>JARQOC010000002.1:308791214-309153714 GCA_033576535.1 Allobates femoralis | reverse complement strand
TTGGCATATAGGCATAGTGAGGCGACGTTTCGGTCCTCTGACCTTCTTCCAGTAGTCACTTAGGGCAAATGCTGGGAATTTTATACATTCTCCAATATCAATTCTTATTAATCAATTTACAGTGCTATTAGTGTTTCTTTGTACATTAACAGTTTTTCTTTATAATGGAATTAATACAGTAGTTTATACACTTGCATACATGGTTACTTATCTCATTAAAACAATAAAATTCTCTCTACTTACAGTTATATTTCCACATAGATCAGTTGCAGCTCAGGTGCCCGCTTGATTGTTATTAATTGTTAAATGATTATAGCAACATATGTTGCTCTCCATGTGCGGTCCTTCCCTGACCGCGCGCCGCCATTACGGCGTTGTTTACCAACTACTGCGCCTGCGCGTATGCGAGACGCTTCCCTAGTTACACCTCATTGCCGGAAGCGATTCCATCGCCATCTTTGGGATCTCGCGCATGCGCTGTGGCATCCAGCGTTTGTTTGTGCGCGTCTTTAAACATTCCCTTCCTGTGTCTACATATTTCATCAAGGTGTTTCCAAATCACATTATAACGTTACTAAAATTCATTTATATGTATGTTATGTGCCAAATATATATTATAAGTATCATTATTCAATAAAATTCTACCTCTAGCTCTAGAGTGTGATTTAAAGTGACAGTGCATTTTTGTGATGTGGATTATTATCCATTTAGTTATTGTTTTTTATTTCTTACTAGCTGTGAGCCCGATGCAAATGCATCGGGATTCTAGAATGTGCATTAATTTGATTATAGTAGTTATAGCTGTTAGCCTGATGCAAATGCATCGGGTATCTAAAATATGTTTATTGTTTTTTTAAAGATTTTTAAATAATAATCGCATCATCAATAGCAATAATATAAGCCATAGCATTATTATTAGCAGTAATAGCAGTATTAATAGCATTATTAGCAGTATTATGAGCATAAATAACAGTATTAATAGCATTATTATTCGCATTAATAGCATTATTAATAGCATTATTAGCATTAATAATAGCATTAATAACATTATTAATAGCATTAATAGCATTATTATTAGCATTAATAGCATTATTATTAGCATTATTAGCATTAATAATAGCATTAATAACATTATGAATAGCATTAATAGCATTATTATTAGCATTAATAGCATTATTAGCATTAATAATAGCATTAATAACATTATTAATAGCATTAATAGCATTATTATTAGCATTAATAGCATTATTAATAGCATTAATAGGATACATATTAGCATTAATAGCATTAATAGCATAATTAATAGCATTAATAGCATTATTAATAGCATTAATAGCATTATTATTAGCATTAATAGCATTAATAATGGCATTATTAGCATTAATAATAGCATTAATAACATTATTAATAGCATTAATAGCATTATTATTAACATTAATAGCATTATTATTAGCATTAATAGCAATAATGCCATTAATAGGATAAATATTAGCATTAATAGCATTAATACCATAATTAATAGCATTAATAGCATTATTAATAGCATTAATAGCATTATTATTAGCATTAATAGCATTAATAGGATAAATATTAGCATTAATAGCATAATTAATAGCATTAATAGCATTATTAATAGCATTATTAGCATTAATAATAACATTAATAACATTATTAATAGCATTAATAGCATTATTATTAGCATTAATAGCATTAATAGCATTATTATTAGCATTAATAGCATTAATAATACCATGAATAGGATAAATATTAGCATTAATAGCAATAATAGCATAATTAATAGCATTAATAGCATTATAATAGCATTAATAGCATTATTATTAGCATTAATAGCATTAATAATAGCATTATTAGCATTAATAATAGCATTAATAACATTATTAATAGCATTAATAGCATTCTTATTAGCATTAATAGCATTAATAATGCCATTAATAGGATAAATATTAGCATTAATAGCATAATTAATAGCATTAATAGCATTATTAATAGCATTATTATTAGCATTAATAGCATTAATAGGATAAATATTAGCATTAATAGCATTAATAGCATAATTAATAGCATTAATAGCATTATTAATAGCATTAATCACATTATTATTAGCATTAATAGCATTAATAATAGCATTATTAGCATTAATAATAGCATTACTAACATTATTAATAGCATTAATAGCATTATTATTAGCATTAATAGCATTAATAACATTATTATTAGCATTAATAGCATTAATAATACCATGAATAGGATAAATATTAGCATTAATAGCATAATTATTAGCATTAATAGCATTATTATTAGCAGTAATATCATTATTATTAGCATTTTTTTTTTTAATTATTATTTTTATTTAATTATTTATTTTTTTTTATATTTTTTTATTATATTTTAATTATTTTATTATTATTAAATTTATTATTTAGGCTGAGACCCAGTTCTCTTTCAGGTCCGCTAAAGGGCTGATATAATTAGCATATATTTAATTTTTTTATTATTATTTTTATTGAATTATTTATTATTTTTAATTTATTTTTTTATTATTTTGTAATTATTTTTTAATTATTTTTTTATTATTTAATTATTTATTTTTTTAAGTGAGAGTGAGACACAGTTCTCATTCAGGTCCGCATTTATTTATTTTTTTTATTATTTTTATTTAATTATTTAATATTTTTTATTTATTTTTTTATTATTTTTTAATTATTTTTAAATCATTTTTTTTATTATTTAATTTATTTATTTTTTTACTTGCGAGAGTGAGACACAGTTCTCATTCAGGTCCGCCTTTTTTTTTTTTTTTAAATTATTATTTTTATTTAATTATTTATTATTTTTTAATTATTTTTTTATTATTTTTTAATTATTTTAAAATTATTTTTTTTATTATTAAATTTATTTATTTTTTTACTTGCGAGAGTGAGACACAGTTCTCATTGCGGTCCGCCTTTTTTTTTCCCATTGACATACATTACCGGTGTGTCGGCGATTTTATGGCCGGCCACCTGGTTCTATTTGTCGGCCTTAAAATCGCGGACACACCGCTAATGCATGTCTATGGGCAGTCAGCTCGAATTCTGATTGGTCGGCGTTCAATCCGAAATCGGGCTGACTGCCCATAGAGATGCATTAGCGGTGTGTCCGCGATTTTAGGGCCGACAAATAGAACCAGGTGGGCGGCCATAAAATCGCCGACACACCGGTAATGTATGTCAATGGGGAAAAAAAGGCGGACCTGAATGAGAACTGCGTCTCAGTTTTGAGGGGCTCTTCTGATTTGCTGAGGGCAGTATACAGCGACCAATCAGAAGAGGGCCTCAGATCTCATTAAGGTACAATGGCGGATTTTTCGTCCATTGTATCTTAATGAGAAGGAAGACGACGTCGAAGATGGAAGTTAGCGAAAAGAAGAGAGAAGACCCCCGGGGCCGGAGGAAGAGGACGCCTGGCCGGACGGAGGATCAGATGACAAAGAAGACATGTAAGTATGTGCGGACATGGGGGGGCTGTGCGGACATGGGGTCGGGCTGTGCGGACATGGGGTCGGGCTGTGCGGACATGGGGTCGGGCTGTGCGGACATGGGGTCGGGCTGTGCGGACATGGGGTCGGGCTGTGCGGACATGGGGTCGGGCTGTGCGGACATAGGGGTCGGGCTGTGCGGACATAGGGGCGGGCTGTGCGGACATAGGGGGCGGGCTGTGCGGACATGGGGTCGGGCTGTGCGGACATAGGGGTCGGGCTGTGCGGACATAGGGGTCGGGCTGTGCGGACATAGGGGGCGGGCTGTGCGGACATAGGGGGCGGCTGTGCGGACATGGGTCGAGCTGTGTGGACATGGGGTCGGGCTGTGCGGACATGGGGTCGGGCTGTGCGGACATAGGGGCGGGCTGTGCGGACATAGGGGTCGGGCTGTGCGGACATAGGGGTCGGGCTGTGCGGAAGCGGGTAGCGATTTGCGGCTCAGGCAGCGACTCGCAATGGCCTCGCGGCCATTGCTCGCGCTACCTGAGCGGTAAATCGCTAAGGTTGTAGCCGAGGCTGTGGATGGATTTTGGGCCAGCGGCTCGCAATGGCCGCTTCGCGGCCATTGCTCGCCCTGGGCCAGCGACTCGCAATGGCCTCGCGGCCATTGCTCGCGCAGCATTGGGCGCTTCGCGCCCAATGTTAAATTCGTATCCACATGACGACATCGGAAAGTGCGCGCGGAGGGGGCGCTTTTCCGATTCGCGATTATTATTTCTTATTTTTTGTTTTTTATTGCTGTGCATTCTAATCTTTTGCCTCACAAATACATGTGCTAGAGCTTTCTACACTAAGTATTTCATACCCAAATTTTATTACGTGGGTCACCGTATACCAATTACACTATGGCTATTCATATTTACATTGGGTAACCTGTTAAAAGTGCATCCCATCCTGGGTTGTAGCACTCCCCTGTCAGTACAGTGTTCAGGGAGATCTCTCTCAATTCACACTACCTGCCCAAGGTAAAAACAGGAATTTCCCATCTTTTTACTTATTATTTTTTTTAGCCAATAGTGTTGGTTTATAACCATATATTTATTTATTACTGAGGCAAAAAGAAAAAAATATATAGAAGCCTTTATTTCAAGCAATTGTTTTTTATTTTTTATTTTTCATTTGTTTTCCATGATTATTCATTTCTTATATAAAGTGCATTATAGGTGCTTCCTCAGTGCTTTAGTTAAGTGCATAAATAGTGCAAATATATTATTAGTTATCTATAAAAAATCAATTATTATATTTATGAAAGAAAAAAATTTTTTCTTTGTGTAAAAGGAGGGGAATGTTTTTCTTAAGTTAAGTTACGCTTGGTCCGTGTAGTTGGTTCTTAAGTGTGTCAAAATAGCGGGCACCCGATGTGCAAGTGTTCCATCTTCCATAAAATCCTCCTATATAACAGGAAAAAGAAGAAGATAAATATATGAATAAAAATAATTATAAGAAACCATGAATCAGGTCGTTACATAGTATATCATAACTACAGTGCTACATTACATTCAGTGATAGTGCATTGAAGTGACTAAAAACCACAAATACTTAAATGAGAACCAATTTTTTAAAGGGCTGTGTGCAATTTAAAATCTACGTTGAGTCCCTCTGGTTTCAGAGTTTGCAACCTGTGGATCCACTCCAATTCCTTAGTTTTCAATAAGCCTACTCTATCTCCACCTCTTCTGGGCATTGGCACAGTATCTATTAGCCTAAATTTTAGATCTTTCTCCTTATGGTTTGCCTCCGCAAAATGTTTTGACACTGGTAAATTCATAATCTTTTTTCGTATCGTGTAACGGTGGTGAGTAATTCTTACTTTAAAATCTAGGGTGGTTTCTCCTACATACAATAAATGACAAGGGCATTCAAGAAGATAAATAACGTAATCCGAATTACATGTTAAAAAATGTTCAATTTTGTACTCTTTACCTGTTTTGGGATGGGTGAATTTATTGCCTTTAATCATGAAGGAGCAGTTTATACAACTGATACAGGGGTAGCATCCTGTTCTTTTTTCTCTAGTTAATGTGATCTGTCTTTCTCTTTTCATTGTACCAATGTCAGACCTGACCAATAAATCTTTGACATTTTTCCCTTTTCTGTATGATATTAAGGGGGGATTTTTGTACTCTTCAATCTGGGGTAAACATTTCTTTAACATTGTCCAATGTTTTTGGACAATGCCCACTATGCTCTTTGTTTCTTCCCCATATGTTAGTACTAAAGGGACTCTCTTTAGTTTGTCTTTCTTTTCTCTTGTGTCTCCTTTAGTCTCCCTGTTTCGCCAAATTCCTCTTTTGTTGTTGCAGTACTTTATTAGGGTACCCTCTGTTCTTAAATTTTTCAATTAATTTGTCTATTTCTACCTCCCTTTCTTGCTCGTTACTTACAATCCGGTTTACTCTGATCATTTGTCCAAGTGGAATAGCCTTTTTTAGGCTACTTGGATGACCACTAGTATAATGGAGGAGTTTATTTTTGTCAGTGGCTTTTACTAAAAGCGTTGTATCAATCTGACCCTCCTTTAGAAGTACTTTAACATCCAGGAATTGCATTTCTGTTAGGGAATGCACTTCCGTAAATTTTATTGTATCATCAACCGTATTTACGTATCTGTAAAAGGACAAAAATTCATTCTCAGTTCCTTTCCATATAATGAAAATATCGTCGACATATCTCCACCACCTCTCCACATGGGAGAAGTGGTGAGACGTGTAGACGAACTTTTCCTCCAAGAAGACCATAACAGCCCCTGCATATGAACATGCCATTCGAGCACCCATAGCGGTCCCCATCAATTGTAAGAAGAACTCATCACCGAACAAGAAGTAGTTTTGTTTAAGTACTATCTCTAACAAATCCATAATCAGTTGTTTACATGGGTCTGTATAGTCTCTTGTTTTTTGAAAATCTGCAATTACTTTGATTCCCATCTCATGCTTGATGGAAGTGTATAATGATGTTACATCAAAAGAGGCCAATATGTACTCTTTATTCCCCATAAATTTGGTTTGCTCCTTAAACCTTGCAAGCTCCTCAAGGAAATGTCCTGTGTCTTTGATATAAGACTTCCCCCTCAGTAGCGAAAGGACTCATGACTTTCTCCAAAAAAATTCCAATATTGTAAAATATAGATTGTATTCCTGCCACTATGGGCCTGCCTGGTGGGTCAATTAATGTTTTATGAATTTTTGGAACCAGGTAAAGAACTGGTGTCACTGGATTTTCTTCAAACAGAAAGTCATGTAGATTTTGATCAATAATTCCTCCTATCAAGGCAGTGCTCAGTACCTTTTGTATGTTTTTTTGTATTTCAAATTTAGGATCATTTTGTAACCTCTTATACACCTGATTGTCACCCAACTGCCTATAGACCTCCTTCAAATACGTCTCCTTGTCCATGATGACGGTTGCTCCCCCTTTGTCTGCTGGTTTTATTATTAAACCGCCATCATGGACAAGTTCTTGTACTGCCTGGATCTGTTCTTTAGTTACATTCGGATTTGTTAGTTCAGTTTTAGCTGTGTTTCTCAGAATTTTTATTTCTTGTTTCACTGCTTGTTCAAAAGCCTCTACTATGGGAATATCATCATTTGGCATAAAATTACTTTTGCGTTGGATACCTAGTTTCTGTAAGTTTACTTCACTAGTATTCAGTCCCTTTTCTACGGTCTTATTATGAAAATGATATTTTAAACGTATACTTCTGAAAAATTGGTACATTTCTTTTTCTACCGTAAACCAGTTTACATGTGTCGACATACTGTAAGACAAGCCTTTGTTCAAAATTTCTAATTGACTACATGAAAGTTCTTTCCCAGACAAATTAACAGTCAGTTGTGATCCTTCTTCCGGCTCCCTTTGAACTGCTGTCCTTTCGGTTTTTCTTTCTTTTTTCTGCTGGCGATGCTGTTTCCTCCCTCCTCTTCGTCCTCCAGATTTTGGTCTCGGTCTACATGAATGAAGGTTAGACAGGTTATCTGAAAAAACAGGTGTTTCAGTTTTTTTGTGAGAGTAGTATTTATAACGACCTCTCCTTTGCCATTTATTTTGTCCTTCTCTCTGCCAGTTGTACACCAGTCCTACACGATAGTCCTCCGTGTCCCGTGCCCATTTCTGTCGTTTTGTTTCCTCTGTGTCTTTTCTCTGTTTATCTAACTTGATCTTAATCGATTCCTTGAACTTTGAAAATTCGTCATCTTTCAAAACACCCAAAAGTTCATTTTCTATATCTTTGATGTTATCCTTGATTTTGATTGTTTCTAATTGTATATGCTCCATGTTTAATAGCATCACCTCCATTGCATACTTGTTTGATAAAGCAATGAACTTGGCACAAAAATCATTATCCTCTAAAAATAACGTTGGATTTATATTGGACCTTAAACCCCGAGGAATTTTCTTATTTTTATAATACTGACCAAGCATGACTAGGTGCATTTCTAAAGACAATAATTTCTTACGAGTCATTTTCATACTTGCGTTTCAAAGAAATTGTTGAGGGTATACTCAAAAAATCTGTGTTTCCTTCAGCTCCTTTCAGAATCCGCGCACAAACAAACGCTGGATGCCACAGCGCATGCGCGAGATCCCAAAGATGGCGATGGAATCGCTTCCGGCAATGAGGTGTAACTAGGGAAGCGTCTCGCATACGCACAGGCGCAGTAGTTGGTAAACAACGCCGTAATGGCGGCGCGCGGTCAGGGAAGGACCGCACATGGAGAGCAACATATGTTGCTATAATCATTTAACAATTAATAACAATCAAGCGGGCACCTGAGCTGCAACTGATCTATGTGGAAATATAACTGTAAGTAGAGAGAATTTTATTGTTTTAATGAGATAAGTAACCATGTATGCAAGTGTATAAACTACTGTATTAATTCCATTATAAAGAAAAACTGTTAATGTACAAAGAAACACTAATAGCACTGTAAATTGATTAATAAGAATTGATATTGGAGAATGTATAAAATTCCCAGCATTTGCCCTAAGTGACTGCTGGAAGAAGGTCAGAGGACCGAAACGTCGCCTCACTATGCCTATATGCCAATAAAGGCAAAGAAAACACTCCAAATTGTGTGTGCTGCAGCCTCATTTTTGCAAGTATTGATGAAGGTGATGGTTGATCCCCATCACAGGGATTGATAAGCACCCAGCATATCTGCTGTAAAAGAAACGCTGCTCATAACTTCTTTTTTCATTGTATCTATGTATCTATATCTATCTATCTATCTATCTCTATCTATCTATGTATCTATTTCTATCTATCTATCTATCTATGTATCTACATCTATCTATTTCTATCTATCTATCTATCTATTTCTATCTATCTATCTATGTATCTACATCTACTATCTATCTCTATCTATCTATCTATCTATCTATGTATCTATTTCTATCTATGTATCTATTTCTTTCTATCTATCTATCTATCTATCTATTTCTATCTATCTATGTATCTATTTCTTCTATCTATATATCTATCTATGTATCTATTTCTATCTATCTATGTATCTATTTCTATCTATCTATCTATCTATGTATCTATTTCTATCTATCTATCTATCTATCTATTTCTATCTATCTGTATCTATTTCTATCTATCTATCTATCTATGTATCTACATCTATCTATTTCTATCTATCTATCTATTTCTATCTATCTATCTATCTATTTCTATCTATCTATCTATTTCTATCTATTATCTAATCTATCTATTTCTATCTATGTATCTATTTTTCTATCTATATATGTATCTATTTCTATCTATGTATCTATGTATCTATTTCTATCTATCTATTATGTATCTATTTCTATCTATGTATCTATTTCTATCTATCTATGTATCTATTTCTATCTATCTATGTATCTTATTTCTATCTATCTATCTATGTATCTACATCTATCTATTATCTATTATCTATTTCTATCTATCTATTTCTGTCTATCTATCTTTTATCTATTTATCTAATCTATCTATTTCTATCTATCTATGTATCTATTTCTATCTATCTATTTCTATCTATCTATCTATGTATCTATTTCTATCTATCTATGTATCTATATCTATCTATCTATCTATGTATCTTATCTATCTATCTATTTCTATCTATCTATCTCTATCTATGTATCTATTTCTATCTATCTATTTCTATCTATTTGTATCTATCTATGTATCTATTTCTATCTATATATCTATTCTGTCTATCTATGTATCTATTTCTTTCTGTCTATCTATGTATCAATATATATCTATCTATCTATCTATCTATCTATCTATTTCTATCTATCTATCTATGTATTTCTGTCTATCTATATCTATTCTATATCTATCAATTTTATCTATCTATGTATCTATATCTATCTATCTATTATCTACATCTATCTATTTCTATCTATCTATCTATTTCTATCTATCTATCTATCTATCTATCTATTGTATCTACATCTATCTATTTCTATCTATCTATCTATCTATGTATCTATTTCTTTCTATCTATATATCTATCTATTTCTATCTATCTATGTATCTATTTCTATCTATCTATCTATCTATGTATCTACATCTATCTATTTCTATCTATCTATCTATCTATGTATCTATTTCTATCTATCTATGTATCTATTTCTTTCTATCTATATATCTATCTATGTATCTATTTTTATCTATCTATCTATCTATCTATCTATCTATCTATCTATCTACTAGATAAAACTCTCTGCAGCACTCAGCTACTACCAGTGGTGTACATACGCTAACAAGCTAAATATATATGAGAAAAAATTTAAAAACTTGTAGGCACCCTCATTGCCTACAGGTGATCTAGGGTATAGATGGTGTCCTCCCACTTAGTAGTGGGGTCGGGTGACAAGGAGGACTTGGGTGTCAGCGTTAGGACTCATCGTGCCTGAAGTCACTTTGTCGCAGTCGATGAGCAAGCAGACATTGGCCAATGTGTGTACTAAGAACTTCAGATTTAAAAAAAATATAAGAATTTTGAGTTTTTTGAAAAACGTAAGTTTTTAAATTTTTTCTCATATATATTTAGCTTGTTAGCGTATGTACACCACTGGTAGTAGCTGAGTGCTGCAGAGAGTTTTATCTAGTATTTTGATCCAGCGTCCCTGCTGGCACCAGTTCACATTGTCTGTGAGTGCTGTGCAGTTTTTTTCTCTTTTGTATCGTGTGGAGTGGCTGGCTCCATTTCTGCAAGGTGCACCCTCATTGCCTACAGGTGATCTAGGGTATAGATGGTGTCCTCCCACTTAGTAGTGGGGTCGGGTGGACAAGGAGGACTTGGGTGTCAGCGTTAGGACTCATCGTGCCTGAAGTCACTTTGTCGCAGTCGATGAGCAAGCAGACATTGGCCAATGTGTGTACTAAGAACTTCAGATTTAAAAAAAATATAAGAATTTTGAGTTTTTTGAAAAAACGTAAGTTTTTAAATTTTTTCTCATATATATTTAGCTTGTTAGCGTATGTACACCACTGGTAGTAGCTGAGTGCTGCAGAGAGTTTTATCTAGTATTTTGATCCAGCGTCCCTGCTGGCACCAGTTCACATTGTCTGTGAGTGCTGTGCAGTTTTTTTTTCTCTCTTATCTATCTATCTATCTATCTATCTATTCTATCTATGTATCTATATCTATCTATCTGTCTATCTATCTATCTAATTACATCTATCTATCTATCTATTTCTATCTATCTATCTATCTATCTATGTATCTATTTCTATCTATCTATTTATCTAATCTATCTATTTCTATCTATCTATGTATCTATTTCTTTCTATCTATATATCTATCTATGTATCTATATCTATCTATGTATCTATTTCTATCTATCTATGTATCTATTTCTATCTATGTATCTACATCTATCTATTTCTATCTATCTATCTATCTATCTATCTATCTATTTCTATCTATCTATCTATTTCTATCTAGCTATCTATGTATCTATTTCTATCTATCTATTTATCTAATCTATCTATTTCTATCTATGTATCTATTTCTATCTATCTATCTATCTATCTATGTATCTATTTCTATCTATCTATCCATTTCTCTCTATCTATGTATCTATATCTATCTATCTATCTATTTATTTCTATCTATCTATGTATCTATCTATCTAACAAGAAAATAACTGCACAGCACTCAAAGACAAATGTGAACTGGTGCTAGCAAAGCTGCAGGTTATATAATGTGAAAAAGACCCTTGCAGCACACAGCTACTACCAATGATGTACATAAGCTACTAGCTATATATATTTGAAGAAAAAGTTTAAAAACTTACGTTTTTTAAAAAAAAAACCTCAAAAAATCTCCAATTTTTTATTTAATTCTGAAGTTCTTGGTACATACATTGGCCAATGTCTGTTTGCTCATCAACTGCGACAAAGTGACTTCAGGGTCTGATGAGTCCTACTCTGATATCCCTATCCTCCTTGTCCGCTTCCCCACTACTAAGTGGGCAGACACCATCTAGACCCTCCATCACCTGTAGGTAATGAGGGTGCACATTGCAGCATGGATCCTGCAACTCCATATGATAAATAACAAGAAAAAACTGCACAGCACTCAAAGACAAATGTGAACTGGTGCTAGCAAAGCTGCAGGGTTATATAATGTGAAAAAGATCCTTGCAGCACACAGCTACTAACAATGATGTACATAAGCTACTAGCTATATATATTTGAGGAATTTTCACATTATCTATCTATCTATGTATCTATTTCTATCTATCTATCTATCTATGTATCTATTTCTATCTATCTATCTCTATCTATTTATCTAATCTATCTATTTCTATCTATCTATGTATCTATCTATGTATCTATTTCTATCTATCTCTATGTATCTATTTCTATCTATCTATGTATCTATGTATCTATTTCTGTCTATCTATGTATCTATCTATCTATGTATCTATCTATCTATGTATCTATTTCTATCTATCTATCTATGTATCTATTTCTGTCTATGTATCTATCTATTTCTATCTATCTATGTATCTATTTCTTTCTATCTATCTATCTATGTATCAATATCTATCTATCTATTTCTATCTATGTATCTATTTCTGTCTATCTATCTATATCTATCTATATCTATCAATTTCTATCTATGTATCTATATCTATCTATGTATCTATTTCTATCTTTCTATCTATGTATCTACATCTATCTATTTCTATCTATCTATCTATCTATTTCTTTCTATCTATCTATCTATGTATCTATTTCTATCTATCTATTTATCCAATCTATCTATTTCTATCTATCTATGTATCTATTTCTATCTATATATCTATCTATGTATCTATTTCTATCTATCTATCTATGTATCTATGTATCTATTTCTGTCTATCTATGTATCTATCTATCTATGTATCTATCTATCTATGTATCTATTTCTATCTATCTATCTATTTCTATCTATCTATGTATCTATTTCTGTCTATGTATCTATCTATTTCTATCTATCTATGTATCTATTTCTGTCTATGTATCTATCTATTTCTATCTATCTATGTATCTATTTCTTTCTATCTATCTATCTATGTATCAATATCTATCTATTTCTATCTATGTATCTATTTTGTCTATCTATCTATATCTATCTATATCTATCAATTTCTATCTATCTATGTATCTATATCTATCTATCTATGTATCTATATCTATCTATCTATGTATCTATTTCTATCTATCTATGTATCTACATCTATCTATTTCTATCTATCTATCTATTTCTTTCTATCTATCTATGTATCTATTTCTATCTATCTATTTATCCAATCTATCTATTTCTATCTATCTATGTATCTATTTCTATCTATATATCTATCTATGTATCTATATCTATCTATCTATCTATCTATCTATCTATGTATCTACATCTATCTATTTCTATCTATCTATCTATTTCTATCTATCTATCTATTTCTATCTATTTATCTAATCTATCTATTTCTATCTATCTATCTATCTATCTATTTCTATCTATCTATCTATCTATTTCTATCTATCTATGTATCTATATCTATCTATCTATCTATCTATGTATCTATCTATTTCTATCTATTTATCTAATCTATCTATTTCTATCTATCTATGTATCTATTTTTCTATCTATATATCTATAGTATATATTTTTCTATCTATATATCTATGTATCTATTTCTATCTATCTATCTATCTATCTATCTATCTATCTACATCTATCTATCTATGTATCTATTTCTATCTATTTCTGTCTATCTATCTTTCTATCTACCCATCTGGCCAATCGTTACTCAAATGCCTCTGCTCTGTGCTAGTCATTGCACTGGCTGCCTGTATACTACAGGATCAAATTAAAATTGCTTGTTCTCACCCACAAAGCTCTTCACAGAACAGCACCCCCCTACCTTTCCTCCCTCATCTCTGTCTATCACCCCACCCGCTCTCTACGTTCCTCAAATGACCTTCGACTAACATCTGCACTAATCCGATCCTCCCACTCCCGGCTCCAAGACTTTTCCAGAGCTGCACCAAACCTCTGGAATGCTTTACCCAAAGAAATCAGGACTATCCACAACTTGCATGGCTTCAGACGATCCCTAAAAACGCATCTTTTTAAGGCGGCCTATCATACTCCCTAATAGAAGTCCATTGTACTGTAGACAGTGAATGGGCTATCCCTCTGGACATTACTCTTCTACAACCTCCACCAAACCAAAAAGGTCTACACAGACTGTCTGATGACCATTCATGTAAGCTTAGCCCTATGCCCCACTTCCTCAAGATGCCTGGACCATCAGTGCAATAAGCCCCTGCACCTTGTGCAACCCCTATCCCGTTGTAGATTGTAAGCTCTTTTGAGCAGGGGCACCTTCATTTCTTGCTTTATTTATTGTATTTTTTTTTCTACATTGATTCTATGCCTATTGTTTTGTATCCAATTATTGTACTTTATTGGTTCTCTACTGTAATTACTTACTGTATTTTCTGTACTCTAACCCTACATTGTAAAGCGCTGCGGAATATGTTGGCGCTATATAAATAAAGCTTTATTATTATTATTATTATTATTATTTATCTAATCTATCTATTTCTATCTATCTATGTATCTATTTCTATCTATCTATCTATGTATCTATATCTATCTATCTATTTCTATCTATCTATCTATCTATCTATCTATCTATCTATCTATCTATTTCTATCTATCTATCTCTATCTATCTATGTATCTATTTCTATCTATCTATCTATCTATCTATCTATTTCTATCTATCTATCTATCTATCTATTTCTATCTATCTATCTATTTGTATCTATTTGTTCTTGGTACATACATTGGCCAATGTCTGTTTTGCTCATCAACTGCGACAAAGTGACTTCAGGGTCTGATGAGTCCTATGCTGATATCCCTATCCTCCTTGTCCGCTTCCCCACTACTAAGTGGGCAGACACCATCTAGACCCTCCATCACCTGTAGGTAATGAGGGTGCACATTGCAGCATGGATCCTGCAACTCCATATGATAAATAACAAGAAAAAAACTGCACAGCACTCAAAGACAAATGTGAACTGGTGCTAGCAAAGCTGCAGGGTTATATAATATGAAAAAGATCCTTGCAGCACACAGCTACTACCAATGATGTACATAAGTTACTAGCTATATATATTTGAGGAAAAAGTTTAAAAACTTACGTTTTTTTCAAAAAACTCAAAAATCTCCAATTTTTTATTTAATTGTGAAGTTCTTGGTACATACATTGGCCAATGTCTGTTTGCTCATCAACTGCGACAAAGTGACTTCAGGGTCTGATGAGTCCTACGCTGATATCCCTATCCTCCTTGTCCGCTTCCCCACTACTAAGTGGGCAGACACCATCTAGACCCTCCATCACCTGTAGGTAATGAGGGTGCACATTGCAGCATGGATCCTGCAACTCCATATGATAAATAACAAGAAAAAAACTGCACAGCACTCAAAGACAAATGTGAACTGGTGCTAGCAAAGCTGCAGGGTTATATAATATGAAAAAGATCCTTGCAGCACACAGCTACTACCAATGATGTACATAAGCTACTAGCTATATATATTTGAGGAAAAAGTTTAAAAACTTACGTTTTTTTCAAAAAACTAAAAAATCTCCAATTTTTTATTTAATTCTGAAGTTCTTGGTACATACATTGGCCAATGTCTGTTTGCTCATCAACTGCGACAAAGTGACTTCAGGGTCTGATGAGTCCTACGCTGATATCCCTATCCTCCTTGTCCGCTTCCCACTACTAAGTGGGCAGACACCATCTAGATCCTCCATCACCTGTAGGTAATGAGGGTGCACATTGCAGCTTGGATCCTGCAACTCCATATGATAAATAACAAGAAAAAACTGCACAGCACTCAAAGACAAATGTGAACTGGTGCTAGCAAAGCTGCAGGGTTATATAATATGAAAAAGATCCTTGCAGCACACAGCTACTACCAATGATGTACATAAGCTACTAGCTATATATATTTGAGGAATTTTCACATTATCTATCTATCTATGTATCTATTTCTATCTATCTATCTATGTATCTATTTCTATCTATCTATCTATGTATCTATTTCTATCTATGTATCTATTTCTATCTATCTATCTATTTCTATCTATTCATCTAATCTATCTATTTCTATCTATGTATCTATTTCTTTCTATCTATCTATCTAGGTATCTATTTCTATCTATCTCTATGTATCTATTTCTATCTATCTATCTATGTATCTATCTATGTATCTATTTCTGTCTATCTATCTATGTATCTATCTATCTATCTATGTATCTATTTCTATTTATCTATTTCTATCTATGTATCTATTTCTATCTATCTATCTATCTATCTATCTATCTATCTATCTATGTATCTATTTCTATCTATCTATGTATCTATCTATGTATCTATTTCTATCTATCTATGTATCTATTTCTGTCTGTCTATCTATCTATCTATCTATTTCTATCTATCTATGTATCTATTTCTATCTATCTATCTATGTATCTTTTTCTGTCTATCTATGTATCTATTTCTATCTATGTATCTATTTCTATCTATCTATCTATGTATCTATTTCTATCTATCTATCTATGTATCTATTTCTATCTATCTATCTATCTATCTATGTATCTATTTCTATCTATCTATGTATCTATTTCTATCTATCTATGTATCTATTTCTGTCTGTCTATCTATCTATCTATTTCTATCTATCTATGTATCTATTTCTATCTATCTATCTATGTATCTTTTTCTGTCTATCTATGTATCTATTTCTATCTATGTATCTATTTCTATCTATCTATCTATGTATCTATTTCTATCTATCTATCTATCTATGTATCTATTTCTATCTATCTATCTATCTATCTATGTATCTATTTCTATCTATCTATCTATGTATCTATTTCTATCTATCTATCTATCTATCTTTCTTTCTTTCTATCTATCTATCTATCTATATCTATTTCTATCTATTTATCTATCTCTATCTATCTATGTATCTATTTCTTTCTATCTATCTATCTATCTATCTATCTATCTATATCTATCTATTTCTTTCTGTCTATGTATCTATCTATCTATATATCTATCTATATCTGTCTATCTATATCTATATATATCTATCTATCTATATCAATCTATATCTAATTAGAAAAATTATGAGCAGCGTTTCTTTGTTAGCATTAGCTCAGTGCTTAGCAGTCCTTTAGGGTGGTAATCAACCACCAACTCCAGACATATATGTGTAAAAGAAAGGCTGCAGCACACCAATTCAAGATGATTTCAGCCTTTATTGGCTTTCTGTGGCATTGGATCAGCAAATCCAATGCCACAGAAAGCCAATAAAGGCTGAAATCATCTTGAATTGGTGTGCTGCAGCCTTTCTTTTACACATACATATCAATCTATATCTATCTATATCTATCTATGGCGAAGCGGCCATTGCGAGCCTTGCAGGGGCTCCCACCCCGGCAACGACCGACAAGCGCCGAGCGCCGTGCTCGAAAATAGAACCAAGGGCCCGGCCATAAATTCCTCTAAACACCGCTATGCATCCCTATGGCAAGTGAGGCGCTATGCTGATTGGTCGCTGTGTGGTGCGCTGACCAATCAGCATAGCGCCTCACTTTCATCGGTAAATGTGAAACTCAAAGTCATCCATTATATCTCTATGGCAAGTGAGGCGCTATTCTTATTGCTCGCTGTGTGCTGCCGGCGACCAATCAGAATAGCGCCTCACTTTCAGCGGTAAATTTGAAACTCAAAGTCATCCATTATATCTCTATGGCAAGTGAGGCGCTATTCTTATTGCTCGCTGTGTGCTGCCGATGACCAATCAGAATAGCGCCTCACTTCCCATAGAGATATAATGGACGACTTTGAGTTTCAAATTTACCACTGAAAGTGAGGCACTATGCTGATTGGTCGCCGTCAGCACACAGCGACCAATGAGAATAGCGCCTCACTTCCCATAGACATATAATGGACGACTTTGAGTTTCACATTTACCGATGAAAGTGAGGCGCTATTCTCATTGATCGCCGGCAGCACACAGCGACCAATGAGAATAGCGCCTCACTTACAGCGGTAAATGTGAAACTCAAAATATTCCATGTATTTGAAGTATGGCGCCATACAGCGCGGCGCTCTTCTAATTGGTCGCCGCCTTCAGCGAGCCGAATAATCGGAATAGCGGCGGCCGCTATGCCGCCATATTTGAAATATACTGAGTAAACTATACACAGATTCTAGAATCCCGATGCAATCGCATCGGGATCACAGCTAGTATTTTATATAAACTCCAAAACTTTATATATAAAACTATAACTTCAAGAGATGTCTGTAGCTATAATCATCTATTGTGGAAGACACAGTCACTGGTGAAATATATGGTTCTCCACATAGCCTAACAGGAACGAACCTTAAGACAGTTATTAATCTAGGAATAGAGGCAGGATAAAATACTCATAACATCACCATTGTCACTTCAAACAATATTCCCGTTGTTTGGCTAAGAGAGAAAAAAGAAAGAGAAAAATAAGAAACAGTAAACTTGGATGAAACTCTCTTTTCCATCACAAGTGGGTGAGAGTGAGTGGTGTGCCATTAAGTAGACTGTTTCGCCTGATCATCCCGGGAGGGTGTCGTCCTCTGGAGGCATCGCTTGCTTGCCCGATTACCTTTTGATCCGTTGTAATCTGGGTGTTAAGACCGTTTGCCATTGAGGGGGATGAGGAATAGGTGTCAGTAGACTAGCCGATGTGACCGCTTCTAGATCAGGATATTGGTCAAGTACGATGTCAAGATCAGAGCAAACCTTTTTTTTTTTTAAATCAGATAGTTTTTATTCAGTTTTAAACAAACATATATAAAACACATACTTAGACATTACAACAGTAATGTATAAAATCCCTCAACCCCATCCCACCCCTCTCCCAACCTACCCCCTCCCCTTTTCCGGTCCATTGATATACTCAGAGCAAACCTTTTTAATGTCAGCCGACGTTCTTGTTTGAAATTTTTTATCTTTAGCAGAGATGAAAATTCCGAAGGGGAACAACCAGCGATAGGGAAAATTGTAGGATCGTGGTAAAAGGTTTCAAAAGCCTTCTTTTCTTTAGTGTGATTGCCGATAAGTCCTGATAGATCTGCACTGTTGAGCCATGGCAGGTTATGTCAGGTGTTTCTCTATTCCTGCAGAGTATAAGATCTTTGGTTCTAAAGTCTAGAAATCTGCAGATCACATCCCTAGGTGGTTCTGATGGTGGAGGCTTCGGTCGTAGGACCCTGTGGACTCTCACTAGTTCCATGTCTGTTGGATTGTCTGGAGTTAGGGTAGATCTAAGTAGGTCTGTGACGGTTGGAATAAGAACATCTTGCCCAATTGTCTCTGATATCCCTTTCAGCCGTAGATTATTCCTCCTTTCCCTGTTTTCGTGGTCTTCTAGTGTCACAAAAATATGGTTAAGTTGTTCTTCGTGTTGTTGGAGGCCATGTAGTACAGTGTTAGAATGTTAGACTGATTGTGAGTGGGATGTCTCCAATGTGTCAACCCTGTGGCCCATCTGTGAGAGCTCTTGTTTGATTTCTGCAATGTCTCTGCTGATGGGCTCTAACGCTTTATTTATGATCCGTTTAATGAAAGATCTAGTGATAAGCATGGATCTGGATGACTCTTCGCCGCTCCCGTCACTTTCTGGTTCCCAGTCGGACTGGTCATTGGTTATCAGTTGACGGGCAGATTTAGATGATGTCATCATGGCTGATTGTTTGTGAATTAATTTATCCAGGTCTGCTTGGGTAGTATGACCCCCTGATTTTGCTGGTGTCTTTGATGTTTTGTTAGTAGGCTTAACCATTTTGTCAATGTTTGGAATGTAAAGTCTTTTTATCCCGGGTCTCTCCAACCACCCCCGACACTGTTGAGTTATTTACATGTCAAGGGGGGTTGCGTGGGATTGGATAAAATATGTCCGTAAGAGAATGCAGTGATAATAATAAAGTTCAGTGGGTTACTCTCTATGCAATAGATGGAGTATTTTGAGATCCAGAAGAGGCGGTGGTCTCAGGGTGGAAGCGTGTATAATTGTATGCAGTGGGTACTTGGCAATATGTGTGCATACACACTTCTTCCTTTTAGCGTGATGGGTGGCTGGGTCACTTTGGGACACCGTCAAGGGTCTATTGTCTACAGGGCACTGGATTGTGTGCCGTAGTTCCACCTTGGTGCAGTAGATGGTGCTGTTGCCGTGGGGTAGCCAGATGTAGAAATATGAAGAGCTCTATGCACCACAGCTATGCTGCTTGAAGATACAAGTGCAATTCAGATGGTATGGGAGTGCACACGGTATAAGAGCCGTAATAGCCCCTTGAATAAATCTACCCCGTTCTCCCTGCAGACCAGGGTACAAGATCTAAGTTCCCTGGCTTCTACCAAAGTGCTGCGATCCACAAGGATTCTGTGTCTTAAGGGCTGTTATCCAGGATAAGTCCAGCAGCTACTGCCTGTGTTGGGGGCTTAGCGCCGATTCTATTCTCTGGTGCCTTCTCTCCACAAACAACAGAGGCTTCCCAGCCACTCCGAGGCCCCTCAAGGTGGACCAGCACACCCTCATCTCCCAGATGGTCCTTGTAACCTCTGAAGGAGCCCACACCGGAGGGAGCCTTACCTGAGGCTAAACGCCTGATCTCAGCCGTGTCCTGGTCACTGTGCAATGGGCTTTAGTAGGCACTTCCCCCCTGTAACCGCGCCGCCAGAAAGCCCGACCCAGTCTCCCCCGCGCCCCGCATACCGGTCATAACTAGGCGGGCGGAGCTACGGTTCACTATCAGATATCGTGGGGGTCAGCGTCTCGGTGTCCCGCTCCTGTGCAGCGTCGGCCGCTTCTTTGGTACCAGCGCTGCTTCCAGGACTGTATTACTCACAGATCCTGAGGGGCCTTGCGGCGCCTCGTAGCAGGTTCGGGCCTCCAGTAGAGGGTCCGGAGGTCTCAAATTCTCCCTCAGTCTGGGTCCTAGGTGTTCTGTGCCTGTATAGAAGCACAGTTTAGGCAATGGCGATGTCCTTACAAGACTGGATGATGTGGATTCTAATGCTATGGCGGGAGAGCTGTTAGGTGCAGCCACCCACATCCGCGGCTATCTTGGATCTTGTGCACCAGTCTCAAAAGGTTTATGGAGCAGGTCAATCCGCTTTAGCACTGGGTTTACTGTGGTTTAATAGTTCAGTTGCAGACTGTGCGCTGCTTCTGGCCTTCACAGCATGTAAAACCCCTGGACTTATGCTTGTGGTCCTGGTTAACAGGTGGATTTAGCATTTATCCAGTTATACTGCTGATTGCTGGGTCCAAATATCACTGGACACTTCTGCCCCCCGTGTAATAAGTGGGTCAGCGGTATACGGGCCCCGCAGTCCTCTGCACTTATGCTCCGGTCTCTCCACTCGCTCTGTCAGCACTGCACTGTGAGAGCGGCGGTCTGTGATGCCGCTCAGCCGGCTTCTCCTCAGACCCGCAAGCCAAGCAGTGAGCGCGAGCCATCTCCGGTGTCAGCGTGGATGACACCCGACGACTGTAAGTGGGCAGTGATGGTTGCAGGGGAGCGGGATGGTTTTGGTTGCTGTGAGGCGGGGAGGAGGTGGGAGCAAATACAACCAACCTAGGCGATGTGTGAAGGAGCTCCAGGTAAAAGAACTCAAAGAACGATTCATACACGGTTCTACTTCTGCAAGTTGTGCTTTGACCAAGAAATAGAAAAGCCACATATTGGATAAGTTTCATCTACCGTATATATAAGCTGACCCAAGTAGGAGCCTCGGCTTATAATTTTACCCCCAAAAACTGGGGAAACTTATTTATTCGAGTATAAGCCTAGGGTGGGAAATGCCGTAGCCCCCCATCCTGGTATACAGCACCCTCCATCACTGGCATACAGCACCCTCCATTATTGGCACACACACCCCATCACTGGTATATGCGCCCCATCACTGGCACCCCCCATCACTGCCCCCCCCCCCCATCACTGGTATACGGCCCCCTGCTGGCACACTCCCCCATCACTGGTATACAGCCCCCCTGCTGGCACACACTCCCCATCACTGGTATATAGCCCCCATGCTGGCACACTCCCCCATCACTGGTATATAGCCCCCCTGCTGGCACACTCCCCCATCACTGGCACCCCCCATCACTAGTATACAGCCCACCTGCTGCCCCCCCCTCCCATCACTGGTATACAGCCCCCTGCTGACACTCACCCCACATCACTGGCACACAGCTTCCCTGCTGGCACACTCCTCCATCAATGGTATATAGCCCCCCTGCTGGCACACACTCCCCATTACTGGTATATAGCCCCCCCTGCTGGCACACTCCACATCACTGGTATATAGCCCCCCTGCTGGCACACTCCCTCATCACAGGTATATAGCCCCCCTGCTGGCACCCCCCCATCACTAGTATACAGCCCCCCTGCTGGCACCCCCCCTCCCATCACTGGTATACAGCCCCCTGCTGACACTCACCCCCCATCACTGGTACACAGCCCCCCTGCTGGCACCCCCCATCACTGGTACACAGTTCCCCCCTGTTGGCACCCCCTATCACTATTATACAGCCCCCCTGCTGGCACACACTCACCATCACTGATATATAGCCCCCCTGCTGGCACACTCCCCCATCACTGGTATACGGCCCCCCTGCTGGCACCCCCCTCTCTATCACTGGTATACAGCCCCCCTGTTGGCTCTCACAATAAAACAATAAAACTTTAACTCACCCTCAAATGCTTGCCTGCAGGCACTAGGCTTCCTCCCTGTGGCGACCCACTTGGTTGGGATGCCACATAGGGGTACTGCACCCATAAAAGAGAATGTGGTACTCCTGTGACTAGTGGATTGGGATGTCACATAGGGGACCCTCAATTTATCCATCCACACACCTTAGTTCAGGAGGGACATAGGTGAACCTGTTGTCAGGGAGACACAGTCCTGGTGTGAGGAGCTAGGTGGGTAAGTGGAAGAGCGGGAAGACAGTCAGTGAGAAGCTGAGTAAAGCTCCTATGGGGAGTGAGGAGTATAGGCCGGCGGAGGAGCAGTCAAGTGAGAAAAAGGGACCCTAGAGGCACCAGGTGTTGCGGTGCGCCCGAATCCAGGCCCGGTACAACCACCGGCTGGAGGGGTTCAGTCACGGAACGGAGGACCGGCTCCAAAAGCAGTGCGGGTATTCATCCCTGAGCTGCCAAACTGGAGGCACGAGCTTCTATAGGAAGTCGTGACTGACACCCGGCGTAATCCACAAAAGTCCCGTATAGATTCCGGAGGACCGGGAGAGGAACCCTCCAGAGAGGATCTGTGGGAGCTGGGTGAGGTCTCTGCGCGCGGGAGCGCTGCTGGGAAGTGGAAGAGAGAGCGCCGTGAGGGACAAGACAAAAGAAACAGCAGGCACACCACCGAGGGTTCCAAGTGGGTCGTCCCGGTCTCCTGGTGACTACCCAGGCCAGCAGAACCCGTGAAAACTGTTACATCTGTAAGCTACCTGAAGTCTTGCAAATAAAACCCGTACAGTGCTAAAGACTGTGTGCCGTACTTTATTTGCCTACACCTGAGGAGCCGCGCACTATGTTAAGACTGTTGAACTGCTTCCCAGTGTAAATCCCTATTCATCACAACTGCCCCGGGGACCCTGCTCCATCTACAGGGAGTGTTACCAACTAGCTGCATCATCATTACCCCGGAGGTCTGCAAGCAATGCCGGTATTATTACCGGGAACCATAGGTGGCATTACAAACACTTTTTATTTTTCCACTTTTTCAGCGACCACCAGGGCCACGGAACCAGGCAACAGGCTCCGTGACATCCCCGTGAATTACAGCCCAGGACCCGGTACCACACGGCACTGGGTCGGGTCAGCTTTTGGCATCACAAACAGGATCTTGTGCCCGTTAAAACCGGGTACTGTGCGCCTTGAACTTTATTAAAAAGACTTTATTTCATGCACCCCAAGATGGCGGGGTCAGAGACTTAACATATGCAGGCCCGGGGGCGTGCCTCGGCCCCTCATCGTGAGAGGGCCGTGCCAGAGGTGCGAAACTTCAAGCCGGCCCAATTGCCACCGGAAAACCAAGAGGGCAGGCCAGAGACTAAAGTGCTCCTGCCAGACACTACAAAAGGCGGCAGGAAGGGTGCGGCAGTAGACAGTGAACGAAGCACAGGTATGGTCAACGGGTCTGCAAAGATGGCGGTGAGACGGCTAAGAGACTTGATCCGTGAGGTGGAGGAAGAGAGCTGTTCTGAGGCCGAAGAACAGGATGGGGCTTCCCTCCTGTCCCATGAGGGGGATTCCGCATTCTTGGAGGCCGCCTTGAGAGACTTAAGGGCCCAACTTAACGAGACCTTAGACTGGACCTTCAGGCGCTGGAGCGCCAATACCTGGTCTGAGCTGTCCCGGTTGGCTGAGCAGCGGGAGCCTAGCAGTCCAGAGCCAGAGGCATAGGCAAGAGTCCCGACACCGGGTGAGTCCGAGGTTGCCCATGAGGCCCAGCGACCAGACCCGCAGCCAGTCCTCCCGGAGGAAAGACCAACGCCTGCAGCGGTTGCCTGTGATGCCTGTCCAAGATGAGTCCCTACACTGAGCCCGAGGAGGACTTCTCGGAGACCCCTGCAAAGGTGCCAGATGTATTCGTGGAGGCAGAGGTGGAGGAACCAACCCACGGCGTGGACCCCGAGGAGGTGGATGACTCGGAGAAGGAGGACGAGATCAGCGCCGAGGAAGTCGGCACTGGGATGGTGGCATCTGCAATCTCACCGGCCGGTGGGATGAGTTGGCGCGACTGCCATGTTCGCAGCTCCAGATTATGCTCCAATTCCAGCCCGGAGCAGCCCGACTGTTTGTCAGAGGCTCCTGGCCGACCAGGCGGAGAGGCAGCGCCGCTGTGAAATATGGTGGGCCCAGGAGCAGAAGAACTTTCTGGCGAGATCCCGGGCCCGGGGACTACCAACGATGTCACCTGAAGACAGAAAGACAGGTCCTGTAGTTGAATTTAACTTGGACTACGGGTGGGGTTTCATCCGGGAACCGGGCCTGTATCAGATGAGACATTCGTGGGCTGGAGGGATGTGGAGGCTCACCTCCCAAAAGGGCACCCAGATAGAGATCTCTACCGCCATGACCGGGTAAACTACAAACGGTACATTGGCCCCAGGTGGTGGTTTGCTCTACGAGTTTACAGATGTGTAGATTAGAGCACTGAACCCGGTGTGTACATAGTTATATTTGAGTGCCAATGAATAATAAGTCACTTTTATTTATGCTGTTGAGCCTCTGGACAGTACCCGGTGAAACCAAAGGACTCTGTGAAAGTGTGATACTATGCTTTTAAGACGGCCCAGTGGTGGAAAGGACACTGCTAAGCGTGAAAGAGACAATTACCACTGGGACTATACTGTTACCCGGCTCCGTTTCGGCCGGATGAAAATGTGTTTTGTATTGCTTTTATTTGTTGGTCCCGTTGACCCAGTAACGTTTAAGAAAAGAGTGCCTCCCGAAAGGGATGAAACATGCTGCGTAAAGTTACTATTGTTGTTTATGTTAATAAAAATGTAAATTTATCTCTGTATTGGGAACGGGTCAGGTCACTTGCGGACGAGTGAGTTTAACCAAGGGGAAAGGTGGCACCCCACTGGTCGGGGCGCCACATAGGGGTACTGCACCCATAAAAGAGAGTGTGGTACTCTTGTGACTAGGGGATTGGGATGTCACATAAGGGACCCTCAATTTACCCATCCACACACCCTAGTGCAGGAGCGACGTGGGTGAACCCGTTGTCAGGGAGACACAGTCCCGGTGGGAAGAGCTAGAAGCTGAGGAGTACAGGCCGATGGAGGAGCCGTCAAGTGAGAGAAAGGGACCCCAGGGGAACCAGGTGTTGTGGTGCGCCTGAATCGAGGCCTGGTACGACCACCAGCTGGATGGGTTCAGTCCCAGAACGGAGGACCGGCTCCGAGAGCGGTGCAGGTGTTTATCCCTGAGCCACCAAACCGGAGGCACGAGCTTCTGTAGGAAGTCGTGGCCGACGCCTGGCATAATCCCCAAAAATCCCTGTATAGGTTCCGGAGGATCAGGAGAGGAACCCTCGAGAGATGATCCGTGGGAGCTGGACGAGGGCTCTGCGCGCAGGAGCGCTGCTGGGAAGTAGGAGAGAGAGCACGGTGAGGGACAAGAGAAAGGAAATGGCAGGAACACCACCGAGGGTCGCAAGTGGAACGTCCCGGTCACCTGGTGACTACCCAGGCCAGCAGAACCCATGAGAACTGTGACATCTGTAAGCTGCCTGAAGTCTTGCAAGTAAAACCCGTACAGAGCTAAAGACTGTGTGACGTACTTTATTTGCCTACACCTGAGGAGCCGCACACTTGTTCCTGTGTTGAGACTGTGACAGGGCCGCTGAATGAACTGCTTCCAGTGTAAATCCCTATTCACAACTGCCCCAGGGACCCCGCTCCACCTACGGGGAGCGTTACCAACTAGCTGCATCATTATCACCACGGAGGTCTGCAAGCAGCGCCAGTATTATTACCGGTAACCGTATGTGGCGTCACAAACACTTTTTTTATTTTTCCACTTTTTCAGCGACCACCAGGGCCACGGAACAGGGCAACAGGCCCCGTGAATTACAGCCCGGGACCGGGTACCCCACGGTGCTGGGGCGGGTCACTTGCTCCGCTCTTCCTGTGACGTCACTGCTGTGTCGGTCACATGATTAGAAGTCGGCATACAGACAGGAAGAACGTAGGGAGGACACCCGTTGCCTACAGGCAAGCTTCGGAAGGTGAGATCAGTTGGTTATTTTATGTGCGGCAGCACGGGGGCCCTATACAGTGATGGGGGGGGGCAAAATAACTTGGTGTCATGTATTGTGCACCGCTTCCCCCGCCGGTGATGGACAGAGGAGGATGCAGTGCATATTACATTACACCAAAAATGAGTGATGAATACACAATCACGTGATCTGCCAGTCACGCGTATACCAAAATTTGCATAAAGTGTAGAAGAATCCAGAAACGTGTATAAATGACCAGGATCTGGGAAATAATAGTATATACCTTTCAAAGTACAAAAAATCTTTATTCAAGCTATTTTACAAGAAACACATGGACAGACAATTTAAAAACATCTATATGTGCAGAAAAACGCACCATGTGACTAACTATGCCTCGATATGAATATCAAATTAGGATGTTTAAAAAATGGCCAAAACTGGAGTATCACAATAGTGTATGATGACACAAAGAAAACACAGTGTTTAGGTACAGAGCAGTCAAATATTATCAAATGTATATAATAAGGTACTTAGCAATCACCCCTATAAGTTAACAAAATCTATAAGGATATGTATCCACTCAAACCATGGTAGATTAATGCAGGATTAATGCAGAGAAAATTTACCATATCTGAAAGGATGGGGAACCTGCTCTTCTGAGCAATTGCAGTAATCCCCTATGCTGTGGCTAAAAACCGGTCCCTTTGACCAATGAAAAACAATGATATAGATCAGTATACAGTCATGGCCAAAAGTATTGACACCCCTGCAATTCTGTCAGATAATAGTCAGTTTCTTCCTGAAAATGCTTGCAATCACAAATTCTTTGGTATTACTATCTTCATTTAATTTGTCTTCAATGAAAAAACACAAAAGAGAATGAAGCAAAAAGCAAAACATTGATCATTTCACACAAAACTCCAAAAATGGGCTGGACAAAAGTATTGGCACCTCAGCCTAATACTTGGTTGCACAACCTTTAGCCAAAATAACTGCCATCAACCGCTTCCGGTAACCATCAATGAGTTTCTTACAATGCTCTGCTGGAATTTTAGATAATTTTTCTTTGGCAAACTGCTCCAGGTCCCTGATATTTGAAGGGTGCCTTCTCCAAACTGCCATTTTTAGATCTCTCCACAGGTGTACTATGGGATTCAGGTCTGGACTCATTGCTGGCCACCTTAGAAGTCTCCAGTGCTTTCTCTCAAACCATTTTCTAGTGCTTTTTGAGGTGTGTTTTGGGTCATTGTTCTTCTAGAAGACCCATGACCTCTGAGGGAGACGCAGCTTTCTCACACTGGACCCTACATTATGCTGCAAAATTTGTTTGTAGTCTTCAGAATTCATAATCCCATGCACACGGTCAAGCAGTCCAGTGCCAGAGGCAGCAAAGCAACCCCAAAACATCAGGGAACCTCCGCCATGTTTGACTGTAGGGACCGTGTTCTTTTCTTTGAATGTCTCTTTTTTTCTCCTGTAAACTCTATGTTGATGCCTTTGCCCAAAAAGAGAGAACATTCTTCCAAAACGTTTTAGGCTTTCTCAGGTACGTTTTGGCAAACTCCAGCCTGGCTTTTTTATGTCTCGACCCTATGTTCATGCTTTTGCCCAAAAAGCTTTACTTTTGTCTCATCTGACCAGAGAACATTCTTCCAAAACGTTTTAGGCTTTCTCAGGTAAGTTTTGGCAAACTCCAGCCTGGCTTTTTTATGTCTCGGGGTAAGAAGTGGGGTCTTCCTGGGTCTCCTACCATACAGTCCCTTTTCATTCAGACGCCGACAGATAGTACAGGTTGACACTGTTGTACCCTCGGACTGCAGGGCAGCTTGAACTTGTTTGAATGTTAGTCGAGGTTCGTTATCCACCATCTGCACAATCTTGCGTTGAAACCTCTTGTCAATTTTTCTTTTCCGTCCACATCTAGGGAGGTTAGCCACAGTGCCATGGGCTTTAAACTTCTTGATGACACTGCGCACAGTAGACACAGGAACATTCAGGTCTTTGGAGATGGACTTGTAGCCTTGAGATTGCTCATGCTTCCTCATAATTTGGTTTGTCAAGTCCTCAGACAGTTCTTTGGTCTTCTTCTTTTCTCCATGCTCAATGTGGTACACACAAGGACACAGGACAGAGGTTGAGTCAACTTTAATCCATGTCAACTGGCTGCAAGTGTGATTTAGTTATTGCCAACATATGTAAGGTGCCACAGGTAAGTTACAGGTGCTGTTAATTACACAAATTAGAGAAGCATCACATGATTTTTCTAAGGGCGCCAATACTTTTGTCCACCCCCTTTTTTATGTTTGGTGTAGAATTATATCCAATTTGGCTTTAGGACAATTCTTTTTGTGTTTTTTTCATTGAAGACAAATTAAATGAACATAATAATACCAAAGAATTTGTGATTGCAATCATTTTCAGGAAGAAACTGAGTATTATCTGACAGAATTGCAGGGGTGTCAATACTTTTGGCCATGACTGTATGTTACCAGTCCCTTTAAGCAATGAAAAACAGTACTATAGATTCAATTATGTAAATCACTATGTGATAACAAACAGAGCTCTGGAGGAAAGAAAGGGAGAACCCAAAACACTGGTTAAGAGGTATCAGACCATAACCATGATCTGAATGTTAGCTATTCATAGTCCCCATCCTGTGGGGAGAAGGAGGCATAGATAGTAACGCCCCGACACGCGACGAGTGTCGCCGCCGGAATCGATGGCTTCCTAAGTGGTAAGGAGCCGCTTGAGTGTCATCCTGTGTGCCTTAAATAAGGAATATAGCAAATGATGTATTGCCGCAACTGTTTGCTGTAGACTACCGATGTGCAGCAGCGAAACCCGGAAGTGGAGCTGGAGCGGTCGGAAACTATGTGGTGTATTGTATACTGCGTCACATAGCGACGCGTGCGCATGCACAGACCAGCCGGTCATCAGGAAAGTGCTTATAGATGAGCCGCTGCTGCGAACCGAATCAGCAGTCAGATCGCAGTCAGCGCTCACCAATGGTCAGTGCTGGTGTATAACAGAGGGCTCTCCACAGAATGGGGACCTATGGTTGAAAAAATAAAAGAATGTTCGATGTTAAATGAAAACTCCATGGAATCTGAGCCTGGGAAGTAATTAAAGGTGAATAATTGGCAAAGTGTCAACAGTTTAGAATGTCAACCTGTGTAACGATAAATGTGAACACTACATAATATAGGGAAGAAAAGGAGATTATATGGACCTGTATAAAAAAGGGGCATATTAGTGCAGAAATGCATATATGGACCTGTATAAGAAAGGGCATGTTGGTACAAAAATGCATATACATGTATAGGTACAAAGAATATATTATGCATGGTTATCCCGAAAAGGGAAGACCTGGAGAGAATACCTGACAGAATGTAACAGGATCAGGAATTTTAATTACATACAGAATTTTAGAGAGAAATATCACTCTAAGGAGGAAAAGAAGGTTTATATATGCCTGTGAATATACATGGCATGTGACGGGGTGTGTGATATTCCAAGAAAGAACCTGAAAGATAAATAATTAATGTAGCAAGCCAAAATGGGGGTAATGATATGAAACCCATTATTAAGAATAAAAAATAAAATAAAATATAGAACCTGTAAAGTAAGAACTCTGTTGATAAAAATGCATCAATGATGTATGGTGATGGGTCCAACTTCTGTGCTCCTCGACTCCCATATGCCAGGTTGGATAGTTTAGGCAACCCGGTAAATGGTTTTGATCCAGCAAACATCTATGTTATTGAGGGTATGGTTGGCCATCAGGGCTCGGAGAGACCAGATTTATCCTTGAAACAAAGGGATGTTATTATGATAAAGATGTCTGAGGGACCCAATGACGCAACGAAAAAAAAAAGTAATTTTAGCAATACACTGTGTTCCAAATTATTATGCAAATGTTCCTTTTCTCTGATTTTCCTAAATGGTCAGTGCAAATGACAGTCAGTGTAATAAAACTCATCACCCGTTAGAGTATACATCGAATTTTATTGAAGAGTCCTCCCAATGATAACCGTATAATCTTAAAAATTAAAAAAAAAACCTCTAAATGCACTGTTTCAAATTCTTAGGCACAGTAGAGTTTCTAAGCATTTGATATGTTTTAAAGAACTGAAAATGCTCATTTGTTGAATGTGCAGCATTAGGAGGTCACATTCACTGAAATAAAAAGCTATTTAACTCCAAACCATCCTAACAGGCCAAGTTACATGTTAACATAGAAACCCTTCTTTGATCTCACGTTCACAATTCTTGCATCCATTGAACTTGTGAGTTTCTGGAGAGTTTCTGCTTGTATTTCTTTGCATGATGTCAGAATAGCCTCCCAGAGCTGCTGTTTTGATGTGAACTGCCTCCTACCCTCATAGATCTTTTGCTTGATTATACTCCAAAGGTTCTCTATAGGGTTGAGGTCAGGGGAAGATGGTGGCCACACAATGAGTTTATCTCCTTTTATGCCCATAACAGCCAATGACACAGAGGTATTCTTTGTAGCATGAGATGGTGCATTGTCATGCATGAAGATGATTTTGCTTCTGAAGGCACATTTTTGCTTTTTGTACCATGGAAGAATGTTCTCAGTCAGAAACTCTATATACTTTACAGAGGTCATTTTCACACCTTCAGGAACCTTTAAGGGGCCTACCAGCTGTTTCCCAATGATTCTGGCCCAAAATATGACTCCTCCACCTCCTTGCTGACATCGCAGCCTTGTTGGGACATGGTGGCCATCCACCAACCATCCACTACTTCATTCCTCTAGGCCATCCAGGGTTGCTCGTCACTCATCAGTAAACAAGACTGTTTGAAAATTAGTCTTCATGTATGTCTGGGCCCAATGCAACCATTTATGCTTGTGAGCACTGTTTAGGGGTGGTCAAATAGAAGGTTTATGCCCCACAGCAAGCCTCTGAAGGATCCTACACCTTGAGGTTCAAGGGTCTCCAAAGGCACCAGCAGCTTCAAATATCTGTTTGCTGGTTTTGTAGGCCTTTTTAGTAGCTGCTCTCTTAATCCGATGAACTTGCCTGGCAGAAACCTTCCTCATTCTGCCTTTATCTGCACAAACACGTCTGTGCTCAGAATCGGCCACAAATCTCTTCACAGTACGATAATCACGCTTACATTTTCGTGAAATATCAAATGTTTTCATCCCTTGGTCAAGGCAGTGCACTATTTGTTGCTTTTTGGCAGCAGAGAGATCCTTTTTCTTTCCTATGTTACTTGAAAACTGTGGCCTGCGTAATATTGTGGAACACTCAGTTTTCCTTTTAATGGGCTCACCTGCCAAACTAATTATTACAGGTATCTGAGATTGATTTCAGTGATCCAAAGAACTCTGATGGTGGGTTTACACACACCAATCATTGTATCCAATCTCTGAACCAATCTCTGGTTGCAGTGAAATCATGGACAGATTGCTCCATGTTGTACACAGCCACAAAATGGAACTATGTGTCCATGATTTCACTGCAACCAGAGATTGGTTCAGAGATTGGATACAATGATTGGTGTGTGTAAACCCACCATGAGACACAATCCCATCAATGGGTTTCATTAAAAAAAAACAAAAAAACAACCCTGTGACACTTAAAACCAATTTGCATAATAATTTGGAACACAGTGTAATGTAATTCTAAAAGGACATATACTGTATATATGTATATATATATATAATATACATCCATAGGGTATTGAAACCCCTGGAATATAAAGGGCGATAAGGTGTTGGAACCCTTGGTATTCAAAGGGTGATCAAATTCTCAGTTCCTTCCCAAAGGATAGAGGTCATATGTCCACAAGGAGTCAAAAATGACACCATTCCGGGATGTGAGGCAGGTACCATCTTCTCACATTAGTCAAGTGTCTTGATGGTTTGTGATCCAAGGCCGGCCCATAATAGGAGCTTGGTACTAGTATCCTTCTTGGCTGTAGGATCTGTCTGGTGTACAGGTCTGGTCCATTCAGAAGTAGCGGTGATGGAGTTCAGTAATCTTCAAATTATATCTGGTTTCATGCATTTATTCTTCTCCCAAGTCTCTAGAACAGGGAAAAGAACAGTGGGTTAGAGGTACAGTGAATAAAAATGGTGGCAAAAAAGGCTGAAGTCCAGAGTTGTAGGAATACCCCATTTCTGTTGTTGGTCTTATTTATTATAATATCCATTGAAGAGAAATTCCTCATTTATGCCCCTTGGTGCCATGCTCTGAAGTTCAAAAATCAAACGGCTTTTTTTTCGTAGGAGTTCCTCAGCAACTCTTCCCTTTCTGATTGTGGTTTGTACCATGTCCACTACCATGATTTTTAGATGCCGTGGAGAACCATGATGAGAATCAAAAAAATGTTTGGCCACAGAACTTATTGTCTTACCTTTTTTATGATGTGCATCTGCACAAATGATATTTGAAACATGATTTTGTATCCTCTTTCTCAGCTCTTGGGTAGTCTCACCGACATAGATCTTGGGGCAATAGCAAAGCAAGATGTAAATCACATTACGTGTGCTACAATTGGCAAAATGTTTGGTTTTAATCTGTCCAGGGAAGACCGCCAAATCAATCTGATTTGAAGCGAGTATATATGGGCAAATGGAACAGTCGCCGCAAGGAAGTGTGCACATCAACCTCGTCCCCTTCCCAAGGGTGATGGTGGGTCTTGTGAAGTGACTTTCAGTGAGAAAGTCCTTCAGATTTCTCACTTTTCTTGCTACAAATCTCGGTTTGGTCCCAATGAATTGTTCAATTTTAGGGTCACTTGATAATATAGACCAGTTGAGACTAAGGGTACGATGTATTTTATCCCAGTGGTTATTGAATGTCGTGATGACATTCAATGTTTCAGGGCCCTTCTTATGTTTAGTGGTAAAGAGACTGGATCTCTCTGTCATGACTGTGGATTTAAAGGCTTGAGAGATGACTATCTGTGGGCAGCCTCGTTTTTTTAATCTGTTAGATCCTTCCCTTCGTCAAGAAAAGTGGCATCGTTTGAGCAGTTTCTTTTTAGACAGTAAAACTGCCCTTTTGGAATTGCGTTTCGTACATGCAAAGGATGGAAACTCTGGTAGTGTAAGACACTGTTGGTGGCAGTGCCCTTCCTATGTAGGGCTGTGCTGATCTTGCCTTCTGACTGAATGATCTTTAGATGCAGGAAGACCACCTCTGTCCTTGAATATTGTGAGGTCAGGGAGATGTTCATTGTCTTGGTATTCAATACTTTGATGAACTTCTGATATCCTTCAATCATGCCTGTCTAAAAAAATAGAATGTCATCGATATACAGTGCCTACAAGTAGTATTCAGCGCCCTGCAGATTTAGCTGGTTTGATAAAATGCCAATAAGTTAGAGCCTTCAAACTGCAAACGAGAGTAGGATTTATTAACAGAAGCATAAATCTTACAAACCAAAAAGTTATGTTGCTCAGTTGAATTTTTATAAATTTTAAACATAAAAGTGTGGGTCAATTATTATTCAACCCCTAGGTTTAATATTTTGTGGAATAACCCTTGTTTGCAATTACAGCTAATAATCGTCTTTTATAAGACCTGATCAGGCCGGCACATGTCTCTGGAGTTATCTTGGCCCACTCCTCCATGCAGATCTTCTCCAAGTTATCTAGGTTCTTTGGGTGTCTCATGTGGACTTTAATCTTGAGCTCCTTCCACAAGTTTTCAATTGGGTTAAGGTCAGGAGACTGACTAGGCCACTCCATCACCTTGATTTTTTCCCTCTTGAACCAGGCCTTGGTTTTCTTGGCTGTGTGCTTTGGGTCGTTGTCTTGTTGGAAGATGAAATTACGACCCATCTTAAGATCCTTGATGGAGGAGCGGAGGTTCTTGGCCAGAATCTCCATGTAGGCCGTGCTATCCATCTTCCCATGGATGCGGACCAGATGGCCAGGCCCCTTGGCTGAGAAACAGCCCCACAGCATGATGCTGCCACCACCATGCTTGACTGTAGGGATGGTATTCTTGGGGTCGTATGCAGTGCCATCCAGTCTCCAAACGTCACGTGTGTGGTTGGCACCAAAGATCTCGATCTTGGTCTCATCAGACCATAGAACCTTGAACCAGTCTGTCTCAGAGTCCTCCAAGTGATCATGAGCAAACTGTAGACGAGCCTTGACATGACGCTTTGAAAGTAAAGGAACCTTACGGGCTCGTCTGGAACGGAGACCATTGCGGTGGAGTACGTTACTTATGGTGTTGACTGAAACCAATGTCCCCACTGCCATGAGATCTTCCCGGAGCTCCTTCCTTGTTGTCCTTGGGTTAGCCTTGACTCTTCGGACAAGCCTGGCCTCGGCACGGGAGGAAACTTTCAAAGGCTGTCCAGGCCGTGGAAGGCTAACAGTAGTTCCATAAGCCTTCCACTTCCGGATGATGCTCCCAACAGTGGAGACAGGTAGGCCCAACTCCTTGGAAAGGGTTTTGTACCCCTTGCCAGCCTTGTGACCCTCCACGATCTTGTCTCTGATGGCCTTGGAATACTCCTTTGTCTTTCCCATGTTGACCATGTATGAGTGCTGTTCACAAGTTTGGGGAGGGTCTTAAATAGTCAGAAAAGGCTGGCAAAAGAGATAATTAATCCACACATGTGAAGCTCATTGTTATTTGTGCCTGAACTACTTCTTAATACTTTAGGGGGACCAAACAGAATTCTGGTGGTTTGAGGGGTTGAATAATAAATGACCTTCTGAATTAACTTTTTTAACGCTTTAAATGAAAAAAAAAAATTTTTTTGTGGCACTGCATTTCCCACTTCCAGGCTGATCTACAGTCCAAATGTCACAATGCCAAGTTAATTCCGCATGTGTCAACCAGCTAAATCTGCAGGGGGTTGAATACTACTTGTAGGCACAGTATCTATTCCAATGTGTCAGATGAGGTTTGAAATCTGGTAGGGTGCGAATGCAGGTCTCCTCCCACCATCCTAGGAAAACATTTGCATAGGATGGTGCGCATTTCGCACCCATAGCGGTCACAGATACCTACCTGTAGAAGATCCGGTCAAAGGTTTAATAGTTGTTTTTCAGCACCATCCGTCTAAGAGGAAGAAATCATGCAAACGACTGACAGTAGATTATTGATCTAAAAAATAAGATACAGCATGGATACCTAGATCATGGCTGATGCAAGTGTACAAACTTTCAACGTCAATTGTGATTATTAGGACATTTTGAGAAGTTCCCAAGTCCTCAAATTGACCAATTAGATGAGAGGAGTCCCTCAAGTAAGATTTTAAAGATAGTGCGTATGATTGTAAGTAAAAATCTATATATGTACAAGGCCTCTCAAGTAGGCCACCGATCCCCGCCACAATTGATCTCTCAGGTGGCTTGGTCAAAGATTTGTGCACCTTGGGAAGCATGTATAGAGTTGGGACTACTGGATCTTTGGTCTGCAAGGACTCCTTCTCTTTTTTTTTTTAAATGTCAAGATCACGTGCGCAATAAATTAAGTTTTCCTATTTTCGTTTAAAAACGTCTGTTGGATCAGATTGTAATTTCAAATAGTATGACCTATTTCCCAATTGTCTCTTCTTGGATGTACATTACAGTGGGCCAGAGTACCACATTACCGCCTTTATCGGCTTCCTTAATGAGGAAGTCTTTATGTTCTTTTAATCTTTTAAGTGCAGAATGTTCACTTTGAAAAAGATTGTTTGCCTGAAAATTATTGGTTTTTAGGTTTGTTATATCCTTCATCATGACATCTCAGAAGATTTGAATGGGAGGGAGGAAACAATGAAAATGGTGGTGTAGCTTGTGAGGGAACTCTTTGGGAGAAAGGTTTTTTATTTATACCTGTACCTGTGGTGACCTGTTCTTCTGCCAGTTCCAACAAGTCTTGAAAAGTAGCTTTGTCTTGAGGTGGTAAGGAATCCATAGCTGACGGGCGATAGTACAATAACTTAAATGTCAACTGTCTGCAAAAAAGATTAATATCTTTGATTAATTCAATCTTATCCAATCTGTTCATTGGTGAAAATGACAGGCCTTTCTTCAGTAAAAATCTATAAAGTGAGACAAAAGCGCAAATAGGGTCAAATCTCCTTATGAGAGAGGAGAGATTTTGTTGAAATCTGCTCACCTGGGCAGGTTGTGTGCACCCACAACGAGTATAAATGCTCAAACAGCTGATGCAGCATCCACACCTCCACGAGCAAAGTAGTGAAGATAATTGAGTTCGGACGAAGTGCGTTCGGACCTGCGCTGCTGCGAATAAAGACAAGGAATCGGGATACTGGTCTGATAGGTTTTAATCCGACACGTTTCGGAGCCATATGCGCTCCTTCCTCAGGAATAAATGATTTATCCATTAGGAAGGAGCGCAGATAGGTTTTAATCTGATGTGTTTCGGAGCTATCTGCGCTCCTTCCTCATGGATAAATCATTTATTCCTGAGGAAGGAGCGCAGATGGCTTCGAAACGTGTCAGATTAAAACCTATTGGACCGGTATCATGACTCCTGGTCTTTATTCGCAGCAGCGCAGGTCCGAAGGCACTTCGTCCGAACTCTATTTTCTTCAGTAAAAGCTGTTCTGCCTCAGTCAACTGATACTCAGACAGATTAATAATCTGCAAATCCTTAAATCACCACTACTATTGTGTTGGTTCACCATCTTCTCCCCAGTCTGACTCCGAGCGGTGCAATGGGGGGACCATTTGCCAGTTCTTGGGTTTCGGTTGCGCAAGTTTGGCGGACTTACATTTCCCTCTCCTGGTGGGTTTTCTGGATCTGTGTCTTCCCCTGATAAAAAATCCTCACTGACAGAGGAAGTGGAAGAGGCTGGTGAAGCAGAAGTGGAGTCTCTCCTATCTTCTGAAGGTCTTACAGGCCTTTCAGGTTTGCCTGGCTTAGGATACTCATGAGGTTTTTTGGTGTTTTTATAGGTTGATTGGGTCTTTTTGGCCGTGTATTATCCCAATGAGTCCACTTATATACCCTGTCCTCCTCCAGATCTCTCTTGTCACGAGTGATCTTTTGTTGTTTGCCACTGATTATATCGTCCTCAAACCGATCAATGATCCCATTGAGCTTAGTTCTGAATGGAGTGACCTGTTTTTCCGGATCAAAATCCTTTAGCTTAGCTTCTAGGGCTTTGATTTCAGAACATTTTGATAGGCCCGTCTCCCATACCTTTTTGAAACCTGAGTCAACCTCCCAGGCAGGAAAAATCTGTACTCCGAAGCCTCTAGGGGCTACTCCCAATTTGATATACTCCTCTAAGGGCCCTTTCACATCAGCGTTTTTTGAAATTCGCGGCAGATGCGGTGAAAAAAACCGCATCTGCCGCGATTACCGCATACCGGCTGCACTTGCGGCGCGGTTGCTGTAAACGCCATGCAAAGTATAGGCGTACTTGCGGCAGGTGCGGCAAGTGCGGTTTTGCACTTGCGGCAGGTGCGGCCGCGAAGAAAAACGCAGTCAGCCGCGTTTTTTTTCGCAGCCGCACCTGCGGCAAGTGCAAAACCGCACTTGCCGCACCTGCCGCAAGTACGCCTATACTTTACATGGCATTTACCGCAACCGCGCCGCAAGTGCAGCCGGTATGCTGTAATCGCGGCAGATGCGTTTTTTTCACCGTATCTGCCGCGAATTTCAAAAACCGCTGATGTGAAAGGGCCCTAAGGCTTTAATGTTCCAATAGGTTTTAACACATGTGTTTGTGTAACTTGATTAGTCTTGAAGACACACCCTTGAAAGAGTTGTCTTCCACAACTGGCTCTCTAGCACTAAAAATGCTTCCTGTGTAATTTTTCCATGCTGCTTTCCTGGATTCCAAATCCATATCACTGACCAAAGGAGGAAAGCAAGCAAATATTCCTAAAAGAACGTAATGTGCACACTCAGGAAATGTGACCAAAGGGGCCACTGTAATATGTTTGTAGCAAAAGTGAGTGACGAGTGGCAACAATCACTTGATCCGCCAGTCACACGTATACCAAAATTTGCATTAAGTGTAGAAGAAACCAGAAACGTGTATAAATGACCAGGATCTGGGAAATAATAGTATATACCATTCAAAGTACAAAAAACTTTATTAAAGCAATTTTACTACAAACACATGGACAGACAATTTAAAAACATCTAAAAATGTGCAGAAAAAAGCACTATGTGACCAACTATGCCTTTAACATGAATATCAAATTAGGATGTTTCAAAAAATGGCCAAAACTAGGTTATCACAATAATGTGTGATGAAATAAGGAAAAAACACAGTGTTTGGGTACAGAGCAGTCAAATATTATCAAATGTACATATACAGTTAGGGCCAGAAATATTTGGACAGTGACACAATTTTAGCGAGTTGGGCTCTGCATGCCACCACATTGGATTTGAAATGAAACCTCTACAACAGAATTCAAGTGCAGATTGTAACGTTGAATTTGAAGGGTTGAACAAAAATATCTGATAGAAAATGTAGGAATTGTACACATTTCTTTACAAACACTCCACATTTTAGGAGGTCAAAAGTAATTGGACAAATAAACATAACCCAAACAAAATATTTTTATTTTCAATATTTTGTTGCGAATCCTTTGGAGGCAATCACTGCCTTAAGTCTGGAACCCATGGACATCACCAAATGCTGGGTTTCCTCCTTCTTAATGCTTTGCCAGGCCTTTACAGCCGCAGCCTTCAGGTCTTGCTTGTTTGTGGGTCTTTCCGTCTTAAGTCTGGATTTCAGCAAGTGAAATGCATGCTCAATTGGGTTAAGATCTGGTGATTGACTTGGCCATTGCAGAATGTTCCACTTTTTTGCACTCATGAACTCCTGGGTAGCTTTGGCTGTATGCTTGGGGTCATTGTCCATCTGTACTATGAAGCGCCGTCCAATCAACTTTGCAGCATTTGGCTGAATCTGGGCTGAAAGTATATCCCGGTACACTTCAGAATTCATCCGGCTACTCTTGTCTGCTGTTATGTCATCAATAAACACAAGTGACCCAGTGCCATTGAAAGCCATGCATGCCCATGCCATCACGTTGCCTCCACCATGTTTTACAGAGGATGTGGTGTGCCTTGGATCATGTGCCGTTCCCTTTCTTCTCCAAACTTTTTTCTTCCCATCATTCTGGTACAGGTTGAACTTTGTCTCATCTGTCCATAGAATACTTTTCCAGAACTGAGCTGGCTTCTTGAGGTGTTTTTCAGCAAATTTAACTCTGGCCTGTCTATTTTTGGAATTGATGAATGGTTTGCATCTAGATGTGAACCCTTTGTATTTACTGTCATGGAGTCTTCTCTTTACTGTTGACTTAGAAACAGATACACCTACTTCACTGAGAGTGTTCTGGACTTCAGTTGATGTTGTGAACGGGTTCTTCTTCACCAAATAAAGTATGCGGCGATCATCCACCACTGTTGTCATCCGTGGACGCCCAGGCCTTTTAGAGTTCCCAAGCTCACCAGTCAATTCCTTTTTTCTCAGAATGTACCCAACTGTTGATTTTGCTACTCCAAGCATGTCTGCTATCTCTCTGATGGATTTTTTCTTTTTTTTCAGCCTCAGGATGTTCTGCTTCACCTCAATTGAGAGTTCCTTTGACCGCATGTTGTCTGGTCACAGCAACAGCTTCCAAATGCAAAACCACACACCTGGAATCCACCCCTGACCTTTTAACTACTTCATTGATTACAGGTTAACGAGGAAGACGCCTTCAGAGTTAATTGCAGCCCTTAGGGTACCTTTACACACGGCTACATTTGTAGCTTGCCACCAGGTAACTTACTGGTTGCAGTGAAATCATGGATACATGATTCCATTTGTACACAGCAACAAGATAGAACCATGTATCCATGATTTCACTGCAACCAGTAAGTTACCTGGTGACAAGCTACAAATGTAGCCGTGTGTAAAGGTACCCTTAGAGTCCGTTGTCCAATTACTTTTGGTCCCTTGAAAAAGAGGAGGCTATGCATTACAGAGCTATGATTCCTAAACCCTTTCTCCGATTTGGATGTGGAAACTCTCATATTTCAGCTGGGAGTGTGCACTTTCAGCCCATATTATATATATAATTGTATTTCTGAACATGTTTTTGTAAACAGCTAAAATAACAAAACTTGTGTCACTGTCCAAATATTTCTGGCCCTAACTGTACATATAGTATATACATCGCCCACCATGGCCGTGGGTTGCTTGGGACCGGTCCCTGCTTTTCTGGTCACAGGGGTATGTCACGGTAGTGGCCATGGTCCCGGTTCTGTTGCCTTGGAGGGACTGCAATTAAAAGGGGAAAAAGGGGTAAAAATAAAATTAAAATTTGTTACTGTGACGCCACCCGTAGTATGTGGCCAGATGTGACCGCCACTGCTTATCTCAGCTCCGGGGGATGGTGATGTGATGCAGCAAGGTGATGAGCCCTCAAAGGGCAGGGTTGGTTTATCCCCTGGGTGGGTAATAATAGTCTATTGTGAGGTGACCGTGGGTGTGCAACTTTCTACTTTCATCTGTGCTTCTGGTCTCTCAGCCTTTCATCTTCTCAGTTTGGTAACCAAGGACGCATAATAAATTTCTCAAGTCTCAAGTTTCAACCGGGTACTTTACTCACTGCTAAATTCACGTTAGCACAGTTCAGTCCTGCAGTGAGCGGTACTGGTAGCCAAACAATAGCTGAGATGCGTCACCAAAAGCACCCCCTTTTCTTAATTCCTTATGGGTCTCTCTTCAGGACTGCTCACTACTTCAGGGCTAGCAGTTGCGGACTTTCCTGATCATCCCCCCTTTGGATCCCTAGTCCTATGTGAGGCCTTTCCTTTGGTTTGACAGTCTTTTTGGTTCCGGGCATAAAGACCCTTCACCTCACTTGTTAATCTGTGGCCAGGGCGTATAGCAGCCAACCACTTTTTCAGGGCCGGTACCCTGTCAGTCGACCCAATCCCTCGGTGTCTCCGAAAAGCCCGTCTCCCACCTTGGACTCCTTCTCCACTACACCTGGTCAGTCTCTTCAGCTATGTCAGGGATTTCAGCTAGGAGTCCGGTTCCTCCTCCTCCCTATACTCGCCAGGAACTCCGGACCTGTGCTCACCCTCGAGCCCTCCTAACATCTCTCTGAGGGTCAGTAGCCTCGGACCCTGTCAGCCTCTGATGACACCGGCCACCAGGTCCCGGTTTTCCTCTCTCGTTGTTATTCTCTCTTCTGTCACTTCCGTCCTCTGCTCCAGCTCCAACTAAACCGACTAACGGTCACTCTCTCCGTGAGGTGACTACTGTAGCTCCTCCCCCTTCCACAGGTGTTTCCTCTAAACTCCACTCACCACTCAGCTCTCTCCCACCTTTCCCTTGCCTGGCATAAAGTCCTAGGTATAGGGATTCGGGAGCGTGTTGGGTGTTTGGTTTGGGGTACATGGTTCACCATCTCAGCTGTTGTTTAATTCTGCGGCCACCGGTCCGCAGGGGTGCTACATATATAGTAAGGTACTTAGCAATCACCCTTATATGTTTGCAAAATCTATAAGGATATGTATCCACTCAAACCATGCCAGATTAATACTATTATTATTATTAATAAGTATTTATATAGCGCTATAAGGATACATAGCGCTTTACAATTTAGAGGGTTGACATAGACAAGTGGTCGAAGACGACGACCACAAACTGTGACAAACGATGACAGATCACAAATAGTAATACAGGTACAATGGGGCCGGGGATCCTGTCCGCGAGGGCTCACAGTCTAAAGGATTAGATACAGGATTAATGCAGAGAAAATTTACCATATCTAAAAGGAGGGGCAACCTGCTCTTCTGAGCAATTGCAGTAATCCCCTATACTGTGGGTAAAAAGCGGTCCATTTGAGAAATGAAAAACAATGATATAGATCAATATATGGTACCAGTCTGTTTAAGCACAATGAGAAACAGTAATATAGATCCAATGATGTAAATCACTATGTGATAACAAACGGAGCTCTGGAGGAGGGAAAGGGGGAACCCAAAACACTGGTTAAGAGGTATCAGACCATAACCATGATCTGAATGTTAGCTATTCATAGTCACCATCCTATGGGGAGAAGGAGGCATAAATAGGAACGCCCCGACGCGTGTCAACGCCGGAATAGACGGCTTCCTAAGGGGTAAGGAGCCACTGGTGAGACGTCCTGTGTGCCTTAAATAATGAATATAGCAAATGATGTATCGCCACACCTGTTTGCTGTGGACCTCCGGTGTGCAGCCGCGAAACCCGGAAGTGGAGCTGGTGCGGGTGGTGGTGTATTGTATACTGCGTCACATATTCATATCGAGGCATAGTTGGTCACATGGTGCGTTTTTCTGCACATTTTTATGTTTTTTATTTGTCTGTCCGTGTAAAATTGCTTAAATGAAGATTTTTTGTACTTTGAATGGTATATTCTATTATTTCTTAGATCCCGATCATTTATACACGTTTCTGGTTTCTTCTATGCTTTATTACATTACACAAATGAACAGGCCCACGTGACCTCCCGCTCTCTCTCTCGGCTTCCTCGCCTCCTCCAGCCACAGTCACCGCCCACAACACATACTGACTGACTTGAGTATAAGCCGAGGGGAGAACTTTTCAGAACAAAAATTGTGCTGAAAAATCCGGCTTATACTAGAGTATGTAATTTGTAATGATTGCTAATATTTTAAATACTATTCCATTTCAGTTGACATCTTCTTTTCCTGTTGGTTTGTTTTTTCAAGGTGTTTTTTAAATTTTTGTTTTGCTTACACCTCCCGACATGAGATAAGCAATGCAGTTCGTGAGGTAGCATGGGGAGTACAAGAAGGTCTTCTAGAACCAAGGTAATAGTCCCAGTTTTTTCATATTTGTGTCTATATTTTATTAAAGAGGTTGTCCGGGCTTTTGCTATAATTCATGTGTGTATCTAGGCTGCAAAATGTTGACAGCTTGCAATTTACCAATATAAGCAAAGATTAAGCTCAACAACTCACTTTTCCACAGGACTCCCAGGCTTCCGGAACAACTGCAGGAGTGCAATGTAAATATACAAAAAATTGAAGAGATTCCCGTGCCACTTGCAGATGATATTCTTTATTTTTTTTACTAGATGGTGGCCCGATTCTAACGCATTGGGTATTCTAGAATATAGAAATAGAGATTGCATGGGGAAAGCGGTGAGGGCTGAATTGGGAGGAACTTTGAAGAAGGAGCGGCGGGGAAAGGACGGCGTGGCAGGGGGGAGAAGGGAGGACAGAGCAGCAGGGGGGAGGAGGATGAAGGACAGAGGAGGTAGCGGCGGGGTGTGGGAGGATGTAGCAGCACAGGCAGGGGGAGGAAGGAACGGCAGGGGGGAGGAGGACGGAGGATGAAGCGGGGGGTGGGGGAGGATGGAGCAGCCCAGGCAGGGGGAGGACGGAGGATGGAGTGGCAGAGGGGAGGAGGGCAAAAGAAGGAGGAGGAAGCGGTGGGGTGGGGGAGGATGGAGCGGCACAGGCTGGGGGAGGACGGAGCACAGAGCGGCAGGGGGGAGGAGGACAGAAGACAAAGCAGTGGGTGGGTGAGGATGGAGCAGCACAGGCAGGGGGAGGACGGAGGATGGAGTGTCGGAGGGGAGGCGGATAAAGGAAGGAAGAGGAAGCGGTGGGGTGGGGGAGGATGGAGCACACAGCGGCGGGGGGAGGAGGATGGAGGACAAAAGCGGTGGGGTGGAGAGGACGGAGCAGCACAGGCAGGGGGAGGATGGAGTGGCGGAGGGGAGGAGGACAAAGGAAGGAGGAGGAAGCGGTGGAAGAGGATGGAACGGCACAGGCAGGGGGAGGACGGAGCACAGAGCGGTGGAAGGAGGAAGATGGAGGACAAAGCGGCGGGGTGAGGGAGGATGGGGCACTGTACGGCAGCTCAGTGGTTAGCACTGCACGGTGGCTCAGTGGTTAGCACTGTGCAGTGGCTCAGTTGTTAGCACTGCGCGGTGGTGGCTCAGTGGTTAGCACTGCGCGGTGGTGGCTCAGTGGTTAGCACTGCACGGTGGTGGCTCAGTGGTTAGCACTGCGCGGTGGTGGCTCAGTGGTTAGCACTGCGCGGTGACAGCTCAGTGGTTAGCACTGCGCGGTGGCAGCTCAGTGGTTAGCACTGCGCGGTGGCGGCTCAGTGGTTAGCACTGCGCGGTGGCAGCTCAGTGGTTAGCACTGCGCGGTGGCGGCTCAGTGGTTAGCACTGCGCGGTGGCGACTCAGTGGTTAGCACTGCGCAGTGGCGGCTCATTGGTTAGCAGTGAGTGTGGAGGTCAGCGCCGACACACATACACACACACATACACACAGTCCGCTATACTTACCACCGACCCTGTGTTTTCCTCGCCGCCTCCTGGATCCTCAGTCGACATGTCGCCGCCCCCGGACGACTGGATCCAATATGGCGTCCGGGAAGTCTCGCAAGACTTCCCGGACGCCATATTGGATTTAGTCGTCCGGGGGTGGCGACATGTCGACTGAGGATCCAGGCAGGACGGGGGAAGATGCAGGGCCGGTGGGAAGTATAGCGGACAGTGTGTGTGTGTGTGCGGGCGGCCATATTAGAACACCCACAGTGGGTGTAGAGGCTACTTCGACCAGGATGTGACGTAGCATACCGTTACATCCTGACGGAAGTAGCCTTAGGGATTTATTATAATAGATAATAAAATCCTCACAAACGAGTAAGGAGAGTCCCTCCGAAATGTGTTGAGTGGTTCCCTTCAGGGACATCTGTGAGGATTTTATTATTATAAGAAAATAAAGAATATCATCCGCAAGTGGCATCAGAATCTCTTCAATTTTTTTGTAGCTTATAATTTACATCCTGCCAACATTTTGCAGTGTTACCCAGATATCACTGTATTGTGTCTGCAGGAGACAACCTGAGGGCGTGTATATTTTGGGAACTGGTCGTTCACACCCACTCTCCTATAAATCCTCCCTACACAGCAGCAAGCCCGCCCCAGTGTCAGTATGCCCGCCCCCATCCCATCTCCATCATGCATCGCCTGCCCTTCCCAGTGTCAGTATGTCCCGCCACTCCTGTCTCTGTATTTCCGCTCCCTCCAGTCTCCAAAGTATGGCCGACCATTCCACGCTGGATTGCCCTATGTTGTCTTTGATAGAACTGCCGCATTGCAATGATAGCGGTCATCACTGAGGCATTGTGATGAATCCGCAGCTCTGAGATGCCTGCTCTCAGTGCTGTGTGTGTACGCATTCGCCTTGCACTGGGCCCGCACTGATATGATATAATGAGTGCTGATGCCTGTGAGGCCCCACCCTCTCTGACCTCACAGCCCCGCCCCCTCAATGAAGCAGTAAGAATGAACAGCTCAATGGGGCGGGGCTGTGAGGTTAGAGTGGGCAGGGCCTAAGAGGCATCAGCGCTTCATCAAATCAGCGCTGGCATAGGGGAAGGTGAGTGCACTCACACGTAGCACTGAGAGCGGTCATCTCAGAGCTGCGGATTCTTCCCAGTGCCTCTAGAGATGACTGTTCTCATTGCAATGCAGCAGTTCTATCAAAGACGACATAGGGCAATCCAGTGTGGAATGGCCGGGCATACTTTAGAGACTGGAGGGGGCGTGAATACAAAGATAGGAGTGGCCGGACATACTGACACTGGGAAGGGCAGGTATATTGATACTAGGGAGGGCGGGTAATGCATTCTGGAGATGGGAGGGGGTGGCCATACTGACACTGGGAAGGGCTTGTTGCTGTGTGGGGAGGATTTCTAGGCGAGTGAGTGTGAACAACCAGTTCCTAAACACACATCTGGGTAACTCTGCAAAATGTTGACAGGATGTAAATTACAAACTTCAACATTTTGCAGCCTAGATACACACATGAATTATAGCAAATGCCCAGACAACCCCTTTAAGGTAATTTTAATTAAGAACTTAATCGTACTGTAATTTATACATTTAAGGCCCTGTCTCACATAACGATAGACTGTGAAGTTAGAATGATCTCTCCAGCGATGTCGTTCTGTGTGACACTTTGCAGTGATCAGGCCCCTGCTGTGAGGTCGCTGATCACTGCAAAGTGCTGCGGGTCATTTATTGACTGTTGGTTTCCCGCTGGTCAGCACGCATCGCTGCGTGTGACCGCGAGAAACCAGCGATCAGTGACCTCACTGGCTGGTAACCATGGTAAACACCGGGTATCTAGGCAGCGCGCGCTGCCTATATACCCGGTGTTTACCATGGTTACCAGCGTCCTCTCTGCTTAGCACTGCCTGTAAGCAGGGAGTACGCTGGTAACTATGATAAACAGCAGGTATCCAGGCAGTGCGCGCTGCCTGGATACCGGATACCCGCTGTTTATCATAGTTACCAGCGTTCTCACTGCTTAGCGCTGCCTGTAAGGCAGCGCTAAGCAGGCAGGACGCTGACATCGCCTTCAGCGATGTGGGAGGTGGCTCCCATGGCCCTGATCGCTGGGGAGATCTGCCTGTTTGACAGCTCCCCAGAGATCAGGTAACGACGCTCCAGCGATACCGGCAGGTCGTTATCACTGTCGGGATCGCTGGAGTGGTCGTTATGTGTGACTGGGTCTTTAGATATAAAACTACATAATTAGGTTTGCATTTGTTATTTTCTCATTTACTTAGGGATGTATCTGAGAATCTGCTTGATCAGTGTTTGTACACATCAAACTCCCCTGACCCTGACCTTCTTATCCGTACTTCTGGTGAAGTCCGACTCAGTGACTTTCTTCTGTGGCAGGTAACAGTTTTCCAACCATAACTCACATCTAATACCTTGATGCCCAGATCTCCATTAGGCATCATTTAGATCACTGTTTCAATTTTCAGATACAATGAGCAATGGTTTTTCTTTTATATCTGCATAAATAATTGTGAAACTTTTAACCCCTTAAACCCCCGGCAATTTTCCATTTTTCATGTTGTTTTGTTCTTCTTCCAAGAGCAATAAGGTTTTTATGTTCAATATAGCCATAGGAGAGCTTGTTTTTAGCAGGACAAAGTTTTACTTTTGAATGGCATCATCATCCATTTTACAACATAGTGTACAGTCATAGCCAAAAGTTTTGAGAATGATACTAATATTAATTTTAACAAAGTCTACTGCTTCAGTTTTTCTAATGGCAAATTGCATATACTCCAGAATGTCATAAAGAGTGATTAGCTTAACAGCAATTACTTGCTAAGTCAATATTTGCCTAGAAAATTAACTTTAACCCCCAAAACACATTTCAACATCATTGCAGTCCTGCCTTAAAAGGAGCAGCTAACATCGTTTTAGTGATTGTTCCATTAACACAGGTGTGGGTGTTGATGAGGACAGGGCTGCCGAACAATCAGTCATGATTAAGTAAGAATGACACCACTGGACACTTTAAAAGGAGGCTGGTGCTTGGTATCATTATTTCTCTTCAGTTAACCATGGTTATCTCTAAAGAAACACTTGCAGCCATCATTGCACTGCACAAAAATGGCCTAACAGGGAAGAGTATCGTAGCTAGAAAGATTGCACCTCAGTCAACAATCTATTGCATCATCAAGAACTTCAAGGAGAGAGCTTTTCCAGCATGATGGAGCACCTTGCCATAAAGCAAAGGTGATAACTAAATGGCTCAGGGAACAAAACATAGAGATTTTGGGTCCATGGCCTGGAAACTCCCCAGATCTTAATCCCATTGAGAACTTGTGGTCAATCATCAAGAGACGGGTGGACAAACAAAACCAACAAATTCTGCCAAAATGCAAGCATTGATTATGCAAGAATGGACTGCTATCAGCCAGGATTTGGTCCAGAAGTTGATTGAGAGCATGCCAGGGAGAACTGCAGAGGTCCTGAAGAAGAAGGGTCAAAGCTGCAAATATTGACTTGCTGCATTAACTCATTCTAACTGTCAATATAACCTTTTGGTACTGATAATATGATTGCAATTATATTTCTGTATGTGATATAAACATCAGACAAACACAAATAAAAGCCAGAGGGCAGCAGATCATGTGAAAATATAATTTTGGTATCATTCTCAAAACTTTTGACCATGACTGTACTACAAAATGGGAAAAAAAAATTCCATGTGCAATGAAATTGCAAAATAAAGTGCAATTTCACAATTTTCTTGGGAGTGTTTTATTTATCATGTTCACTATATTGTAAAACTGACGTCTCGCTAGATTCTCCTGTGTTCAAAAACTACTCAAAAAACTACTCAAAAAAGACAGCATTAAATAACTTACCACATACAGCCAAAAAAAAATCCAACACAGCACTTGGCAGGAAGTGAACAGACCACACTTAAATAGAGCAAACACAGGTGCACAAAACGATAAAACCACCATCAACCTGCCTAGGCTTGGGGGAGGTGATTTGCTATGCACTCAAGGCTTGTCTATATAGCACGCCATTTACACTTATACAAAATGGTGCAGAGTGACTGATAGCTATCAGACACTCTGCACCATTTTGTATTAATGTGAATGGCGTCCTACATAGACTAGCCTTGAGTGCATAGCAAATCACCTCCCCCAAGCCTAAGCAGGTTGATGGTGGTTTTATCGTTCTGTGCACCTGTGTTTGCTCTATTTAAGTGTGGTCTGTTCACTTCCTGCCAAGTGTTGTGTTGGATTTGTTTTTTGGCTGCATGGTGTATCTAAGAAGTGGTAAAAAAAAATCAGAAGTTTTTCGCTATTTTCCATGACATGTGGCATTCTCATTTTTTTGGGTTCTGGGGCTGTGTGATGGCTTATTTTTTTGCGTGTTGAGCTGACGTCTTTATTTACAGTTGTGGCCAAAAGTATTGACACCCCTGCTATTCTTTCAGATAATACTCAGTTTCTTCCTGAAATTGTTATATTGGTGTTCCCTGCCAACAATACAACACCCAAAACTGTGTCTTAGCTATACTAGATTTGGCATTGGATGTGATAGCCTGCTATTAATCATCATCATCACCGTATATCTTCATTTACAGCATAATTCTACTGTGCCATTATAACCTGCTCATTCTACAACACTCTTTGGTTTTATACTGCATTTGAATGCTCCAACCCCTTTTAGTCCATTTGATTGTTTGATAACTATCTGGTGTCCAGTTCTCCACTATTTCTGGATATATTGACTATTACACTTTTTGGAGGGTCTCCTACTCTTCTCTTCCCAAATTATTAGATACAACCTGAGCCCAAGGGAATAATTATGGTATTTCTGACACTGGCGATGGGGGGGAAACTCTTCAGGGAACTAGGTATTAACATCACCTGACGTTTTAAGTCTGTACAGTTGGCTGAGGCATTAGACTGTAACTTAAGTCCCATCTAGGAGGTTGCCATCGTACTTTTTAGTCCCTCCTTGTTTGGAACTCTGAATTTTGTTTCGTTAATTAGATTTGTACCTGCACTGAGGTCTACTTCTACTGTTTAGTTAAGTTTGTGTTTCTTTTTTTTTTTTATTTCCTGCCTGTATATTATTCTGATCTGTATTGTTTTTTTTGGACACTCTACGGTTAACTTTGAGAGATGACATATGAAGGTGTATTAGATTGTCATATTTCACCAAATATTGAGCCTTTATCATTTCTTGTCCAAATTTGTCATGTCCCTTAGATTTCTCACTCATAATGTCAATGGTCTTAACACTCCACAAAGTCGCTTCTTTGCCTGGAAGACAATCAAGATCCATAAGACTGATATTGTAGCTCTCCAGGAGACAAACATTTCCTCTGTTAAACCTCCCCGATATACCCATAGAGATTTCCAGAATATAATCCATGCTAATAAAAAAAAAAAGTGAGGTGTCGCCCTGTTAATCAAAAATTTGGTTTTGTTTTAACTTACCGTATATACTCGCGTATAAGCCGAGTTTTTCAGCCCAAAAATTGGGCTGAAAAGTACCCCCCTCGGCTTATACGCGAGTCAGTGCTGTATACCGATGTATACATCGGTACATACCGATGTATACATCGGTATACAGCAGCCCCCGCATCCCCAGTAATGCAGGGCCCCCCCAGGGTCTCTCCGGTCACCTGTAAAGCAAGCTATACTTATCAGTGTCCCGCTCGCACCCGCCGCTGCCGACATCCACGATCCTCCATCTTCATGCGACTCCTCTTCCTGTTTCTGTGCGCGTCGCCGGGCAAAAAAGATCGTACATGTCCGTCCAGCGACACTGATAAGTATAGCTTGCTTTACAGGTGACCGGAGAGACGCTGGGGGGGGCCTGCATTACTGGGGCTGCCTGTATACTACCGCTGGGGCTGCTATATACCTCTGGGGCACTGTATACTACCACTGGGGCTGCTATATACCTCTGGGGCCCTGTATACTACCACTGGGGCTGCTATATACCTCTGGGGCACTGTATACTACCACTGGGGCTGCTATATACCTCTGGGGCCCTGTATACTACCACTGGGGCTGCTATATACCTCTGGGGCCCTGTATACTACCACTGGGGCTGCTATATACCTCTGGGGCACTGTATACTACCACTGGGGCTGCTATATACCTCTGGGGCCCTGTATACTACCACTGGGGCTGCTATATACCTCTGGGGCACTGTATACTACCACTGGGGCTGCTATATACCTCTGGGGCCCTGTATACTACCACTGGGGCTGCTATATACCTCTGGGGCACTGTATACTACCACTGGGGCTGCTATATACCTCTGGGGCACTGTATACTACCACTGGGGCTGCTATATACCTCTGGGGCCCTGTATACTACCACTGGGGCTGTATATACTACCACTGGGGCTGTATATACTACTGGGGCTGCGTGTATACTACCACTGGGGCTGCTGTATCTACCTCTGGGACTGGTGTATACCACACTGCTGGGGGCTGTATACTTGTGCTAGGGTCCACCCTCGGCTTATACACGAGTCAATAGATTTTCCCAGGTTTTGGGGGCAAAAGTAGGGGGGTCGGCTTATACACGGGTCGGCTTATACACGAGTATATACGGTATTTCAAGTATTAAAGACCCAGATGGGAGGTATATTATTTTAATCTGCAAACTTAATCACCAAATTTTCACTTTAGCAAATGTTTATGTACCCAATCAAGGCCAAATATCGTTCTTGAACAAAATAATGCATATTATTACTCAAAATAAGCAAGGCGACTTAATCCTTTGGATTTTAACATTGTTCCAAATCCCTCCCTGGATTCCTCTAACAAGTCTAGACGTCAATCCTCCTCACTTGACCCATGGTTACTTAAATCGGATTTATGTGACTTTTCTAGATGTCTCCACACGTCCTCCCTAGAATTTACACATTACTCTGGAACCCACAATTCCCACGCTAGGATTGATTTAGTTCTTACAAGTATATTTTCACTCCCTAAATTTAAAACTATTCTAATAGCTTCCAGAGTATGGTCAGATCACTTCCCTGAAATATTTGAAGTATCAAACCCCCAAAATACCTCGGTAGAGAAACTCTGGCGCAATAACAGCTTCCTTTATAACCATCCTGTTTACAGAAAAGAAATCGACAAAACCATCCCGAATTATTTCACTGAGAATGACACTGAAGATATCTCAGTCTTTACACTTTGGTCGGCCTTCAAGGCAGTACTTAGAGGCAAACTCATACAATTAAACTCGCAGCTCAACAAATATAATAGAGAAAAAACGAAAAAATAGTTAATGAAGTTCATGCTTTAGAGCAAAAACAAATCTCCAACCCTTCCTTTGACTATTCGAAAGATATCCTTAAATTGAGAACAAATCTCAAATCTCTCCTGACCATCGACTATGACAAATTTTTACAGACTAATAAATCTAGGTACTATTTCTCTGCTGATAAACCATCAAAACTGCTTGCAGCTAAAATTAGACATTATAAAACTAAATCACGTATTAGCGAGATTAGGGACCCCCTAGGCCATTCCTATAAACACCCTAAAGATATAGTTAGAGTATTTGCAAACTTTTATAACTCCCTCTATAATTTGAAAGATGACCCAAGCTTTTCTAAACCCTCTGACTCTGAAATTAATAATTATTTGCACAAATTAAATTTACCCACACTAACTGACCAAGACCTACTAGATTTGAACCTACCATACTTTCAGAAAGAGATTTTGGGGGTAATTAAAGGTCTTACACTGGGCAAATCACCATGCCCTGATGGACTACAGAACGAGCTGTATAAAACTTTTGAAACTAATTTACTTCCCTACCTCACCAAATTAGCCAATTACATGACACAACAATCCTTTCTTCCTCAGGAAATGTTTGAGGCAATCATCACTATCATCCCAAAACAAAAAATTTTAGCAAAGTTGGCCGCGGACAGATTAAAAATCCATATAGGTAAATTAGTGCATGGGGATCAATCGGGATTTATCCCTGGCAGAACTACTGCCGATGCTACTAGAAGAGCAGTCAATCTGATTACCCTTGTTGAGCGTACTAATCTTCAATCAGCCTTCCTTGCACTAGATGCAGAGAAGGCTTTCGACAGGGTCTATTGGCCATTCCTGTTTAGCACACTACAAAAATTTGGCCTTAAGGGTAATATTCTCAACTTAATTAAGTAAATGCATTCTACCCAATCAGCTCGTGTCTATTCTAATAGTTCCCTGTCACAAAGATTTTCCCTGTCTAATGGCACTAGACAGGGGTGCCCTCTCTCCCCAATTCTTTTTGCCCTGTTTATAGAACCATTTGCCTCTTCCATTAGAGACAACATTAACATTACTGGCATCCCTGTTAATACTGCACAAACTAAAATAGCCCTATTTGCGGATGATATTTTACTCACCATCTCAAATCCCCTTAAATCCCTCAGGCATATTACCACCACAATTGCAGAATTCTCGCGTCTATCATTTATATAAAGTTAACAAATCTAAATCCCAAATAATTGACTTCAATATAGAAACCACATTCCTACACTACCTTAAAAAAGAATTTGAATACATATGGGAGGAGAAGAAAATTAGATATTTAGGTATTAAATTGACTAAACCTTCTTCAGATTTAGTTTCAGAAAATTTGAGTACTCTATTCAACGCCTTTCATTTAGATTATATTCGTCTAGCTAAGCTTGAAATCTCATGGTTAGGTCGAATTGAAGCATTCAAGATGCTCTTACTCCCTAAATTTACTTATGCGTGTAAGCTCTTCCCATTATTAAACCAAAACGATGGTTTCAGAAACTACAGTCTCAACTTATGAAATATATTTAGAATCATAAAAAGGCAAGAATTCCTAGCCCCTCATTATCGAAGCATAGGAAGATGGGGGGACTGGGTGTTCCCAATTTATATAACTATTATTTGGCCTCCACATTAAAGCTCTCTCAGAGATGGTTACTTGAATCTAATAACACATCCTGGATCAACATAGAAAGGTCAGCTGCTAAAACTGAACAATTACGGCCCCTAATTCTCGCCCACCTTATTGAGCCCTCTAGGCCCCCGCCAAACTACCCCCACCCTTAAAGCCGTTATTCTGGCCTGGAGAGACCTGGTGTACAAATCTGCTACACACTCCCCTCTAATTACAATTAAAAATATTCCTTTGGCTGTGCTAGAAATTTTAATTACTAACCTTGACCTGTCGACCTGGCTAGCTAAAGGCATAAATACTGTTAATGACCTCATTTCTGATGGTACCCTGTTACCCTTTTACATACTACAAACCAGATACTCTCTCTCAAGAGATGAAAGGACGAACTGGAGGCTTATTTCTAATTTTTTAGCAAAATTTTCCCTCAAGTTTGCTATTCCCCAAATAGTAGTACAATTACTAAATAATCCAGGGAAAATATCTATCTGGAAGACAAATGTATTGTATAAGGTTTTCAATGAGGAAGTGAATCTGCCCAACCACCCCTTTTTTGATTCTTGGGAGAAAGAACTTACCGTATATACTCGTGTATAAGCCGACCCGTGTATAAGCCGACCCCCTACTTTTGCCCCCAAATCCTGGGAAAACCTATTGACTCGTGTATAAACCGAGGGTGGACCCCAGCACAGGTATACAGCCCCCAGCAGTGTGGTATACAGGCCCCCCAATGGTAGTATACAGCAGCCTCCCCAGTGGCATATACAGGCCCCAGTAGTATATACAGCAACCCCAGTGGTATACAGCAGCCTTCCCAGTGGTATATACAGACCCCACCAGTATATACAGCAGCCCCAGTGGTATATACAGCAGCCCCAGTGGTATATACAGCAGCCCCAGTGGTATATACAGAAGCCCCAGTGGTATATACAGCAGCCCCAGTGGTATACAGGCCCCAACAGTATATACAGCAACCCTGGGGGTATACAGCGGCCCCCAGGGGGTACCCAGCAGCCCCCAGGGGTAATACAGCGGCCCCCAGGGGGTAATACAGCGGCCCCCAGGGGATACCCAGCAGCCCCCTGGGGGTACCCAGCAGCCCCCTGGGGGTACCCAGCAGCCCCCTGGGGGTACCCAGCAGCCCCCAAATGCTGGCACTCACCCCCCTCCTGCTTATCTTACCATCCCGGTCTTCTGCTCAGCGCCGCTCCTCGGTGCTCCGTTCTTCATGCTTCGTCCTCGCTGCATCCGGGATCTCCGGCCGTCGCACGATGACATCATATGCCTGCGACGGCCGGGGATCCCGGATGTAGCTGGACGGACGGAGCACCGAGGAGCGGCGCTGAGCAGAAGACCGGGATGGTAATATAAGCAGCGGGGGGGCCCTTACAAGGGGAGAGAGTGCCAGCATTTGGGGGCATATATGAACTGCTTCCCCTGCCGCTGATTGACAGGGGGAAGCAGTGCATATATAATGAGCGGCCCCACGTGACGGGGCCGCTCATACAGCAGCCTCCCCCCGCCTCCTCCAGCCTCCACAGCCCCCACCAACCGTATATACTCGTGTATAAGCCGAGGGGTATACTTTTCAGCCCAAATTTTGGGCTGAAAAACTCGGCTTATACACGAGTATATACGGTACTCATTTTTTCTAGATCTATTTTAATGTTAAGACTTTAAACATAACATATTCTCATACAGCTTCGGCGACAATGCATGGGTCATACTTTAAACTTTTTTTACATCTGATGAAGACGGCTACCTGACCGTTGAAACGCTTTGTGTGTTCATGAAGGGACGTAATAAAGGTTTTGGAATAATAATCCTCCATTATCTTTCATTCTCAGCGCTCCTAAAAGACTGTTTGTTTCTAGTATCTATTAGTACTTTGAACTTCTTTCACGGTGGTATTGAACTCCGATAAAGCTACATCGCATAAACCCCTCCAATTCTCCTTATTGTTGGAGGCACTGCAATCTTCCAGACACACTAGCCCACCTGTTCTGGGGATGTTCTAAACTGCTTACATTTTGGATAGATACTAAAATTTTACTAATTTTACTATCAGATGTCACAGGAATCACTATACTTATTTACTATAGCCCTTCTATCAATTGGAATAGAGGACTTCCCAAAGCATTTACAATTTATTATTTCACACATTTTAGTGACTGCTAGACTCATCATCGCTACGAGATGGGCCAAACCTGATCCACCCACTATAGATGTTCTTATAGACCGAATTACCCAACATAGTGTATATGAGCACATTATAGCAATTAGAAGCAATTCTTTTTCCAAATACCTAGATCATTGAACCCCCTGGATATCTATATATTTTCCACTACTCTTAATTAAGGCCAATTGACATGTTATATACCATCACGGTTTACCAGTTGTTTACCCTTTTCTTTTCTCTTAAATGGTATTACATTACCATCTTTGGCCCACTAAAATCTTAATTCTTTACGAATCTTCTACCTTTTTTTGACACATTTGGTGTATTTAGCAAACTTAGTTTTTGTTTTCACATGTTTTATATCTGGATTTGGTACTTGATTAGCTTTGATACTCATCTATATTTCTACATCTGATACTCGACTATATTGTATTATACAGTGATTCCAAACCTTGTTGTCTATAATGTGTAGATTGTTTGTTTTTCCTTCCCCCTTTTTCTTCTGTACCCTTCTCCTTCCCTTCCCATGGTTATTTCAAAAACGTTTTCAATAAAAATATCTTGAAACAGCAAATATCAGGGACCTGGAGCAGTTTGCCAAAGAAGAATGGTCTAAAATTCCAGCAGAGCATTGTAAGAAACTCATTGATGGTCACTGGAAGCGGTTGATCACAGTTATTTTGGCTAAAGGTTGTGCAACCAAGTATTAGGCCGAGTGTGCCAATACTTTTGTCCGGCCCATTTTTGGAGTTTTGTGTGAAATGATCAATGTTTTGCTTTTTGCTTCATTCTCTTCTGTATTTTTTCATGAAGACAAATTAAATGAAGATAATAATACCAAAGAATTTGTGATTGCAATCATTTTCAGGAAGAAACTGAGTATTATCTGACAGAATTGCAGGGGTGTCAATACTTTTGGCCACAACTGTATACTATGTTGATATAGATGCAAGCTTTGGTCACCTGTTATTGCGTTTTACTGCAATGTTGTGGTGACCAAAATAAGTAATTTATTGTTTAGAATAATTGATTTTATATTTTGATAGATCAGGCATTTCTAAACGCGGTGATGCCAAAATGTGTATTATTTTATTATTTGTAACTAGCTGTGAGCCCGATGCAAATGCATCGGGTGTCTAGAATGTGCATTAATTTGGGGGGTCATATACTTTTTTGGGGGGTCACATACTTTTTTGGGGGGGTCACATACTTTTTTGGGGGGGTCACATACTTTTTTGGGGGGGTCACATACTTTTTTTGGGGGGTCACATACTTTTTTGGGGGGGTCACATACTTTATTGGGGGGGTCACATAATTTTTTTGGGGGGTCACATAATTTTTTTGGGGGGTCACATAATTTTTTTGGGGGTCACATACTTTTTTGGGGGGGTTACAATTTTTTTGGGGGGTCACATACTTTATTGGGGGGGTCACATACTTTTTTTGGGGGGGTCACATACTTTTTTTGGGGGGGTCCAATACTTTTGGGGGGGTCCAATACTTATATTTTAATAAATTAATGTAATTAATATCTTAATGTAATTTTTTTTTTTTTTTTATTATTATTTTTTATTTTATTATTTATTTTAATTTTTTTTTTACGATTTTTATAATTATTAAATTTATTTATTATTTTTTATTTTAAGTGACTTTTTTTGTATTAAAATTATGTTATTTTATTAAAAAACCGCATCTGCGGTGCGGTTGCGGTAATCCCCATAGAAAGTATAGGGGGACTTGCGGCAGGTGCGGCAAAACCGCACTTGCCGCACCTGCCGCAAGTCCCCCTATACTTTCTATGGGGATTACCGCAACCGCGCCGCAACTGGCACTTGCGGCGCAATTGCGGTAATCCTTATGGGTTTTACCGCAACCGCGCCGCAAGTGCTCGCACTCAGCCAGCGACTCGCAATGCGGCGCGGTTGCGGTAATCCTTATGGGTTTTACCGCAACCGCGCCGCAAGTGCTCGCACTGAGCCAGCGAGTTAATATGCGGCGCGGTTGCGGTAATCCACAGGGCAATGGGGCACAGGGGCACAGAGGCACAGGGGCACAGGGGCACAGAGGCACAGGGGCACAGAGGCACAGAGGCACAGGGGCACAGGGGCACAGGGGCACAGGGGCACAGGGGCACAGGGGCACAGGGGCACAGAGGCACAGGGGCACAGGGGCACAGGGGCACAGGGGCACAGGCTCCGGAGCACTGTGTCACCATGTGCTGACAGCAGCTGCTCCGGAGCGGGTGACAGGGGCACAGGGGCACTTGGGCACAGGGGCACTGGGGCACAGGGGCACACGCTCCGGAGCACTGTGTCAGCATGTGCTGACAGCAGCTGCTTCGGAGCGGGAGGCACAGGGGCACAGGGGCACAGGGCGGCTGAGGTAGCGACTCGCAATGGCGGGGGTCCAATACTTTTGGGGGGGTCCAATACTTATCTTTTAATAAATTAATGTAATTAATATCTTAATGTAATTTTTTTTTTTTTTTTATTATTATTTTTTATTTTATTATTTATTTTAATTTTTTTTTTTACGATTTTTATAATTATTAAATTTATTTATTATTTTTTATTTTAAGTGACTTTTTTTGTATTAAAATTATGTTATTTTATTAAAAAACCGCATCTGCGGTGCGGTTGCGGTAATCCCCATAGAAAGTATAGGGGGACTTGCGGCAGGTGCGGCAAAACCGCACTTGCCGCACCTGCCGCAAGTCCCCCTATACTTTCTATGGGGATTACCGCAACCGCGCCGCAACTGGCACTTGCGGCGCAATTGCGGTAATCCTTATGGGTTTTACCGCAACCGCGCCGCAAGTGCTCGCACTCAGCCAGCGACTCGCAATGCGGCGCGGTTGCGGTAATCCTTATGGGTTTTACCGCAACCGCGCCGCAAGTGCTCGCACTGAGCCAGCGAGTTAATATGCGGCGCGGTTGCGGTAATCCACAGGGCAATGGGGCACAGGGGCACAGAGGCACAGGGGCACAGGGGCACAGAGGCACAGGGGCACAGGGGCACAGGGGCACAGAGGCACAGGGGCACAGGGGCACAGGGGCACAGGCTCCGGAGCACTGTGTCACCATGTGCTGACAGCAGCTGCTCCAGAGCGGGTGACAGGGGCACAGGGGCACTTGGGCACAGGGGCACTGGGGCACAGGGGCACTGGGGCACAGGGGCACAGGCTCCGGAGCACTGTGTCAGCATGTGCTGACAGCAGCTGCTCCGGAGCGGGTGACAGGGGCACAGGGGCACTTGGGCACAGGGGCACTGGGGCACAGGGGCACACGCTCCGGAGCACTGTGTCAGCATGTGCTGACAGCAGCTGCTTCGGAGCGGGAGGCACAGGGGCACAGGGGCACAGGGCGGCTGAGGTAGCGACTCGCAATGGCCTCGCGGCCATTGCTCGCGCTACCTCAGCGGTACATCGCTAAATGTGTGGCCGAGCCTGTGGTTCTATTTTCGGCCACCGACTCGCAATGGCCGCTTCGCGGCCATTGCTCGTGCGTGGTGACGTCAGCGGCTCGCAATGGCCGCTACGCGGCCAATGCTTCGCCGTGATGACGTCACAGAGTGTGACATATCCACGGCACGTTGTCGGGGTCCGACACGAAAACGTCTTAGACAATTATATAGTAGATACTTTTCCTATGGGGCAAAAAAGGGGTGACTTGAACTTTGTGGGTTTTTTTTCATATTTTTAAAGACTTTTTTTCTTTGTTATCCTCTGTTTAACTTGACCCTTAGAACACTGCCGTGTTGAGGCACCTATCGCTTGTGCTGTACAGAGCCATGATGATCCGCAGCTCTGAATAGCAGAAATGATCACTTTTTGTGAATGCAGGCGCATGAAGGGCATTCACACGAAGTGAGTTATGACAGTGTCAGAGGATGTCACCGGACCACTCACTGTCATGACAACACTTCGACACCCCTGTGATTGTTTCATGGGTTGCTGTAAGGCTGCGTTCACACGTTGCATATTTCTGCATTTACGCAGTGCTTTTTAGCACTTGCGTAAATGCAGTGAAACGCATCGCTGGAAGCGCCTCCCAGCAAAAGCAATGGCTTGCGTTTAGATGCTGCATATTTTTGCGTCTTATTGCGGACGTGCTTTCACTGCAAATGACCATGTGAATTCTTTGCTCCTTTTTCGGTGCGCTTTTTCCCACAGCCCACATTATTAAATGGGCTTGGGAAAAGCGCAGCCGAAAAAGCATGGCGTCTGCATACAGTTGCGTTTTTTTGCACAAAACATGGGCAAAAATGCGCAGCTGCATAAATATGTAACTATCCTACGTGTGAATGTAGCCTAACCTGACCATGTCGGCTGATGAGATAAGCCAATATGTACAGGGAATGATGCAAGCTCACATCAAAGGGAGGGAGGCAACCTAGGATGTACTGTTACATCCTATGTCGATAAGGGGTTAAAGAAGTTGGCCACATTTTATAATTTTCTATTTTTACTTTAAATGTATATTTTGTGGGCTAAAATAATTTTGCAATCAGGTTCGTTCCAAATATTGCATCATTTTTCTTTTAGAGTCTGTTTCCCTGGAAATGTAATTTTATTGCAGTCTGCGAACATCAACTGAGAGGAACTTGGAAAGAAAGAAAAAAAATAAGACTTAAAAATTTCAACAAGGCTGCACTAACAAGGGAAAGTAGCTTACCACTTTTTTGTGAACTTGCTTAACAGTGTAACAAAGTTGACTTTTTTTTTTTTTTTTAAATCTGTCTTTTCTGGGCTCCTCTCAGCTCATTTATGTCCACTATATCCACAGACTACAATAAAGTTGAATGTGCCAAAAAACATAGCCTTTAAAAGCAAAATTGTGCACATTTTGTAATGAAATGCAACTGCAAAAATGATTTTTCGGCCAAAATACATGCCTTTTAAGGATAAAAAAAAGTCTCCGAAGTTGGAAAACCCCTTTTATTGATGTTACTGTTTTAGCCAGTAACTAGTTGCTATAGTCTTATGACAACAAATTTAAAGAGTACCTATAGGATCCTCTACCGATTTTAAACTGCCTATTTTACCTTTTAGACGCTTATTACAGCATTTCAGTAATGTATGTGATGTTAAATGCAAATGCACATAATTCTACAAAATTAATGTTTTTGCCTCTGCTCGCCGTATACAAAATATCCTTATAACTAATCTAGAGAGACATTTACTAACTGTCACTAGTCGATGGCTTAGTAGTTGCAGTCATGCCACCCTGGACGAGATTGACGGTCTCTGAACTGTCGCTTTATCTTCTCAAAGTTTTTGCTACCTGGGATAGAGTAGAAGGCATGGTCAGTGCAGAGAATGCCAGTCACGCTTGTGGAGGGTGTGACTCTAAAATGCATCCAAAGGATTCTGATTTAACCGCAGTTGGGTCCAATATTCCAGTGACCATCTGCGCAGAGATGGATGGGTTTTGTCACGTTCCCCTCCTCATCAACACCTGTTAGAGCGCCACACTGCGATGGTGTGCCTTTTTTGAAATGAGGAGACTAGCACTGATGTAGTAATCCTATTATTTTCCTAGGCATTTGTACAAGTGATTATAAATTGGCCAGCTCCTTTAATTAAACAGAATGACAGTTACACCACACAAAAAAATTAAATGAAGATTCATCTTCTTTTTAATTTACTTAGACTTCACATGCCTGCTTGGTATTCCAGCCAGTCTTGTGGCCAGAGTACACCTTTTGGAACTTATTTGAGGCTGTTCTGCGATATCAGTATAACTACACTGCAATTCAGGTCAGTAAGTTGCTCTATTGCCTATACATATGTTTTATTTGATAGATTTATTACAATATAAGGTTCAGTTACATACAAATAGTTACCAGTGGTATCAAGAGAATTTCTGATGTGAAGAGAAATACACCATCAGCAAAATACTCAATTTAAGCCAGGTTTTCATTGTAATTATTTTTTTTACCATTCAAATAAATATAAAATAGTTATTCTTGTTTTCATATTTACTGTAATACACTAAAAGGCAAGGAATCTCTGAGAGGATATTGTATGCTTTCACTTGATGACTTTGGTTGTCAAACAATTTTCAGTCAGCTTGCTCCAATAGTCATTAAAAATTAACTATCACCAATATGGAGCCACTCTTTTAATTTAACCCTTTCCTGACATTTGATGTACCAATACGTATTGTGTGTGCTTCTCGCAAATGGATGTAACATTATATATCACTAGCTGTGAGCCCGATGCAAATGCATCGGGATTCTAGAACGTACGTTAGTTTGATTATAATAGTTATAGCTGTTAGACTAATGCAAATGCATCGGTTGTCTAAAATATGTTTATTGTTTTTTTAAAGATTTTTAAATAATAATCCAATTATTCCAATGACATCTTTACAGCAACTACATATATTTGTATTGTTGATATCATATAAGGAAAATTGAATAATTATGTTGTAAGGGTCTTAGAACACAAAGTAGCAATACTTCTTAATGCATCAATCATTAAAATTGATGAATTAATAACAATAATAGGTGTATCAGCCAGTTTGTGTCAGCCCACCAATCGCGTCAAGATGCCCTTACGCCTGGTGAGTCCTAATCTAACTAAATCCGAATTGATATAATTTAGATATTTTTTATACCTGAATTTTTCTTAGATTTTTTGAGGATTGTGATGTAAATAATAAAAATTTGTAAATTGATACAGAAGGAGTTACCAGCTACAGACTTGCAGCAATATCCATGCAATAACAAAAAAACTTGTAGTTAACCTATGGTAAATGGAGTTAACATAGCTTCAGCAGGTGCATAAGATGCATCCACTAACTAACCACAGGTAACTGCAGTTGATGTGGATGACACTGCTGCAACTATGTTGTCTGCACAAACCGCAAGTTAAGTACAAATTACATATATGCAATTATGAAAATTACAGCAAGTATGTTGTTGGTGAGTCCTTCATGATCAATTATTATCATTTAGTATATTCCTCAATAATGTGAAAAAAATCTAAGAAAAATGGTGTGATAGAATCTAATTAATAATTTATGTTTGTCCCTATCTATCTAAACATGTGGAACACACCTTGCTAATGAGATGTGTGTGAACAGCCGTCCCACCCGTCTCTTAGCTGTTCACAAAAACCTCTCCCTTTAAAGAATAAGTATCAAATCTCTCAGCACGTAGAGTACTGGAGCTTGAAATAGTGGTTTCTATCACCCTGTGAGAAAATCAGAATGATACACATCTCTCATATTTTTTTAAATGTGTGTTCAAAAAAATATAGTAGAAATGAGTATATAAAAGAATAAAATGTAAAACAGTAAAATTTTTTTTTTTTTTTTTTTTTTTTTTTTTTTCAAAAGATAAACAGAAGAATAGTCATAGGGAAGAGTTCAGTGCAAAATATTCTTGTAGACAATATTTTTGGTAAATACTTTGTCACTGTTAGGCAGCAATTTTCCTTGGATTGGAGTGTCCACCACTTTCACTTTTACATTGGATCGTCTTCTCACTCTTGAAAAAGCCACATACAATTGTCCATGTCCAAAAACAGGTTCTGGCAAAAAAATCCCTACTTTCTCAAGTGTTTGTCCTTGGGATTTGTTTATTGTCATGGCAAAAGCTGGCTTCAGAGGAAATTGGCGACGTCTTAACTTAAAAGGCAAGCCGGTTTCTGATGGGCACAAATCAATCCTGGGAATGAAAACCACATTTCCTCCAGCAGACCCAGTAATGACTCTTGCTCGAATCATGTTGGCAAACAAACCGGTGACAATTAAGCGAGTCCCATTACAAAGACCTTTTCGGCTGTTGAAGTTCCTCAAAAGCATTACAATGGTGCCAATTTTTAATTTAAGACGATGAGATGGCATCCCCGTGGGTGTAAGTGAATTTAAAAACTCAACAGGGTATTGCTCTGGGTCCTCTGTCTCGTCCGGATCAATGGAATCATCACTAATGTATTCTGTATACTCTCCAGCAATGCAATCCATGATCTTAGAGTTGACCTGATCCACATCATCATTTTTGGGGCAAAGAATGGCATGTGATGCTGCTGTATTAATGCTTTCATTGTCATTGACATCAATTACAATGTTTTCACCAAAAATATCAAATATTAGTGAACCTGTGCAAATCATATCTTCAGGGATTTCTATAACATCATCTCCAAGGTTATAAGAATTGGTCAATTGTCCATTTCCCAGCTGAAGTATCCAATTGCTGTATTCTGGATCAACAGAGCGCATGTTGTCAAGTAGTGGCAATTGAGTGAAAATCTGCCATTGTCTGGAATATTTTATGCAGCTCTCTACGATATCAGTTCGTGTTCCATGAGGAATAATAGGAAGACACTGACGAAAGTCTCCTCCCAGAACAATGACTTTCCCTCCAAAGGGTGTTTTATTTTTCTTCGAGATATCTTTGGTCATAACATCCTTTAATAGTTGGTCAATGACATGCAGTGCGTATTTGGATAGCATAGTGGATTCATCAATAATGAAAAGTTTAGTATTCTTCAAATGGTGTGCAGCATCAGTGTCATTTTTGATTCTTGAAACAGACGTTTCATTGATTGGAATAGGTATCCCGTAAAGTGAATGGATGGTTCTTCCTCCTTCCAATAAGTTGGCTGCAATCCCAGTACTGGCAGCAGGTGACACAGTTTCTCCTTCTCCTCTTATTTGACGAATTAACAAATCATACAAATATGTTTTCCCACTGCCACCTGGGCCATCAATGAAAAAGCACTTAGCTTCCTGACTTGTATCCTGTAATGCTTCATTTATGGCATTATAGGCCAAATGTTGTTGTTGATTTAAAGTTTCTTTCATTTCTTGGGCTCTTCTAAACTCCTCCTCTTTGTTGTATTGTGGTTGTAGTTGTTGTTTTCTTTTGGGGCGTGGTAGATTAAAATCCGTAAAGCTTTTGCCATGAAATTTTAACACATTTTGAACATCTGCCATTGCATAACCTTCACAATGCTCACAGTCCTCATTGTTAGGGTGATATGCACGGCAGTAGTCTTCAATGAAATCTTTTTTAAATTCTTGCCACAACTCCAATGGATGAGCAGGAGGACCAAAGATACATATGTAAGCAAACATATCCCGAAGCTGTGCAGGCATGTTTAGAACACAGCCATCCAGTAAGGTATTTCGCCAAACACTGTCATCCAAAAGTAATCCAAGGGCTATTGCTGCCTGCTTAAAAGTTGGGTAGTCGACTTCATTAACGGTCTTAATGTGCTCAAAACTTGTTGCTCCTTTTACATGTAGTAACAACAACCGTAAATAGTAGCGTTCTTCATCTTTCATACTGACCGTATACATTCTTCCAATGACTGTTGTTCCACGTTTCTGCCTAATTTCCCATGCACCAGCTTTCCAGACATAGTGCTCAGGAATTTGGCGGTATAAGTATTCATGAGCACGTGGGTCATTCTCATTCAGTTCAAAGTAGGCCATAAGAGTTGATTTTCTATGCGTCATGGCAGCAATGTTCTCAACAGAAGCATCTTCATGAAAATAAAGGGGTTGTGACTGTGGCAGATGTACGGCAAGGCGAACAATGCTGTGTGATTGTTTATGCATTGGATAGGCAAAAATTCTCCAAGCTGCCTCCGGTGCACTGACGTATCTTGAATCCATAAATTGGTGAGGTTCATCATGTTGTATGTTTGTTTGAGAAATTTCCAGATTGGCTTTATCATGCCCTTTGTAAACATATTTGAATAGATACTTGACACTTTGAATGGATGCACAGATTTCCACATTTATATGACACTTATACTTTAATAGTAAAAAAGGGTTATAGGGAACAACCCAAGAATTATCAACCATGTGAGAACGTTGTGTAAATGAAGGTCCTGCATTGCGTTGATAAGTTGGCATCGTGTGCTATTAGAGTTTTTGGTTGGAAATCTTTTGGGAATCCTTTTTTACACTTTCCAATATCCATACATGGAGAATTGGGGTTGAATTCTCCACAGGGTCCATGAATCATATGTTGCATCACAATTTGATGGAGCACAGGATACTCGGATGGGTCAGGAATTTCTGCCCAAACAGTACGATCGACATCAACCTCAGTGCGTAATTTGGAATTGCTATCCAGAATAACCAAAATGTGAGCATGTGGTAGTCCCCGCTTTTGGAATTCTATTACATGAATCATTGCACAAATCTTGCCAAATAATCCACTGTTTATATCTTTTAATAGGGCTTCTAATTTTATTTTGAAGACACGGGCGACTAAATCCGGTCTGTGTTCCACCCTCTGCCATGGTTCTAAATTGTGGATAATCTCGCTCCATTTGGGATTACAGGTCATTGTTATGAAAAGATCTGGGCGTCCAAATTTTGTAACAATAGCCATGGCATCTTGATACCTCTGCTGCATGTTTCTGGGACTGCCTTCAAACGACGATGGTAAAATGACCGTCTTGCCAATGGGAATTCCTTTTTCGAAAGATTTTCTTTCCAGATGTTCCTGTAGTACGCAATAGTCCTCCACTTTTAAGTCTTTTTGATGTTGACGTATAAAATTTAAGCGATTAGCCTCAATTTTTATATACGCATCCACTAAATACTGTTGTGTTAGTTTTCCACCATTTAGAATAGGATTGAACCCAGGACGTACAGATAGCAAATAACAGTAATACTGCAATTGTGTAATTCTCCGTGGATTTTCACCTTGATGCTTCAGTCCCTCATGCCAGCCTTGTTCTCCATGCGGAAAAAATAACGGATACAGTAAAGCATCTAAATTACTGTGGAGAATACTGACTTGCTTTGTTTTTGGGGCTAAAGGATTGTTTGGGTCAGGTTTCAGATGAATTAAAATGTCTCTATTGAAGGGTGGCTCTCCATCGGCATTTTCAAAGACCACAGCAACTTCATTAACAATTGGTTTATTATAACGTCTTGGGTCTTGTTCTCGATCCTGTTTAAGAGCCATGATGATATTAGGCATGACAGTACCATTTTCAATTGCCTTCTCCTGTTCCTCTTGTTCAACAAAACGTAACATTTTGTATGCGGAAACAAAAGGATTGATGCGATCTAATAAGTTAGCAATGAGCCGCATCAATTTAGGATGACATTTTTTATTTTCGTCACACTGTAAACGTTGGTCATTAGCAGTGGCAGTATCTAAAATGTAGAGTTGGGCATAAGCAGGAGCTTGATCTGGAGCAGGATGTAGTGTTCCAGTACGGTGATAAATTTGGCCATGAATCCTGAAGCAATAAGGGCCATGTCCAGGTGGAGGAGCAATACTTGCACCCATAGAAGCAAAACCAAAGGAACTATTGATACTTCTGATGTTATCCATCATATTCCGACTGTATGGACTCTGACCTTTAAGAATACATTCCAACATCTCTGGATACTGAGGTAACGGAACCTTGACCTTCCCCTTGTGACAACAGAGAGTATACTGTTTATCCGATGGCATCTCATCCATGAAATGTCGAGCTTCACAATGGTTACATATGAATATCATTGACCCACAGCTATGTTCCACAATGCCAAAATCACTATCTGTAAATCCAGGTGGATATGAAGAGGAAGGTGTAGGTAGGTAAATAGAATGTTGTTTCTGCAAACCAACATAGATCAGACGTTGAAGTAATAAAGCAGAAAAAGAGTCAGGATCCACTTGTGTAACAGTAGAAGACGTCTTTTTGCGGTGTGTACGACGTGAGCCAGCACTTTTGCGTATGCGGCTCTGTTTGAATTGTGAAGACTCCTGAGCAATTTGTGCCTCCAAAGGAGTTTGTTCTTGTTCAACCCGAAAACGTTTTGTGCTTGACGTCTCCTGAGCACAATGTTTACGCTTTGCTGTTGCTTTGCGTGGTGATGAAACTTGAGGAATTGTGCTACTTTCATCCGGTGAACTGCTAGAAAGAGCTAGAGCAAACTGTAGTACTGGTGAGCTTACAGTTGGATCAGCAGACTGTAGTACTGATGAGGTTACTGTCTGATCAGCACACTGAGTTAGATCAGTAGAGTATTGTACAGGTGAGCTTGCAGTTTGATCAGCAGACTGTTGTACTGATGAGGTTACTGTCTGATCAGCAGAGTGATGTAGTGGTGGTGTTAGTTTTTTTTTTTGACGGCGTTGACGTTCCTTCTGAGCTTTTTTGCCCAAGCGTAGTTGTTTTTGTTCCAGCGACTCCGTTGCAATGCGTTGGTTATACTCAGCTTTAGACTTATCCAAACGACATTGTCGCTCTTCTTCAGTTTCCTTAGCACGTGTCTTACGCATCCATGCGGCTTTGTACCCGCCAACAGCCTTGCTAGTATCCTTTGAAGTCATGTTAGGACATACAAAGGTAATACTATGCTTGGAGAGGTATAGGTACGTAAGAGCTTTTACAAAAGCTTTTTGGGAGAAAAGAATTCTTGAAAAGTATAGAATAATTATTAAGGAAAATAATAAGTTCCAGATAGACAATGAACATATTTAAATATCATATTTTGTATGTCCTTATAATGTACCCTACGACGTATTACAAAGATATAGACATGTTTCTCATTAATATCAATAATAGTAAGAGGTGACTGAATACTTAAGGACATCGAATGTGCATACATAATACCAATAGCATGAATACCAATACCATCATCAAAACCATCATCAAAACCATCATCAAAACCATCATCAAAACCATCATCAATAGCAATAATATTAGCAATAGCATTATTATTAGCATTAATAGCATAATTATAAGCATTAATAGCATAATTATTAGCATTAATAGCATAAATATTACCATTAATAGCATAAATATTACCATTAATAGCATAATTATTAGCATTAATAGCATAATTATTAGCATTAATAACATTATGATTACCATTAATACCATAATTATTAGCATTAATAGCATAATTATTAGCATTAATACCATAATTATTAGCATTAATAGCATAAATATTACATTAATAGCATAATTATTAGCATTAATATGCATAATATATTAGCATTAATAGCATAATTATTAGCATTAATAGCATAATATTGACATTAATAGCATAATTATTACATTAATAGCATAATTATTAGCATTAATAGATATTATTCATTAATAACTAAATATTAGCATTAATAGCATAATTATTACCATTAATAGCATAATTAATTAGCATTAATAGCATAATTATTAGCATTAATAGCATAATTATTTGCATTAATAGCATAATTATTAGCATTATATAGCATAATTATTAGCATTAATAGCATAATTATTAGCATTAATAGCATAATTATTTATAGCATAATTATAGCATTAATAGCATAATTATTAGCATTAATACATAATTATTAGCATTAATAGCATAATTATTAGCATTAATAGCATAAATATTTAGCATTTAATAAGCATTAATTATTACATTATATAATATAATTATTACATTAATACAATATATTATCATTAATACATAATTATTAGCATTAATAGCATAATTATTACCATTAATAGCATAATTATTAGCATTAATAGCATAATTATTAGCATTAATAGCATAATTATTAACATTAATACATAAATATTATCATTAATACATATATATTAGCATTAATAGCATATTAATTATAGCATAATTATTAATTATGCATAATTATTAGATTAATAAAATAATTTATTTAGCATTATACATAATTATTAGCATTAATACATAATTATTAGCATGAATAGCATAATTATTGGATTAATAGCAAATATTATTTATACATAATTATTGTTTAATACCATATTATTGCATTAATCAAATTATAGCATAATAGCATAATTATTTTCTTAATACCATTATTACATATATTTTATTACCATTATTAATAATAGCATAATTATTACATTAATAGCATAATTATTACTTTAATGCATAATAGCATAACATTATTAATAATAGCATAATTATAACTTAATAGCATAAATATTATCATTAATAGCATACATATTAGGATTAATAGCATTATTATTAAGAGTAATATAATTAGTGTTATTTTATTTTTTAATAATTTTTTTAATATTTTTTTTTTTTTAATTATTTTGTAATATTTGTTATTATTAAATAATTATTTTATTTTAAAAGACTAAATTTTTTTTTTTGAATTATTATTTTTATTTAATAATAGCATAATTATTATGAATAGCATAATTATTACCATAAATAGCATAATTATTAACATTAATAGCATAAATATTATCATTAATAGCATACATATTAGGATTAATAGCATTATTATTAAGAGTAATATAATTAGTGTTATTTTATTTTTTTAATAATTTTTTTAATATTTTTATTTTATTTTTTAATATTTGTTATTATTAAATAATTATTTTATTTTAAAAGAATATTTTTTTTTTTTTAATTATTATTTTTATTTAATTATTTATTATTTTTTAATATTTTTTTTAATTATTTTTTAATATTTGTTATTATTAAATAATTATTTTATTTTAAAAGAATATTTTTTTTATTTTTAATTATTATTGGTATTTAATTATTTATTATTTTTTAATATTTTTTTAAATTATTTTTTAATATTTGTTATTATTAAATAATTATTTTATTTTAAAAGAATAATTTTTGTTTATTTAATTATTATTTTTATTTAATTATTTATTATTTTTTAAATCTTTTTTTATTATTTTTAATCTTTTTAATTTTTTTATTATTTAATTTTTTTTTTTTTTTACTTGTGAGTGAGACGCAGTTCTCATTCAGGTCCGCCTTTTTTTTCCTATTGACATACATTAGCGGTGTGTCGCCGATTTTATGGCCGGCCACCTGGTTCTATATGTCGGCCTTAAAATCGCGGACACACCGCTAATGCATCTCTATGGGCAGTCAGCCCGATTTCGGATTGAACGGCGACCAATCAGAATTCGAGTTGAATGCCCATAGAGATGCATTAGCGGTGTGTCCGCGATTTTAAGGCCGACATATAGAACCAGGTGGGCGGCCATAAAATCGGCGACACACCGCTAATGTATGTGAATGGAGAAAAAAAGGCGGACCTGAATGAGAACTGAATGAGGGGCTCTTCTGATTGGCTGAGGGCAATATCCAGCGACCAATCAGAAGAGGTCTTCAGATTTCATTAAGGTACAATGGCGGATTTTTCGTCCATTGTATCTTAATGAGAATGAAGAGTACGTCGGAGGTGGAAGTTTGGAAAAAAGAAGACAGAAGATCCCCGGGACCGGACGAAGAAGCGGAGATAGCGGAAAGAAGAGAGAAGACCTCCGGGGCCGGAAGAAGAGGACGGCTGGCCGGACGGAGGACATATGGATCGGACGGACGATCAGATGATTTGAAGGCATGTAAGTGATCGACGGGGACGTTAGGTTAGGGGACAGCGGGGGCTTAGGGTGTAGGGTCTTAGGTAACAGCGGCGTTAGGTTAGGAGGCGGCGGGGGCTTCGGGTGCAGGGCCTTAGGTGACAGTGGCGTTAGGTTAGGGGACGGCGGGGGTTAGGGTGTAGTGCTTTAGCGAGAGGGGCAGGGGACAGAGGGGGTGCTTTAGGGGATAGGCGGCGGGGCTTGGGGGGTATCGGCGGGGGCCTACGATGCTACGGGGCTTAGGAGATAGGGGCGGCGGTGCCTTAGGGGGTAGGCGGCATGGCTTAGGGGGTATCTGCGGGAGCCTAGGGGGTAGAGGCTTAGGTGCGGCGATGGCTTAGGGGGTAGCGGCGTGTTGTTTTTGTTGCGGGGTGTGTGTTTCTGTAAAGCGGGGAGCAGCGGCGGCGACGGGAGCGGTGGTGTGTAGGCTGGGGAAGAGCGGCGGCGGCGGGAGCGGTGGTGTGTGGGCTGGGGAGCAGCGGCGGCGGTGGTGGTACTGTGTGGGCTGGGGAGCGTTAGAAGAAAGGATTTAGATCAGAAAGGATATCTTAGCTGTAGGGTAGTAGCGGTCGTCTTGAAGCTTGCTTCGGTAAATCCTGGAGCGAGTCTTCTTGCGGCCTCGGAAGCGACAGTCCGTGGTACCGGGTAGGCGAAATGATGTGTGATTTCAAATTTCGCGCCTTATAAACTGGGCTGTGAAATTTGAAACCACAAAATGGCGGGGGGGCGTAAAGTGAGTGGTGATTGGGCGGTGAATGGCCAGTGGGTTAGGGCGGCAGGGGGCTGTAGTGTACAGCGCGATGGTATACTACAGTCCCATGGCGCTTATGGGCATGGGACTGTAGTATACTATAGCGGTGTATACTACAGTAGTGGTGGTGTGAGTGAGTGGTGATTGGGCGTTGAATGGCCAGTGGGTTAGGGCGGCAGGGGGCTGTAGTGTACAGCGCGATGGTATACTACAGTCCCATGGCGCTTATGGGCATGGGACTGTAGTATACTATAGCGGTGTATACTACAGTAGTGGTGGTGTGAGTGCTGATTGGGCGTTGAATGGGCAGTGTGTTTGTGTAAAGCGCGTAGTGGGTTAGAGCAGCAGGGGGCTGTAGTGTACAGCGCGATGGTATACTACAGTCCCATGTCGCTTATGGGCATGGGACTGTAGTATACTTTAGCGGTGTATACTACAGTAGTGGGGGTGTGTGCGGTGCGGACATTGGGGTGGCGAGTTGTGGGGAGCGGAGGCGGCTGTGGCGCCTCCGCTCCATGGTCCCCGGGGAGCGAGTTGCGGCTCAGGCAGCGACTCGCAATGGCCTCGCGGCCATTGCTCGCGCTACCTGAGCGGTAAATCGCTAAGGTTGTAGCCGGGCCTGTGGATCGATTTTGGGCCAGCGGCTCGCAATGGCCTCGCGGCCATTGCTCGCGCAGCATTGGGCGCCTCGCGCCCAATGTTAAATTTGTATCCACATGACCACGCCGGAAGTAGCGCGCGGAGGGGCGCTTTTCCGATTCGCGATTATATAATAGATGGTGATCCTTTGCTCACACGATCGCAACTGAGAGCTAGGCTTAAATGCTACCCAAGTTCTGACTGTTTAGCTCCATAAATGCTGCAGTGACTAGCGATCACTGCATTTAGGAGACTGGGAGATAAGTTATGAGAGGGAGCACACTCCCTATCACCACCCCACGATGTAATTGCAGGCCGTCAGTTGTTTGTATGGCAACCTGACGTCAAATATTCGCGTCTCCGTATGTCAGCTACGGTGGCCTGTTTGTCCATGTCAGGAGCATGAAAGGCAAAACATGATCTAACAAAATGGCATGAAAATACTTGGCAAGTCAAATACATAAAGCTAATTAAAATTTGAGTGAGGAAAAGAGACATAGCAAAAACTGTTAAGGAATATACGAATAAATGGAGAAACTTAGCTGATTTATTGGCCAATTCATTAGAGCCCGATAACCAACAGCATGGTGTTCTTCTGTAGCCAGGTACCTAACATCATGCCTCTGTATGTGATTAAAACATGCATGTGTGGGTAGTTAGGAACCTGGCTATAACAAGAAGGTGGACATAACATGTCTATGGGGCGGGGGTGGGGCAAGAGTGCTCAGTCAGAAAAAATACATTAGTAGTAGTATTTTCCTATATGCTAAGACCATGGTCTAAAAGGCGTTCTGTCAGTGTCACACAGACAGGTGTAATGTACTTCAATTCATGTGCATTGCAATTTAAAATAGAAAAAAGTGAAGGAAAAAAAAGCAAAAACACAATGAAAAATATATTACACTTAGAAAAACCCATATCTTTATGTAAAAACAAACTAAAAAAAGGGCACATATTTGATATCCCCACACCTGGAATGTCCTGATTTATAAGACACTTTTTAACCCCTACTGTGCATGCCATAAACAATACTGTGGAAAAAAAATATAATACTTTTCACTTTATAAGATGCATCGGACTATAAGACACACACCAAATTTGGTGAATGAAAATAGAAAAAGAATAATTTTAATGTTAAATGAGGTGTGTCTTATAATGCCAGTATCCGTCTTACAATCAGTATACATGTCGCCTGTCCTTTTATATGTCCCCCCCATCCTGGGATATATGTCCATCATCCTTGTATATGGGCCCGCTCATCCTGATGTATATGCCCCTCATCTTTGTACATGCTCCCCCTATACTAGCATATATGTACCTCATCCTTGTACGTGCCCCCCCCCCCATCCTGAATCCACCATGGCTTACCTAGGGGGAGCTGAAGTGGTGGAGCGAAGGTGCAGGAGGCAGGGTCCACGACAAGGGGGCAAGGATGTCGGCAAGGGGGCAAGGCCGCAGGACTGGAGCTGGGGCTGTGTTGCTGCGATGTGTGCTTGCAGCCACTAATTTCTGCATTCCTGCAGGCACTTGCAAGCTGCGCCTCAGCCACTACCTCCCAGGACTTCCAGAAAATGTCCGCAGAGGCGGCACATGTGGGGAGCGAGAACCGCGACCATTTTCTGTAAGTCCTGGATGGTAGAGGCAGACACACAGCTTGCCAATGCCTGCAGGAACACGAAAAGTGGCAGCCATCACGAACCCGCCCCAATTTCCCTGCCGCCTGAACCTCCGCTTCGCTACCTCAATCAATTTTCAGTAAGTTTAAAAAGAAAAAACAAGATTCGGATTAGAAGACTCACCCCCATTTTCCCCTCACTTCGTGGGGAAAAACAGTTTGTCTTATAATTGCGAAAAACAGTATATCTTTTCATCATACTGCTGAGAATAAAGTGGAATGAAACAATCAAAAAGTCAAAAGGAATTGGGAGAATGTATCCCTGAAAATGTCATCTTGTCCTTCAAAATTCCACCCATTATACAGCTTAATCATCAAAAAGTATAAAAGCTATAGCTATCTGAATAAGGCCATGCAAAAACACTTTTTTTTCTATAAAATTGTTTATTGTGCAAAAGCGGTAAAAAAAACAAAAAAACATAAATGTAGTTTATTGTAATTCCACTGACCCAAAAAGTAGAGCCATCCTGTCAATTATTCAACACTGTGATTGGCAAAAGAAAACAATTGCTGAATTTGTGTCTTCTTGCTTATGCCTCACTACAAGCAGAGTCTGAAGGAATCGAAAATATTAGGTGACCAAAATGGTACCAATAGAAATTCCAACTCATCCCGGAAAGAAGTAGTCAACGCATGGCTCTGTCGGCAGAAAAATAAACAAAACTATGCTTTCAAATTATGATGATGCAAAATACCTTTATTTGGTAAAAAAGTTATTTTTGGTGTGATAGTAGCCAAACCTAAAAAAAAGTATACCAATCTGGAGTATCCATTTAAATCTCTGAAAAACGTCATTCAGGGAAGGATTCACTATAATGGATTGTTTTGAACTCCCTCTGATCGAGTGGTGTCCATCTTTTATGTGTTTCTTGTTACGCGTGCACAAAAGCGTGGTCAACAATAGTTTTTAAAAGGATACTGCTGAACAGAGGAGTAACTTTGCTGCCTCATTAGTGAATGGATCCGTTGGGAGTTTCAACTAAATGACATATTTCAGAGGAGTGGATGGCAAACCCTGATGTACCATAAGTGCTGAGATAGAGCACAGGATAAATGTAAACTGCTGCAAAATGTTCTTTAACACAAATTGCCACAAATAGCATTCAAATCAACCTACAAAAAAAATATGTCCCCACTCAGGTCTTTCATCTGTTAAAGAAAACATGGGGCTTCCCTGTTACTGGTAGCACAAATGCTCTGGAACAGCACTATGGTTCCCCCTAAAAATAAATCCAGCTAAATCTGCACTCCCAAATCCAAGTGCCCCCCTCTCTTCTGAGCACCACGATGTCCCTAAACCAGTTAACGTCCAAATGTTTGGCCCACTTAATTTATGGGGTGCATGTCTCTAGAAACAAACGCTGGCCCAATGTACGGGCACTACAGTGTACTGGGAACTACAGGTTCTACTAACCAATTTTTAATTCTGCAATATTCACTACATTTGACTCCATTGGTGTTTTCTACAGTCAATATCGCCACTACATCTACAGATGAATTCCCAGAGGGATTTCATTTCCAAAACTTAGTCCCTTGAGAAGGTTTCTGCTGTTCTGTCACTAAGGTGTTCTGCAAATGTAGTTTATTTACTATTCTAGGAAAATCTGTGCTTCAAAAGGCAAGTGGAGCCTTTTCCCCCTCTAGCCTGCCCTGCCATGTGGCCGAATAGTACTGTGCTTGTGAGATATTGCCAGGTTCAGGAGACAATGTGGAACACACTGAGGCCTTTTTTTTTTTCTTTTTTTTTGTTTACCCATTTCTCCTTTTGACAATTGGATTTCTGGGGCTGAAAAAATATTTTAGTGGTAAAAGTGTAATTTCCTCTATTGTTTCATTTGTGGACACAGAAGAGCTTGAGTGTATGCTGCTGCCACTGGGAGGTGACACGTAGCTAAACAAACCAAAAAAGGATGGCTCCTCCCCAACAGTATACACCCCCAGACCAGGAGGGAGCTGGCCAGTTTTTTGCTTAGTGTCATAGGATGCAGACACAGGGCTCCCATTTGGGCCCTGTCTCTACTCATCCAACCCTGTTGTGTGTTATTAGTTTTTATGCTTTTTCTTTCAGATCTTAATCTGCACTCTCCACAGGGAATACAGGGTGCAGTGAGGCACTCTGTCACCCCCGCTTAGAAACCGAGGGTCCAGATCGCTCCAGGCCACCTGTTAACCCTCCATCTCCCTGGTAGGACATCTCCTCAGCATGGATGTGTGCTCAGGGGCAACCGATGATCTGTCCTGCCAAAACATGCTCCCCTAACTCGCTCGCCTACCAGAGCCTGCCTGTAGGGTCTGCAGATGCCAACCTTCCCTGCCATGATAGTGGGGAAGCTTCTGGCATCGAGAGCACAAAGATCACCGATGCACAGATGATCCCCTCTAGGCCAGAGGGATGTTCCTGGCATCCTGCAGACTACTGGATACTCCACTACGTGTGGAGCATTCACAGCACAGGACAGGTAAGCAGTCACTGTATTGCGGAGTCTCCTTGCTGTGTGTGCATGTGTGTATGCATCCCGCTCCCCCACCCTCAGCACCATCCTTTTGGGAGAGGGAAGGATGGTTGGAACTCGATCGGGTCCACAGCACGCAGTTGGATTTTATTTTCGGGCGCTTTGCTTTGCACCCATCCCACCAGCAGCAGTTCAAAATTTAACTCCCGACTCCATTGTGGCCTACATCTCCTGGGCGCCAACCCTATTTGGCCTAGGACTAATCAGGCGTGAGTGCGGGCCTTCTCCCACTCTCCCCATACTCCTCCCCCATACTTGGTATAGCCCTGTATTAAGCCACGCCCCCTGCTTCTCTCCAGAAGCAGTTGAACAACATTATTAACCCTGCGTACCCTGCAGCTGAGCAGGCAGGGAGATCACATACTGCCCCACAGCAGAGGGAGAATACTGGACAGCCAGGCCCTGCATATCAGAATATTCCCTAGTTTAGGGAGCAGTCAGATCTCAGTCGGGGAAGTATGTCTTAAACCAGGCCTGGTGTTCCCCTCTGCACACATTTCCTTAATCCAAGGTTGATATCAGTCAATTACTTTACAACCTCCCTGGTCTTGAAATCACAGGGTGCTCTGTACTTCCCAGGGTCAAATACCTCCAGTAGATTTTTTCCATTTTGTTCGTGAGTCAGCGCCTCTATAAATCCTTCTGCAGTACGGTTTGCGGAACCTTAATCATGAGTTTCCAACCATCACATATCATATCTCTGCTAGTGAAAATGGCCTCAGGAACATGTACACTACTCAGTGCAACAGTGTTTCCAACCACCATGTACAGCACTGCTGACAACCTTCATTGACCATGGAACCTGTCCATTATTCAGTGTAACAGCGTTTCCAACCACCACATTTGACAATGTCTCTGGCCACTGAAACTGTACTCGATCAAGTGTAACAGAGTTCCCAGCTACTAGGTATGACATCGCTGGCAGCATCATTAGCCATGGAACCTGTCCCCTATCCAGTGCAACAGTGTTTCAAACACACTAAGTATGGCACTGCTGATAGTGCCTCTGGCTATGGAACCTGTTCACTAACCAGTGCAACAGTTTCCACTCACTATGTGCATCATCGCTGACAGCTTTATTGGCCACAAAACCTGTTCACTACCCTGTAAGTCAGTTTCCAGCCACAACGTATGACGTAGCGGATAGCATCGATAACAATGGACCCGGTCCACTATCCACTGCAACCTAGCTTCCAGCCACCAAGAGTGGCATTGCTGATAGCGGCCTGGACCTCGGTTCCTGCCACTATACAGTGCAACAGTGTTTCCAACCCCCACGTACAATATCGTGGAAAGGGTTCTTGGCCATGGAACCCATACACTTCTTCTCAGTGCACCAGAGTTTCCAACCATCATGTAGGATATTGTGGTGGGCCTCAATGGTCACAGATCCTGTCCACTTCTCAGGGCAACAGACTTTCCTACCAACACGCATCTAATTGCCAATAGCATTCCTGCTCACAGAACCTGTCCACTTACAGTGTGACAGAGTTTCCAACCACCATGGTCATATTGAGGATAGCGTCAGTAGTCATGAAACCAGTTCACTTTCCAGTGCACCTGAGCATGTATCACATGGCTGAACTTCGTTCCCTGACTCTGCCCACCTTGAAGTGGACAGGGTCGCCAGTCGTCAGTTATTGTTTTCTGCACGCTCCAATGTTATAGTTGCCTACAACAACGGTTACGCATTCTATCCACTACCAAGTGGCCACCACGCAATCCCATTGAATGACTTACGAAAGCTTCGAGATTGTGCGGCCAAAGAAATCGGTCTCTCTCTTTCTTTCTTCTAACAATGATGTTCCTTTAAGCCACCTACTTCTGTGGTTTCCAGTACTATCCACTATCAGGTGATTCAGAACGGCTACCTAGCTCACACCACATCTTTATCGTGGCACTTGCTAGACAGCGTCGGTACGTAATGACGCAGCAGTGGTCCTTAACTCCACTCTGTTATATTTGTCCTCTAACTGACTCTGCAGAGGCCACTCCTTAGAAAATCGGACAACCTGTTTGCCTTGTGTTCATGAACAATGATCTTTTTTTGCAGATCCCCTATTCATTCCCAGTGGTTCCAACCCCTTTCCCTCCATATGCCCCACACACGCCATGCAAGGTTACGGACACAGCGATCTACAAATCTCATCGTTCTACACAGGTTTTACACTGGTTACAGAGGGGATCCGTACTGGTGGGCCATCACCTTTAAGGTACCGTCACACGCGGCAATATTGCTTGCAATTTCACTGGCTGGTTGCAGTGAAATCATATTTCTATTGTTCTATTTTGTGGCCGTCTACAAATGGAATAATGGTCCATGATTTCACTGCAACCAGCAAATTGCCGGTGAAATTGCAAGCAATATTGCCGCGTGTGACTGTACCTATAGTGCTGCCTCCCTCCCCCCGTAGTGGTAGCGTTTTACCAGAATTCGTTCTCCTCCCTTTCAGGGTACAATAACAATTGGCATAAGGAAGTCCAATCTTCAGGTAAACGGGTCCTTCCCTCTGCCTTCATCTGGGTCCAGGTCCTCTGTCCGCGATGGTACGATTTTCTAATAGATGTCTCAAGGCTGATCTCCAGTCTGTCCACTATCTGCCTCTCAAACCCTCTTCTGTCTTTGCGGTTAGGGTCATTCTTTACTTTGCCCCAAGGGATTATGAACATTGACTTCCACCCTCCTGGCTTTTTTTTGTCACTTATCCCCCTTCTCTTACAGAGCATGGCCCACATCAAGGGGTCACTATTCCATCCAAGCTCCATTCCTCACGAGGGCCACTGTTCGGCAATCAACTATTCTCCAACAAGGACAGTAACCCTGACCCTCTTAGATCCAGATTCTTTCCAACTGATAAGTCTATGTCAATGAACAGGAGGACCACCCTCTCGAGGCCCTTTCTGAGGTTCACACTTCAACCCTCGGAGTTTCGCCCTTTGGCTGGTAGTGACTGCAGTCCTGCCATCTGTCATATCCTCAAAACATGGGTTCCCCCGGCCCCTCTTCACAGGTTCCTGTATATTTATGAGTATCAGCTGTTTTCTTTGAGCGTTGCCTTTTCCACCACCACCTAAAGGATGATGGGGTCCTTGCCGTACAGATATTCTAGTAGGAACCATAGCCATGTCTGCTTCACAGTACTTGATTCCACTTTCCTTTGAGCCTTCTTATAGTTGTAGACTCTGTAGTTCACATCTCTCTTTTTACATACCCTTATGGGTCAGGTTAGGGTTATGATCATTAACAAGGTAATCCCAAGCTTCAGAGTCTTCTCTTCCTCTACCTTCGCTTCTTCTCAACAGATTTACTTGTCTCATGTGTTGTGCTTGTTTGGCACCAGACCGCTAGATTGGGTCAGAGCTGGGCCCATAGCCCCACTGACTAAGCGTGGCTTGTAGGCAGGCCCTACATCTCACGCAGCTGTGGCAGGTTTAGGACTCTTTATCCTCCTTGCCAGAGAAAAATCCTCCTGTCTTTTCTCTGTACCCCTTTTGATGGTGCATTCTTGGCACTCTTTCAGTTCACAGGTGGCCTTCCCTGGTTCTCTCAGTCTTTTCATCAGACCCTACTATGCTCAGTGACGCCCTTGTGCTAGACATGCTACAGAGGAGGTTGTTTCTCCTTACAGAGCTCTCCCTCTTCGTATTCCTTTCAGAAGGGAAGGCTTCAGATCAGGTTCTTCAGGTAATTCCTTCGCATTTCCTAGGTATGGAATGTCCTTTCTCTTCCATCGTTCTCTTCCAGAACGTATCCCCAGGTTTCGTATCCTTCTCGGGACTTATCTCTTCACTTGCTGACCTATTCTTATCCACAAGATGAGTTCTCAACTACTACTTTCATTGAACTTAAACTGGAATACTCAATCTTCCAACAAATGGTGCAGTCTTCTGGGTTCAAGCCCCAAGAACAGGATGATTTTTGTTTTCTTTATCTTGGTTTCTACAACCGCGTTCTGGACTCCAGGTCTGAATACTCCCACTCCAGAATCCGTTCTATGTCTTGACTTGTTAGCAAAGCTCTCTTGCAGCCAGATTCGGGCATCTTGTTCACTCTAGTTAGTGGTGCTAGTAACAGAAACTCAGGTCCAGCCTAGACTTCTTTCTCTGATTGTATAATGCATATTTAGGTGGAATTAGACACTTCCAGTGTGGGCAGCCACTGTGTCAGCATTGCTTGAAGCAGCTTCCCTGCTGCACTACTTATTCTCTTTTCAGGAGATACTTGATCCTTTTTTACCTAATGTTTTCTCATTCCTTGGGCCTAAGCAAGGTTAGCCCATTCCTATGAACAGCAGACAAGACTAGCCTGAAGTTGGTCTCTGTTCTTCATTTTTTTCGTCTCTTTCTCTTCCCATCTTTGGGAACTGCTTTAGGACATCACAAGGTCTTTTGTGTCTCCCAATTAAGCGATAGAGTAAAGAAGATTTTATGTGTATTCACCGTAAAATCTCTTTCTTGGAGCCTTCATTGAGGTATGCAGCATCCGTCCTTCTTATGTTTGTGTTGGGTCACCTCGTATTTACTCCAATGGCTTCTCCTACTGCTACTGGTCTGGGGGGTGTATACTGCCTGTGAAAAGCTATCCTTTTTTGGTTTGTTTAGCTTAGTGTCACCTCCTAGTGGCAACAGCATACACCCATGGTCTTCTGTGTCTCCCATTGAAGGCTCCAAGAGAGATTTTATGGTGAGTACACAAAAATCCCCTTATTTTTCCTTCACTACCCAATAGTATAACATTTTGTGACATACCTGTGGTGTCAATGTGCTCACGGCACCCCTAGATGAATTCACTGAGGGAGTGCAGTTTGTAAAATGGGGTCACTTGTGGGAGATTTCTGCTGTTCTTGCACCTTAGGCTGCGTTCACACACAGCATATTGCTGTGTATTGTGAGGATCTTTTTTGGTGCAAAAATTGCACCATGATCGGATCCTAATAGAACACAGAGTTCTGTGTGTGAACGCTGCTGCGCAATTCACCTGCGCTAACTCACCTCGCCGCGCTTCCTCGGTGACCGCCGGTGATCTCTCTCCATCCCGGAGGATGCAGTAAATGCGGCCTTTAGGACCCTGCAGCCTGCCATGTGACCGGGTGATGTCGCTCAGTCACATGGTACAGTCCTGGGTTCTTCAAAGGTCGTACAGCATCGGGATGAGGAGAGATCAGCGTGGGAGCGAGGCGATGTAAGTAAAAAGCGCAGAGGAAGGGGGCGTGTCCTGACACCGTGCATGGAGGACGCATGAGCTGAGAGCTCCGGTATCAGTGCTTCATCCCCGGGCTACAGCGGCTTCCCACCTCCAGACAGAGCCTCCTGGACCGAGGGAGAACTTTCCTCACATGCCTGGGATGCCGAGGGCTGCCCCTCGAGGTCGGGGCTCGTCACAGAGGCTGACGGATTCCTTCCCTCCAGAGTTGCAACAGAGAGAAATCTCCAAAGTGGCATCGGAGGCAGAATACAGGGACCCTACCTCCCGCTCCCGCCGGGCCACAGGTGAACAGACCCGCAGAGACGCGGAGCTGGACACTGCTCCGGTCACCGAGGGCTACTTGAGGGGCATGCTGGACACTCTGCGGTAGTCTATCCAAGACGACTTGAGAGGTATTATGGGGGAACTGAGAGCAGATATGATGGCGCTTGAAAAGCGAACCACACACATGGAGCACAAAATGGCGGAGATCGCCTCCGCACATAGTGAGGTTGCAAATACTTACCAAGATGTGTCAGTGGACATTAAAGCTCTAAAAGCCTCCCTTTGTGATCTGGATGATAAACAGAGAAGGGGCAACTTTAAGATTCGTGAGATTGCAGAGGGGGGAGAAGGAGAAGACCTGCTGCAGTTAATCCCGCCTTTCCTGAGCATCATCCTCCCTGAGGGGAACCCTATGGAACTGGCTTTAGAAAAGGCTTTCCGACTCCCGAGGTCCCCCCACATAAATAAAGACCTCCCCAGGGATGTCCTGGTCTGCTTGGCTGTCCCCAGGATGAGAGATGTGCTTCTGCAGACTCTTAGGTGACACCCTGTCTCTGAGACTCCCTACAAGGACTGGTCATTATTCCTGGATCTCTCCCTGGTACTCTGGCGAGAAGAAGAGAGTTCTGCCCCTATTGTGCGGTTCTACGTGACAAGAACATTCAATACGGGTGGGGCTCCCCTGTACATGTCTCATTTAGATATAAGGGCTCCAGACAAGTCTTTTCGTCGCCCTCCAGACTAAAGTCGGCCCTGGTGTCCTGGAACCTGATGACAAACGGAGGGATTTCCCCCACTGGCTCGAGTTCAAGAATGGCTCCTCATAAATCCCCTAGCTTACGGAACAGAGACAATTAATTAGTAGGCCTGGGATGTGGCCCCCATGCCGGACGCATTGTGTTTGTTCATTTTTTCTTAGCTCTCTCGGTCTCGCAAGTTGATTGCTGAGCCAGTTTTGGATGCTAGCAAGCCCCTTTCACCCCCTCTGGCTTCCGGGAAGGGGTGAAAATCAGTTACACCTGAGGGGTACTTGGAGGCTGGCATCCGCCCCCTGAACTCGGATTTACCCGAGCAAAGATATTAGTTTACATTTTTGTTGGTTTTTGTTTATATTTACCCGGTCCCTCACCCGTCCCTTCCTTTCCCCCCTCTTCCACTTTTCCCGTTATCCTCCCCTCTTTCCTCCATTCTGGATGGATACTTGGTGTCTTCTTTCCCCTGCTTTTTAATTGCTTTTCCTTTCTGTTCTTCGCTCTCGCTGGGGGAGTAGAGGTGTGGGGGTGACTCGGAGTGGAGCAATGAGCTTTAAGATTCTCTCGCTGAATGTGAGAGGCCTGAACTCTCCTGCCAAGAGAGCATTTCTATGGAGGGAGGTACAGAGAGCGAAGGTGGATGTAGTGTGTGTGTTCAGGAGTCGCACTTGTTGAAAGGGGATAATTTTAGGCTTCACCAGCCTAAGTACCCTAATATTTTTTTTTCCAACGCTGGAACAAAGACAGCGGGAGTGTGGCTGATGGTGAGCTCAGCATTGCAATTTACCTTGTGGCGCGTGATCTCTGATCCGGAAGGCAGATATCTCGTGGTGGTCTGTGAACTTGCTGGTGTTTTGTATACTTTCACCACGGTCTATGCACCCAATGTGGGACAGTCTAAATTTCTTAGGGCACTCCTAAGTAAGCTACGTAGAGAAGCTGAGGGCCGCCTCATCATTTGCGGATGCAAATAGAGTCTGTGGAGCCTCGGTTAGGAGTCTCAAACACAGGACTAGCCATATATCCCTCCAGGGAAGGAACCAGCCAAGGGGTGGCTCCTTGCGGAGAACACCATCCCTGAGGAAGACGCCAGGAAAGGCGTTGAAACGCGTTGGATGCAATAAAAGGCTTTGAACATATCACATCTGATCGTGAGTTTCTTCCCTGGAATAAGTGGATCCTGGCAGCGCGGACTGGTGAACACCGTTTCCTTTCCCATTTTTACTGTGTGATTTAGAGACCAGTTCTTCTTGATCCTCCTAAATTGGCTGGCAGGAATATTGCTATATAGGAATTGCGGTCGGTGGGTTTAAAGAATGTTTTTGTGTGCAATTCACCATTTTTTACAAATCTCTTCAGATCCAGAAAATTAATGCTGATATCATTCATGGAAAATTCAAAATTGAAGCCCCAATCATTGTTTTCTATATCTTTTATGAATTCAAATACATCCCCTTGTTTCTTGTCCCATATAACGAACAAGTCATCTATATATCTCCTATATAGAACAAGGCCATTTTTATGTCTGCTTTCATATATATAAAATTTTTCGAACAACCCATTACCAGATTGGCGTATGAGCACGCTGTTTTTGAGCCCATTGCTGTTCCGGACCTCTGATGGTACATAATTCCACCGAATGTGAAAAAATTGTTTTCAAGTACGAACTGCAGATTTTCCAGCAAAAATTCGATCTTGTCCATTCCTAGTGAAGGATCATTCTTTAAAAAGTATTCGATACATAATAATCCCAGTTCGTGTCCGATATTGGTATATAAGGCTGCCACATCCATAGTGAGCAGTGTGTATGATTCTTCCCATTTTATGTTTTTCAGAGACCCAATTACATCCGTGGAGTCCTTAGTGTAGCTGTCCAGTGAAAAGACATATTTCTGTAGTTCTTTGTCAATATATTCCGCTATATTGCTGCTTAGGGAGCCAATGCCTGATATTATGGGGCGCCCAGGGGGGCTTTCTAGGTTTTTGTGGATTTTGGGCAGATGGTAAAAAAATGGGATGGGGGGTTCCTTCTTGATTAAAATTCCCTGAGGAAGGCGCCGGGTGTGGCGTTGAAACGCGTAGGAGGAATAAAGAGGATGGAAAGTTTATTGGCTCTTTGGTGAGTTTTTCTGAACCATGAGCAGCGCGGACCGTGGCACACCATCACTCCCATCATTTTTCCAGGTACATTGGTAAGCTGAGGAAATAACTAAGGTCTTTCGTTCCCTGAAGACGGCGTCGGCTCCTGGCCCAGACGGCTTCATTAACGAATAATATAGGGCGTTTTTCCCGACATTGGCCCCGTTCCTCCTCAGACTGTTTAACGAATGGCAGCGAAGGGGTTCCATCCCGGCTGAAGCACTGGAGGCGACAGTGACGACAATTTACAAACCGGGTAAAGACCCGAAACTCCCAGAGAGCTATCGGTCGATCTCTTTGTTGAACACAGACCTGAAGATTTATTCGAAGCTCTTGGCTTTGAGACTGGCGGATGTGGTTCCCTCACTAGACAGCCCGGATCAGGTGGGCTTTGTGGCCCACAGACAGGCCAGGTACGCAACCAGACGAATGATAGATCTCATTGAGCTGGCAGAGTCTAGGGGGGACCCCAGTGCACTCCTGTCTTTGCACGCGGAGAAGGCGTTTGATAGGGTGCACTGGGGATACCTGGAGGAGGTTCTGCGGAAGTTTGGGTTAACTGGTCCCATCCTGTCGGCGGTCCTTAGCCTCTATTCCAACCCCTCAGCCAGAGTTTTCTCTTCTGGTTTCCTTTCTGAGCTGTTTAAAATAACGAATGGAACTAGACAGGGGTGTCCTTTGTCGCCCCTGATCTACGCCCTGGCAGTGGAACCCTTAGCTGCATCTATCTGGGTGGACTCTAAAATCCAAGGAATACAGGTTGGTGAGCATACCCATGTGGTCAGTCTCTATGCTGATGACATTGTGGTGATATGCACACAGCCGTCAACGTCTCTTCTGAGAGTGTTGGAATTACTTAATGCCTTCGCTAAGGTGCCATACTATAAATTAAATGCCTCTAAGTTGGTGATCTTCCCGGTCTGTGTTCCGGAGGCGGTTGTGGTTTCTCTCTCGCGAGCTCTGCCCTTTAGGTGGTCCCGAGATGGCATCCCTTACTTGGATATCACCCTGTGCCCTTTGGCCGATATAGTAAGACGGAACATAGACCCACTCCTGTTGGAGCTTAAAAAAGCGGCAAATGCGCAAACTGCCCTTCCTCTCTCATGGATGGCTCGTGTACAAGCATTTAAAATGCTGTGGCTTCCTAAACTATTGTACCTGTTTCGTTATGTCCCCCTGGTCTTCACTGCAAGCTGTTTGACCCGACTCGAGTCCTGTACGAATAAGTATATCTGGGCTTCTAAACGCCCAAGGGTGGGAAGGCGGATCATGTACCTGGGGATGAGGGCTGGAGGGATGGGAGTTCCAGACGTGACTTCATACTATAGGGCGTCAATCCTAGAGTTAGCTAAGCTGTGGTGGGTGGGGGGGACAACACTGAGATGGATGCAAAAAGAGTCTAGTGAGATTCGGGGTGGCTCTTTGAAGCATTTGCTTGCGGCAGAAGCACTTGGCCCTGTTGTGGCCCCCTTTAGTCTCACGACCATCAAGGCTCTGGTGCTCGCGTGGAGGAAATCTCCGGAGTGGTGGACCAGATTGCCAGCACATTTGATCCATCTCGGTGCCCTCCAGCTTCATATACCTACACTTCAGATTAATCCCTGGATGGATCATTTCTTTCGGATCTCCTTGGAACTGACAGGCCTATGACTTTGGAGGAGTTTGTCGGGAAATTCCCACAGCTGGGCTATACTTATTTCCAACTTTGTCAGGTTTCACACTTCCTGATCACAAGAAAACGAATTTTAGACTCATCGGCACTGAGGCCGTCTCCGCTTCGTGCCTTCCTTCTGTCTGACACGCAGGTCTGTAAGGGCCTGGCGTTGCTTTACGTTGGCTTGCTGGAGGAGAGCGCCCCTTTTGGGCTCCTATACCGTGGGAGATAGGAGTCCGAGTTGGGCTTTCAGGCGGATTCGGATGAATGGAAGGGCGCGATCAGATGTGTACACAAGGCGACAAAGTGCATCAATCATCTCGAGCAGCTGAAGAAAGTCCAATTGAGGTGGTATTTACCTCCTTCTCGACTAGCTAAAATGGATCGCTCAGTCTCGCCATTGTGCTGGAGGAATTGTGGGCACGAGGGCACACTGGCACATATGTGGTGGAGTTGCCCGAAAGTGGCACAGTTCTGGACAGTAATGGGGTCCTTAATGGACTCGCTTCTGGACACGAATGTGCCTCTTACCCCTCAGTTGGCCGTTTTACACATCAGATTAGAGATTTTTCCTCCTGTCACCCGCCATCTAGTCACATTTGTTCTTATTGCAGCTAGGCTCTGCATTGCAACTTCATGGAAAGCCTCTTCCCCCTCCAGCAATGTCCGACCTCACAACCAAACTGAACCTGATCTTCCCTTGCTGGCTAGAGAGTACTTGCTGGCTAGGGAGGCCTCTCCCAGACGTTATGTTAGAGAGGCATGGGCGCTCTGGTCCTCCCACCCCCTCGCTGCTCCTCTCCCAGGGTGAGGGATTATGTGGGATTTCTTGATTCCCTCCCCTGGCTCTGCCTACTCTCCATATGGCTCTCACTTTCTTCTTCTTATTCTCCCCTCTACTTTTCTCTCATCCTCCTCTTTTTTCTTCTTTTTTTCTTTTTTCTCTCTTTTCCTTCTCTCACCTTCTCCCTTTTTAAACCCCCCCCCCCCGTCTCCTTCCCGCTTTCCCCCCTTTTAAGTGGTTTTGTGGAAGATCTGTTCCCTTATTCGACGCCCCCCCCCCCTCACCAGATCCTGTGTACTTTCATCCCTGATCCCCCTCCTGATGTATGTGACTTTTAATTGCGGTATATGTCGTGAATTTACACGCGGAAACCTTTGAAGGTTATGTCCGCATATATCACCTTGATTTTATTAAAACCTTAATAAACATCACTTATGACAAAAAAAAAAAAGCGCAGCGGACAAATGCACAATAATTAACATGTAACTTCTTTTTAGCCCAAAAGTGGATCCGTAAAAAATCGCAGCATGTGAATGAAAAATAGTGAAATGCATTGTCTTGGCTGTGACAGCTAACATCAATGCGTTTCACTGCATTCCATTGCAATAGCGGATCCGCAATTAGCGGTTCAATAGCCCAGCAATTACACAGCATGTGAACGGACCCTTAGAGGCTTTGCCAATGTGACATAGCCCTCGGAAACTATACCAGCAATTTCTGAAGTCCAATATTGCGTCATTTCTCAGCTTTGCACTGTACCTCCAAAAGTATTTCCTGATTTCATGAAGAGTATTGGCACACTCAAGAGAAATAATACAAAAAACTGTGTCCATTTTTCTCATTAATCCTTATAAAAATTAAAAACTTGGGGCTAAAACATTTTAGTGGAAAAAAAATTAATTGTTTCTTCACCACCCGATAATGTAAAATTCTGTAGCACACCTGTTGTGTTAATATGCTCACTGCACCCCTCAATAAATTCATTGATTCAGTGAGGTATGTACTTTGGAAAATGGGGGTCACTTATGAGAGTGTTTTCTGTTCTGGCTTGTTGGTGGCTCTGCCAATTTCAAGTAAATCTGAACTCTAATATGACACTTATTCCCTTCTGAGCCTCAAAAGTCATCTTCAACCACATACTGTGGTAAGTTCAGGAGAAATTATGTAACAAATTGTACCATCCATTTTTTCATATTAACCTTTTTAAAAAATAAAATTTGCCAAAGCAACATTTTAGTTTAAAAAAAAAACGTGATTACTTACCGGTAATGTGTTTTCTTGGAGTCCATGACAGCACCCAGAACGAGAGAGAGGGATCTGCCCTCCAAGGACAAGGAATCATCAGGCTTTGAAAGAGGGCGGTTCCTCTCCTCATGCCAGTTGGTTACATAGTCTGAAAAAAGGGATCTCCAGAACATGGTTAGTCCACCACAACCCCGAACACCATGTGTAAATACACCAATAAGGAGAAAAAGAAAAGTGACGAACCCTCAACAATGGGAGGGAATATGTGGGTGCTGTCATGGACTCTGAGAAAACACATTACCGGTAAGTAATTACGTGTTTATCGGTCGTCCATGACAGCACGCAGAGCGAGATAATTACAGAGAAACGTAGATCTAGGGAGGGACCACAGCCTGTGGAAGCCTACTCCCAAATGTGATATCAGCACCCGAAAAATCAAAACTATAGTGCTGAGAAAGGCTGAAGGCAAAGACTATGTCTCTGCTCTGCAGACCTGAGCAATAGATACATCTGACCTTTCTTTTCAGGATGTAGCCAGGACCCTTGCGGAATCAGATTCGAGGTTCATCCCCACATTTTCATCTGTCCCTGAAAACAAACACAAAAGAAGGAACCTATCCTACCTCCAAGACATCATGACCTCTACACACTACTGTAAGCAGTGGCTGACGGCTAAGGAAAGTAATATTAGCCCTTTGAGGGAAGGGTCACTGCAAAAAGCAGGGAAAGACAAATTGCTGACCTGTGGAATGTAGAGACTACCTTAGGGAGGTAAGCAGGGTCAGGATGTAAGAGAACCCTATCGGCACGAAATAAGGCAAAAGGAAGGTCAGCTCAGAGGGCCTGAATGTCTTATTCTGCGGGCGGAAGTAAGCAATCAATAGGACCGTCTTGATGAAAAGGACGTTTATATGGACATTCTAAAGGCTTTATAAGGCCGTTCATCACCCTGCACCTGCTCTTCATCGCCTAACCTATGCTGACATAAGAATTCAGCGCTATCCGTTCCAGTCTGTAAAGATGTACCCCCGAAGAATCCTGTGACGAAACGTGTCGGGAAAGGACTGAAGGGATATGAATAGGGTGCATGGTTAGGGAGCAGATGCGGACAGCCCTTGCAAGGGCGGGAGTCAAATTATGAGGATCAGGATACGTTCTATTTTTAGGGCGGGCGGGCGTGATGTAGGGATTGTGCACCTGGGACAAGCACTCGTGAGCTGTATAACAACGACCAATCATATTTTAAAGATTGACTCAGTTATCTGGACATAGTGTAATATGTACCATGGTAAGGTTAACGATGAGGTTACCGATATGTGTAGACTAGGCCATTCTTTGTCCTATACTAAAAACCAGTGTTCCAGTACTGGTGAGTGGACAATTGAAGTGCCTTATCTGTTTGCATGTGTGTATGTAGGTCAGTCTGCCGAGTTTTTTTTTTTGTTTTGTTTTTTTTATTCATCTCGGTATTTTATTAGTTTCTTCGTTTTTTTGTTTGTTTTTTAGTGAATTACTAAGAAAAGGTGTTCAAATTTTGCTTAATTATAACTGATTCAACCCTTTGCTTAAATTACCACCCAACATTATATGGACCTCCCGCAGAGGACCAAAAGGAGGTTTTGTCCGTGTAGTGAGTACAAGGTTAAGTCCCTGGGCTGAACTAAGAGGGTTTGCTGGTGCAGATCTAGTGCATGCCTCAATAAAAACGGGAACCCAAGGGTCCCCAGCGAGGGAAATAATAGAGTACATGTAAAGGCGGAAACATGGACCTTAAGCATATTCACTGAGAGTCTCATCTTCACTCCCTCCTGAAAAAATGCTAAAACCAAGTGGATAGGGACTTCACCTTCCAGAGTAGCCCCTGGTACTGACAGGAATGTTGCCCCGATCCTATGATAAAATTTGGAAATCACTGGTTGTCCGGACATAAGGAGTGTTTCTGAAAATGTAGCAGAGAAAACCCTGCTTACTCAAGTCATCGCTCAAGTTCCAGGCAGTCAGGAGTATCCGGTCTGCCTAAGGGTGAGGTCTGGAAGATCCGGAAGGACACAGATATTGGAGACCGACAACTGTCGGAGCCAAAAGAACCATGGCCTCTCGACCAGAAGGGGCTATCAAGAGCACTCACGCTCTGTCTTCCCGTATATTGTGCAGAACTGTCGAGATTCAGAACCCGTCTGAAGTCGCAGGTGAGCAGGAGCGCATCCACTGTAAACGGATGATCCCTGGACCCAGAAGCAAACTGATTCACTCGCCAGTTGGACCTGGGTGGTGAACAAACTATGGTGGGGCCCCCACATGGCTATGATCTGGCGAAACACCGTATGATGCAGAACCCCCTTGCTATCATGTAAGTGTCCCTGGCTGAGGAAACTGCCTTGTTGATGGTTGTCGCATGCAGAGGAGGCCATAGCAACAATGCCCCTAAACCCAGTGAGCCAATGTGGTCTTGGAGGCCCGCGACCTCCTGTCCCCCTGAGATGGACTGCTGAACTGTCTGCTACCCTCATCAGTGCATTGGAACGTGTCCACCCCTTGGTGGCTTATATAGGCGACTGACACCTGAGTTGTGGTTAGGACTGTGACGTGATGACCCTGTAGGGTCAGAAGAAAAAACCCTTTACACGCCGCTACCGAAAGGTAGAAACCGGCAGGTGTCGGAGACAATTGTACCTTTTACCTTCAAAATACCGCGAAGTGGCGACGTGTAATTCAGGTTGTACCTCCCTGTCTCCTTGGATACCGGTCTTTCAGCCGTGCTGAAAAACAAGCAGGTATAACCCCTATGGTAGCAGCGTGTAATCGGGGCACAGGTACGGTATTTGAGTTACCTGGGGCGTGCTTGAGCGTCATGTATACCACACCCCATCAGCTATCCTTGGTGGAGACTACTGTGTACCCATTGGCTGTCCCTGCACAGGGCGGCATATTTGACGAGCTGACCAGTCACAATACACATTTGGTATAGCGTCATGTATTAGGCAGCCTCCCTGCGCTGGCTGGCCAATCATGATGTTATTGCATTGTCCAATCACCGTTCGAGCGTCGCATAATACACTAATCTGTCACTCCTACGTAGTTACGGTGCACAATATGTACGCCCAGATTCCCTTGTTGTAGCGGCGTGTAAATCAGGGAAGGTGCTCCACAGAAGGTAACCTGCGGCACCCGTCGGCATTTCCGGGTATCGAGAATACCTTCTGTGGAGCACCTTGTGGCGGCGTGTAATTGCGGCATCAGGTACCCTTAGGAACCGTTGAAAAGGCTCGCGTGCACGTGCGGTGCCTACCTGTTGCTACCTTCGGTACCATAAGGCTTAACCACAGCTACCAATTCACTCGTGGTAGAGGAACTCTTCAGACATTAATACAGAATGTAGAGCACATGTACTGCATCATGCAGGCAGTCCTGCTGAATTTAGCGCACACGCCCTGTAGCATAGACACCATATGGTACATTGGCATTAATGCTGATTTTAGCGCCTACGCACTGCACCACGTAAGCCTTCATGACGAATTTTGCGCACACACGCTACATCATATGAGACGTAGGCATCGAAGCTGAATTTTAGCACATACGCACTGCCCTGCATGGGACAGTCATCACCGCTGTATTTAGCGCACACTCACTGCAAAAAATGGCATGTAGGTATCACAATGCTAAATTTACTGCACTGCATCTCATGAGACGCAGGCATCCATACTCATTTTAGCGCATACGCACAGCACCATATAGGACATAGACATCAATGCTGAATTGAGCTTACACACACTGCATCACGTGGGACGGAGGCACCATTGCGGCATTTCGCGCGCCTGTAATGCCGCATATGGGACGTAAGCACCAATGCTGAATTTAACACCCACGTACCGCATAGGCATCAATGCAGAAGTCAGTGCAAATATAGGCCATAATGCCACACACTTTCCAAGGTAGGGTTCATTGCTGGAATGTCGCTCACAGTGTGAGAGCGCAGTACATGCTCACCTGCAATATGACACCTGGTATGACAATTCCTGTGTTTCTGAAACAATGCTACAAAAAACCTGCCACACAGGAGGAAACCATGGAGAAGCCCCAGTGGCTCCCTCCTCTTATAACAATGTGGGGAGAGGCTGGAGATGTGGAGGACTCTCCTAAGGAGGACACCCTAATAACTCATCAGGGGTCTTGACCATACTGAGAGCCCCACGAACCCAAACTGCCACCTAGTAATAGGAAGGGTCCTTTTTTTTTTTTTTTCATCCAAACTCTCTCCATCCATTGCAAGTATCCATGCACTCCTTATCCTCCAGAAAACTTCAATAATGGTTACCGTTTTGCATTCGACCTCATGCACCAAGTCCCATCACAGGGGAGCAACACCGGTTGCATTGGATGGAAACTGTCAGGGTAGGGTTAGCTCTACATGATCACTTGAGAAAAAGCATACGACCATCGTCAAGACTAAACAAATTGCACCATTTGCTGTAATATAAATAGCCTAATTGTGGACAGGGCACCCACGCCTTGCCCTGCGCACTATGGTGGTACCGGCATGTTGGGTATCCATGCTTTTCTTCACAGGAGGCTGTCCAGGAGCTGTCAGCACCTCTTACCTGAGGAACCCTTGCCGGCAGATATCACAGAAGCGGAGGCCACAGGTGGACCCTTGTACGGGCTCCCTCCTCGCATTCCCACATAATGGGCACTGAACTTGCGACTGAGCTTCTCCAAAAACTTGCAATCATAGCCCGGCCTCTTGTCCAGCAGCGACCACAGGAAGGAGCAGGCTTGTCCAAGGTCGTCCATGCCACTCACCACTGCTACCCACAACTAAGGGCATGTAGAAAAGAGAAGCCCCTCCAAGACCAGGCCGCAGAAGAGCAGCAGTGCCGAACATGTGCACTCCAGAGCGGCTCTTCCAGCTGACTGCCCAGCACTTTACTCCACCGAGCGATCCGAGTCCGCTGGCAGTGATGGACACGCCAGGCCCTCTCTCTCTCAGCCGCCTCCCTGCCTGAACCCGGAAGTTCCGTTAAGTCACCTGACCAGAAGCGTGTCATCGCTACCAATCCGCAGCCGCCGTGACGTAGTGGGCCTGCCCCCGGAAGTCCGGCGCAGTCAGCACCCGGCCCGGCCATACTGGCTGACCGGGCATGTGTGCAGTCCCGGACACCCGGTGAACGCCACTCGCAACATGGCGTCACCGGTTCAGAAGGCCCCAACGCACTTGCTGGAGCCTCCTCTCCAGGAGCCGCAACCCTGGTGTCTGCGACCCACGGAGCTCGATCCGGCCTACTCTGTGCCCGCACCTCCAGAGAGCAGCCACACAGTCCTCCATGCAGCCCTCAGGTAAAGACCCCTTCGGGTCTTGATCTTCTGGAACCGCCGTTCCTGATGCTCCCCTTTCAAGGACAGGGAACCAACTGGCATGAGAAGAGGAACCGCCTCCTTTTAAAGCCTGATGATTCCCTGTCCTTGGAGGGCTTCCCTGTCTCTCGCCCTGGATGCTGTCATGGACGACCGACAAATGGTATTTTTTATTTTCATAGCTCAATTATATACAATTCTGTGAATCACCTGAGGGTTACAATTGGTCAATACACTCCTAGATGAAATCATCGAGAGGTGTAGTTTGCAGAATGGGTTCACTTGTTGGGTTTGTGACTGGGTATGCGGCAGAGCAGGAACCGACACCAGGCCCATGACCGATCCAAAAAGCTTTATTGAGAACAGGAACAGATCCAGGGGTGCCACCCGGTCATCCATGGAAAATATAGTCCTTAGATGAGTTCAGTGGATGGAGGAGGGTTCACCCCTACTTTGAACATGTGGCTGCATTTAGACATTCTCAGAAGCTACGGGCTTCGTTCTGTCTTATGGTGCTGTCACACAGCACGATCTGGCCTGCGATGTCGGCTTCCGACATCACAGGCCAGCTGTCACACGGCAGGACGTTGCCGGTGATGCCGCAGCGATGCGGGCAGAGTCATCGCTCGCTGGGCTGGGATCAACCCAACGAGCGATCCACAGCAATGGTGCGCTATAGGCTGGACCGCCGCCAACATCGCTATGGCGGTGTCAGACGGCATGATCCAGCCTAATCGCTGGTCGCAGGTTGACAGGTTTACGGTCCTCCTCGTAAACCTGTCAACCTGCGACCAGCGACAATTCGCGGTCGCGTCCGCGTCGCTAGCGACATCACGGATACGTCACTTTTTTGGCGATGTCGCTAGCGCCGTCGCTAGGTGTGACAGCACCATTACAGGTTTGTTTATTGGATGAGTCCCATGCTGAGAAGAGCAAAGACAGAATCCCCCACTAGATGTAGTACAAGATATGTAATGTAATCAGGGCTAGGTCAACATTACATTGAGTACATGAACACAGGTGGAGAAGGGACACATTGTTAAAGGGTTTTTTTTTGCTTTTTTGGCATGTCAAGGGATCTTCAAATGCAATATGGCATCCACATCCTGTTCTAGACAGAATCTCCAAAGTCCAAATAGTGCTTCTTCCCTTCCAAGCCCTGCCTTGCACCTTGATAATAGTTTATCTAGCACTTCATTGGGGGACACAGGAGACCATGGGTGTATGCTGCTGCCACTGGGAGGTGAAACTAGGCTAAAAAATAAATAAAGTTAGCTCCTCCCCATCAGTATACACCCACTGACTGAGGAAGACTGGTCAGTTTTAAGCTTGGTGTCCGCAGGAGGTGGATGTGGTAATGGGGCTGCTCCCAGCCCTGTTCATATAGGTTTGTATTGGTGTGTGTTTTTAATCTTTTTCCCTTTGTTTTTCAGACACAGCTCATCGGGTTAAACAGGGTGGCACTTCTACCCCTGTTGTCCCTCTCAAGTACGGGCAGAGTAAAACATCCAGTCAGTCGTCCCTCTGTACCAGGTGGCCGACCACATCCTCTGCAACACATCCGTGTTCAGAGCCACAAAATTCTGGTCTGCCAGCCCAGCCCCCACCCCCCCTTTCCACATGCTTGTCTACAAGAAGTGCTGAGAGGAAGACGGTGTGGAGACCCGGGGGTCAGTGGGTGCTCTTGTCCGCTGACCCAGCCGCCTTTAGCAAGGCAATGTGGACCAGGGCTTATCCCCAAACTGAATGCCCGAGCTCCTTAACCGTGGGCGGAACACTACTCAGAAAACACAGGGTGAGGGAACCACAATATTAAGGCTTTATTGCATCCCCAAACAGTTAACAGCATATAACACATAACCAGCAAAACACAACAATGTAACAGGCAACAGAGTCTCACCCTTCCGCTGGCTCACCAGGGATTAGAATATAGCACAGCAAAGTCTGTAGCCAGGTGACTGGATCGTCCCAACCTGGGTTGCTTCCTTATGCAGTCTTTGTCATCACAGCCGAATCCAATAATTCGATGCTGAAGTTCTTGTGGTTTTATAATCCAGGTTCTGATTCCCTCAGTCAGCACCGAAATGCCTAGGCCTGGGGTTATGGCCGGCCAATCGGATCCGAAGATCCTAGATTAGCTGCCTGTGTCCAATCTGCAATCACCCTGGTTAATGAACAGGTCTCCTTATGTACCTGAGCCCTCATTGCAGGATATTGGGGACGTCACGATTGGTGGAATAAGACTGTCTTTTCATTGGCCCACTTTCAAGCTGCCTGGATAATCATCATTTATATGATGATTGACAAAGAGGGGTCAAGGAGGGTGACATTTAGTATGCCATCCATAACATTAAACAATGGTAGCTGGGGCCATTTACATAGTCAACAATCCACAGTGATACAATGGCATTCTAACAGGATTAAGTCCCTCTGACCTTCTACATGTCGCGTTCCTGGTGTGGACGAGAATGTATGATTTGCGCGTATGCATGCGTACAAATCATACATTGCAGTGAATGGGTGCGCACGCCAATTTGCACCAGATCGCAGGCACCCACGTCCCCATGTTAAACATAGGGACTTGCGGTGCCTGCGCTCAGCTTGCGGTTCCCCTCCGCAGGACCAGCGTTCGGGAACACCGCCAGATAACCCCCTCTAGGACATCCTGGACAGATGACCTCCCTCCTGGACAGAAGCCCTCTTCCTGAACAGAGGGGACTTTCCAGGTATCTGGAGCCCTCACAACACAGAACAGGTAAGCAGTCTGTGTTGTGCAGTCTCCCTGCTGCATGCGTGTATGTGGCCTCCCCGCAGCACCAACCTTTCAGGATGGATGCATCAACATTGGAAAACTCCTAGGAACGTGCAGGCATCGAGTGCGGATGTTTTTCGGGCACTCCGTGCTGTCACCCGCATCCTGTCGGTAACTGACTTAAATTTAGCCCCAGGCTCCTTTGCAGCTTCCATGTTTGGAATGCCCGTCCCTGTTGGCCCAGGACCAATTAGGCGCGAGTGTGGGCCTTCTCACGCTCCCCCGTATTCGCTCGGGCTTTGTATGCAGCCACGCCACTTGATTTCCTCCTTTGACCTACTACAGGGCAGCATCATTAAACCTGTTCGTTGCGCAGACGCCAGGGCACAGTGCATTTCATAGTACTTATACAGGGCACCTTTTGAGGTTACAGAGAATGGTAGCAGAGAAGGTCACGGAGCCATCCGAATAATATAATAAGCTCCCATGTCCCTGTGTTCATTGCAGATGGACAGTTTATTTCACATCTTAATTGTGGATGACATGTTTTATTTCAAGACTAGAGCCCCCTATTGTCCATAATAGAAGCCTTCCACATCCTTATTCAAAGATAAATGATGCTAATTACTTGCAATCTCTCTGGTCAGTGTCCCTCAGACCATGCCTTAGAGCGTTCAGTGCTTTTCAGTCTAAACTGCCCACAGCAAATGGTTTATGCTACTTGTGAGACAGTACCCACGCTGAAGATATTTCAACAACGGCCAGAACCTGTCCTGTCCAGTTCAACAGGGCCTATAGCCTCCACGTAGCCTACAAATATCATATCGCTGATAGCGTTGATAGTAACGGAACCTGCCCACTATTTAGTGCAACAGTGTTTCCAACCATCATATGTGACATCGCTAATAGTGTCTATGGCCATGGAACCTGTCCACTATTCAGTGCAGCAGTGTTTCCATTTACCACATGTGACAATGCTGATAGCGTCATTAGTCACCGAACCTGCCCACTACCTAGTGCAACAGTTTCCAACCTCCATGTATTAATTCACTGTCAAAGGACACGGAAGGTGCCCACTATCTTGTTGATAGCAGCAGTCACCACGGAACCTGTCCACTATCCAGCACAACACAGTTTTCAGCCACCACACATGCTACCGCTAATAGCATCAAGGGTCACAGAACCTGTCCACTATCCAGTGCATTAGAGTTTCCAGTCACTATGTATGATATCGCTGCTAGCAACAATGGCCACAGAACCTGTCCATCTAGTGCAACAAAGTTTCCGGCCAGCACGGGCCACATCACTAATAGCGGCAAGGGTAACGGAACCTGGCCACTATCCGCTACATCAGAGCTTCCAGTCACCACACATATCGCATTGCTGACTACAACATGGGTCATGAAATTTCCACATTCCGTTGACCGCATTAACCAGCGTTATAGTCGCCTGCAACGACGATTATGTTAACAGTCCACTACTCAGTGACCTCCACGTAATTCAGCTACCCACCGCAGAAATTATGGAATCTTCAAGACATATAGCATGCGGCTGAGGTTAGTGGACCCTGCCCACATTTCAGTGAATCAGTCCTCCATTAGCAGTGGCCTTGTGTCCTTCCCACTCCTTGGATCATTGTACACATTGTTGGTTTCGTGTCCTCATGACCTAGGATAGCTAAGTGCAGATCCTCTGCCCACTCTCCAATGTTTCTGTCCCCTTCCCTCTGTGGGCGCTACAGGGTTAAGTACTCTTAGATGTAGAGTTCCAACCATTTTTTTTTACAGGCTGCAGGGGTGTTCCATACTTGTGCCCTTTAACCTAGAGTATTGGGCTCTCCTTAGACTAGTAACACAGGAGGCATCACATTGCAGTCCTATAGTGTCTGCAGAGCTTCCTTCCTCCCCATGTCTGGCTTTTCATCCTGGCCACTTCCCGGACGGAAGATAATCAAGTAACGTGTCTCCCCCAGACCAAAGACAAAGGGCCCACCCATCACGTAAACTCATTCCACTCATTCAGGGGGAGGTGCCTGCTAATTGCTGCCATTCACACACTGTCAAACTAATGTCATGAGGGGATGCCTGGCAGTGTGCGGAGCCAGCTATAGTCACAGGTGGTACAGCGGGTGGCTGTAACCCTGGGAAGGATGGGCACACTGCTCCAAGCTGGCACTGCCAGCATGTCGTCACTACACAGGAGGCTCTGCGCTCAGGAGGCTCAGCACACAGGGGGCTCAGCAGCACACAGGGGCTCAGCAGCACACTGGAAAAATAGTGTATGATGGCATAAACTGAGTAGAGAAGACAAGCATTGCAAGATATGGTTTTAATTAAGTGAATTGTTGTGTTGTAATCTTATATTGTTATTTCATGGTGTGATTCTAGTGTGGAATGGCTCCACAACCATACTATCGGGTGAGCCTGGTTAGGGTTAAAAGCAACTAAGTGTAATTGATGCTGTTTGGTACATACCTATATATAAGACACTTCCCCTTTACTTGTATAACCCCCACCTGATGAAGATGGCGTGCCGCCATTGAAACACTTTGTGGATTGTGATAAAAGTTAAGTATAAGTAACATTGTACCCTGGTCTGTGATCTGAGCGCTCCCTTTACACGACAAACATTTCTTGAATCTTCCAGCAGCACACTGGAGGCTCAGCACACAGGAGGCTCAGCACAAAGGAGGCTCAGCAGCACACTGGAGGCTCAGCACACAGGGGGCTCAGCAGCACACTGGAGCCTCAGCACACTGGAGGCTCAGCACTGGAGGCTCAGTGGGGACAGGAGGAGAGATGGAGGAGTGTTGACAGGAGGAGCGGTGACAGGAGTAGAGACGGAGGAGCCGTGACAGGAGTAGAGACGGAGGAGCCATGACAGGAGTAGAGACGGAGGAGCCGTGACAGGAGGAGAGACGGAGGAGCCGTGACGGGAGGAGAGACGGAGGAGCAGTGACGGGAGGAGAGACGGAGGAGCAGTGACGGGAGGAGAGACGGAGGAGCAGTGACAGGAGGAGCAGTGACAGGAGAAGAGATGGAGCAGCGGGGACAGGAGGAGCAGTGACTGGAGGAGCGGGGACAGGAGGAGATATGGAGGAGCGGGGACTGGAGGAGAGGTGGAGGAGCGGTGACAGGAGGAGAGATGGAGCAGCAGGGACAGGAGGAGCGGTGACAGGAGGAGAGATGGAGGTATGAGGACAGGTGGAGCGGTGACAGGAGGAGAGATGGAGCAGCAGGGACAGGAGGAGCGGTGTTCTGTCAGTCACAGTATGTAAACTACATACATATTCTAGAATACCCGATGTGTTCGGCCCCTTTCACATCTAATGCTGGGCTGCGTTTTGCTTCATTTGCATTTCTATGCGTTTTCACCGCTAAAAATGCATCAAAACACGTGTTTTTGTCCCCATTGATTTTAATGGAAACGCATGCAAAAACCCATGTGCATCAGAGATCTTATTGGAGTGTTCACACAATTTGCCTGTCAATTTCTCATAGAGACACAACATGATATAGAGGATAGTATCTCATATTAAGAAAAGTCCCAGAATAGGGATCACTGGGGTGTATTCACATACCCCTGGATACAGGATACACAATGGTTGTCATCCAGCCCTTGTGTTCAGGTCTCAGACACTTAGTGCTGCAAAAACCCTGGTGATATGTAGGATTGCAGTGTCACTTAGGAGCTAGATGACCAGAGAGGGAATCACTTCAGGCTGTATTAGCTCCCCCATGAAGATACAATAATTCCATGTAGTCTGGTTCCCAGGTGAAGTGTCCAGGCTGGATGTTGAGATACTATCCTCTATATCACGTTGTGTCTCTATGAGAAATCGACAGGCAAATTGTGTGAACACTCCAATAAGATCTCTGATGAGCCTCACGATACTTGTATAAGGTGAAACGCGTAAGACAAGGACAATGGAGACTTCTCACAGTTTTTAAATCAAAACTGGAGGATGAATTCTTGCACACCGGACTACTGTTGAATCAGAGAACTCCCATACTCAACCTGAGTTAAGTCATCCCTGATCCAGAACTATGTCCTAAATTGCTAATTTCTATATACCATAATATTCCTCTGTGTGCACATATAGATACCATCATATGTATGATAACCCAGATACTTAGGGCTATCATAGGGTAAGCCACCGAGAAGTGGGGGCACCCGAAACCTTAAGGTGTTATTACCTCCACTGGTAGGCAGTGTTGCAGATATAGGGATAGAAAGGGATACTCACACTAAGTGTGCGCTCCTTCAGTGAATTGTACATATACTGTCTCACCTTTGTATACCCTGCTGGCTAGACCAGTCATTTTTTAAACGAGAATTAATAAAGAAATTATTTTAAAATTATTCCCTAAGTGGTAGTCCATATGTCTTTAAAACATTTAGATATAACTACCTCACCTTATCAGGTAATCTTTCTTTAACATACGGCAAGCCCCATGCATTGTCTGAGGCTTGCGGCAAGTGCGGTATTGCCGCAATCTGGCAGTTGCGGCCACGGAAAAAACGCAGTCAGCTGCAGTTATTTTGCACAGGCGCAGCTGCAGTATCGTGGCAATACCACACTTGCAACAAGCCTCATAGACAATGCATGGGGCTTGCCGCAAGAGTGTAGCAAGTGCGGCCGTTAGGCAGCAGAAGTGGCAGATGCGGTAAATCTGCCCGATCTGCCGCAATCAACGAAAAACGCTGATGTGAAAGGAGCCTATGGCTCAGCTCAAATTTATCCTGTGCTCTACATTGAGTGCTTATATTGGGGCTTATCTGTAAATCTCTGAAAAACATGATTCAAACTAAATTCCTAATGGAAAATGCACTGTAATGTGGAAGATGCCTAAACCACGTTTACTGTCCATATATTTGGCATTGTTGCAGTGAGGAAAGCCCGCTTAATTTATAGGATGTCTGTCTCTTGAAGCACAAGCTTAGAACAATGTACGGGCACTACAATATACTGAGCACTGCAAGTGCTTATTTCCAATTTTTAAATTCTGCAACATTCATTGCGTTGGACTCCATGAGTGTTTTTCAGAGTGTTTTTCAAATTAGTCACTATACCTGTAGATTAATTCCCAGAGAGGTGTAACTTCCAAAAGGTAGTCATTCAAGGGAGTTTCTGCTGTTGTGGCACTTATGGGCTCTGCAAATGGAATCCGCAAGCTATTCTGGGAAAATCTGTGCTCCAAAATTCAAATAGTGCTCCTTCCCTCCTGAGTCTTGTGATGTGGCCAAACAGTACTGAACTGTCAAACATGGGGCATTACCATGTTAAGGAGAAATTTTGCAACACATTATCAGTTCTTTTTTTAACCTATTGCCCTTGTTAAAATTCTAAATCTGGGGGTTAAAACAACATTTTAGTGGTAAAAGAAAATGTTTTCTTCACTGCCCAATTTCGTATAAATTTGTGTGACACACTTGTGGTGTCAATATGCTCACTGCACTTCTAGGCAAAAAATGGAGTAGTTTCTGATGTTTTGGCATGTTAGGGGATCTTCAAATGTGACACAGCGTTTGCAATTTATTCCAGGCAAAATGGTGTTCCCTCTCTTCTAAGCCTTCTTTTTTTCTACAAAATGAGGAAAAGTTGCACAATAATTGGAATGGTTCAATTTCTCCTGTTTCTTTTGTGAAAATCAAAAATTTGGGCTTAAAGGGAACCTGTCAAGTCGCTTATGCTCCCCCCAGCTATCACTGTCTGCACCTACAGCTTCATAGTATTGGTCTAATCATCCCTGTCTGAGCTTATGTAATGAGGCACTCAGTCCACATCTTGGAGGAGGTAGACTGTCTAGAAGGTTTAATAGTTAACATTTCAGCCTAATGTCAGAACATGCTGGAAGACCTGATGTGACGTCACAATCATGTGACTACAATAGGCGGAGCTAAGTCCCCATAGCACATGAGTTTGCTCACTTAGCTTCGCCCACTATGATCACATGATCGGGACATCACACAGGACCTTTAGACAGACAAGTGAATAGTGAGTTGAAGAGAACCTGTCACCCCCTTGGTGCTTTCCAAAGTGAAAGCACTACTGAATGCTGCGTGTATGCTGCATTCAGGGAACCTGTGTACAATGTCTCTGCCCCCTGTGAGGCAGTGAAGGGAATCATATGCGAGGGATGATATGTGTCCCCCAGAATGCACACCAAAGCATGCTTAACCCACTGGAGGTTATTGCAATTACAGGCTTGCCTGTGATTGCAGGACAGTGGGATGGGCCACTCCCTCCAGCCCGGGTCTTGCATGGGGCTCATAGCCCACACATTCCTTGTAAAAACCTTCAGCAAAGGGTTTGGGTGTGTCAGTGGTTTTGTTTGCGAGCTGCAGAGCAGGAAGCTCCTTGCAGTGCAAGCCTGTGTGACAGCACAACATAGGTCTGTGAAGACAAAGCAACTGGGGTGCTGCAAAGTGAAACAGGGCGTCCGTCTCCCACAGCAGCAGGTATACAAGGACTGTTTGGATTACCCGGCTGCGACCCAAAGAACATCTTTGGCATTTGAGTTTTGAGTGTTTGCAAATATAGCCATTTAAGTTGAACTTTCCATGGGTCACTGCCTCCTTACCGCATAATGTGAACATCACCGCACTACATTATGGTGGAGAATGCGGGCATTGTAAACTGAGGCATACCCAAAAAGCTGCATGTCCGTTATCAAGCCGGCAAAGCTACAGCTCAGACCTGTCGACAACATGGAGGAGCTACAGAAGCAGCTGGTGCTCACGCAGCAGCAGCTACAATACCAACGGCAGCAGAAAACTAATGACCTGATTCTGCAGAATATTGTGGCTCTGCGAGACACGCCACCAGCGCCTACCTGGGAACGTCAGGAGGCTCAGGACAGGGCCCGCTCAGCAATGAGGAAGTTGAGTCAGGAGGATGATGTGGAAGCTTTCCTCACCGTCTAGGAGTGCAAAGTGGAGCCTGAAAACCTACCAGCCGACCAGTGGGCTGAAGTTGTGATTCCGTTCCTGATGGGCAACGCGAAGAAGGCCTACTTTGACCTTAGTTCTGAGGAAGCCCAGGACTATTGAAAGGTGAGATCCTTGCCCGACTTGTGGTTAATACCTATGTGAGGGCCCAATTGGTATTTGCATGGACTTTTGTGGAGACCCGACCTGCCAGGTCTCAGGCATATGACTTGCTGCAGCTAGTTAAAAGGTGTCTTGAGCCTGAGATCTTGACTCAGGCCCAGATGGTGGAGAAGGTGGTGGTCGTCTGAGTGGTGAGACCGCTACACAGCGTTGCGTGGGGAGAGGAGACCTGGGTAACCTGGACAAGGTGATTAGCCTGATTGAGCGGTATACAACCACCCAGGAGTTTGTACGGGACTTTGCATTTGTCACTTTGGCCCCAGGAACCTGGGAAAGGTGCACGACCCTTGGCTGGGGACAGTAAGAACCAAGCAATTGCTGAGGAGGTAACCTGTGCCGCATCTCCTCTCATCCTGTGCCGCATCTCATCTCCCCGGCTGCCTCACATGACCCCCGGCTGCCCCACCTGACCCCGACTACTTCACCCGACCCCCTTGGCCGCAACAGCCAACCCCGACTGCCTCGACTGATCCCCCAACTGCCCCATCCGACCCCTGTATTACATCTCATCCCCGGTCAACACCCCATCCCGGTACCGCTCCCCACTGACGACCATTCATCCACCACCACAACTTTCCCCCTCTGCTTCTGACCCCTGCTGCCACACTCACTCCCTGCTCACCGTACACAATGTTCCCGCTACTCCTCACTCTCACTCCCATCCTTCTCCACTTCCTACTACCCCCACTTATCCCCCCTCCCAGCAACGAAATACTGCTCTCATCCTCCATCCTGCCTAACCACCTCACCTACTTCTCCGACCTATTTAACCACTTTCAATCCTCAATCACCAAACAAACACGCCCGCCACGTAAGCTCTCCTGCTCCCACCTGCTAACCCTCTGCCTACTCCTCCTCCTTGCCAGTGACATCTTCCCCAATCCTGGCCCCCCCACCACATCCCCACAACCACCTTCATCCCACACCCACGACCCATCGCCAACCCCTGCAACCTTACCACCACTAACCCACGCAACCCCACCAACCTTAGATTTATCCCCCCAACCACTGCCCCCCCCCCTGCTGTTCTACCCGGCGCACTCTGAAATGCTTGCTCAGTGTGCAATAAACTCCCAGACATCCACAAACACTTTATCTCCAAGAAACTATCATTCCTTGGTATCGAGACCTGGCTCACCCCCTCTGACACAGCCTCCCCCACTGCACTATCATACGGCGGCCTCAGCCTGTCTCACACCCCCCGTCCCTCTGGCAAACACGGCGGTGGTGTCGGCTTACTCTTGTCCAACTCCTGCACCTTCAGCCCTATCCCCCTCCCCCCTCCGTCACTGCCCCCTCCTTCGAAGCCCACTCAGTCCGAATCTTTTCCCCCTGCAACCTCCAGCTAGCCATCATCTACCGCCCTCCTGGACCCATCGCCTACTTCCTTGACCACTTCACCACCTGGCTACTTCACTTCCTCTCCGCTGACATCCCCACCATCATCATGGGCGACTTCAATATCCCCATTGACACTCCCCGCCCAGCCGCCTCCAACCTCCTTTCCCTGACCACTTCCCTAGGGCTCTCCCAATGGTCCTCCTCTCCCACCCATGAAGAACAAGGCCACACGCTTGACCTCATCTTTACCCGCCTCTGCTCCCTCTCCAACCTCACAACCTCGGAACTCCCCCTATCTGACCACCATATCTTGACCTCTCCCCTGCCACGCTACCCCCTCCCCGCAAACTTGATCACGCTCGCCGAAACCTAAGAGATCTTGATCTTCCTTTATTTTCCGAATCCCTCCTCCCTCTCACCGACATCTAGCCACCCCCCTCACATTCCACGCTCCACGCACTAACAGGCAACCTTGGTATACGACCCTCACTAAAAACCTAAGATGGGCGTCCAGAGTCGCCGAGAGGAGATGGAAGAAGTCCCGCACATCAGAGCACTTTGCTCTGTTCAAACAATCCCTCACTGACTTCAAGACGGCACTTGCTACTGCCAAGCAAGCCTTCTCATCCCTAATAACCTCTCTGTCCCGCAACCCCAAACAGCTCTTCAAAACTTTTAACTCCTTACTCCGCCCGCCCGCTCCTCCTCCCTCTCCCCTCATCTCCGCTGAAGACTTTGCGACCTTCTTCAAGGATCGACAAGATCATAAATAGCTTTGGCCCACTTTCCCCACAACTCCCCCTCTCACCTACACTGCCCTCCTCCTCCATTAGCCACTTCCCTCCCATAACTGAAGACCAACTCTCCTCCCTCCTGTCGAAATCACACCTCACCACCAGCGCCCATGACCCGCTCCCATCCCACCTCATTCCCAACCACACCTCCATTTTCATCCCAGCCCTCACCCACCTCTTCAACCTATCACTTACCACTGGCACCTTCCTTTCGGCCTTCAAACACACACTAATCACGCCCATCCTTAAAAAAAACCTCCCTCGACACTACCTCTGTCGCCAACTATCGCCCTATATCTCTTCTCCCATTCGCCTCTAAGCTACTCGAACAACACGTCCACTCTGAACTGTCCTCTCACCTATCCTCCTGCTCTCACTTCGACCACCTACAGTCCGGCTTCTGACCCCTCCACTCCACTGAAACAGCCCTGACCAAAGTCACCAACGACCTACTTGCCGCCAAGAACAAACGCCACTACTCCATCCTCCTCCTCGACCTGTCCGCTGCCTTCGACACGGTTGACCACTCCCTTCTTCTCCGGATCCTGGAATCCCTCGGCATCACCCACCTTGCCCTCTCTTGGGTCTCCTCATACCTAGCAGACCGGACCTTCAGTGTCTCCCACTCCCACACCTCCTCCTCGCCCTACCCCCTTTTTGTCGGAATCCACCAAGGTTCACTACTTTTCTCCATATACACTCTCGACCTAGGGCAACTCATTGAGTCCCACGACCTCCAGTACCACCTCTACCCCGACGACACCCAAATCTACTTGTTCGGCCCCGACAATCACCTCCCTACTCTCCAAAATCCCACAATGTATTTCCGCCATCTCATCCTTTTTCTCTGCTTGCTTCCTTAAACTCAACATGGACAAAACTGAATTCATAGTCTTCCTCCCAAGAAATTCCCCCCCACTTCCCAACCTATCCATCTGCGTCAATAACTGCACCCTCTCCCCAGTCTCCCAAGCCAAGTGCCTCTGGGTAATCCTTGACTCCTCCCTATCCTTCATGCCCCACATCGAAGCCATCTCCACATCTCTCCGGCTCCAGCTTAGAAACCTCTCACGGATCCGCTCTTTCCTTACCCACGACACCGCTAAAACACTTATTCATGCCCTTATCATCTCCTGCCTTGACTACTGCAACCTCCTTCTCACTAGCCTCTCATCCAACTCCCTCACACCTCTCCAATCTATCCTCAATTCCGGTGCCCGACAAATCCATCTGTCCTCCCGCTACTCCCCTGTCTCCCCCCTCTACCAAGCCCTTCACTAGCTCCCCGCCTCCAAGAGATCCCAGTTCAAAACACTAACCATGGCATACAAAGCGATACACAACCTGTCCCCACCATACATCTCCGCCCTGGTCTCCCGATACCTACCCTCACACAACCTACGTTCCTACCAAGAACTCCTCCTCTGCTCCCCCCTCATCTCCTCTTCGCACAACCGCGTTCAGGACTTCGCCATCTGCCATACTCTGGAACTCCCTGCCTCAACACGTCAGACACTCTCCGACCCTGAGAAGCTTGAAGTGTCACCTGAAGACTCACCTATTCCGTCAAGCCTACAGCCTGCCATGAGACCCAGGCGACCACCCCATAACTGACACTCCCCCTGCCTACTGTATCCCCACCCGCCCCTCGTAGACTGTGAGCCCTTGTGGACAGGGTCCCCTCTCCTCCTTTACCTATATGTCCTGATTGTCTAGAGTTATTGTAACTGTGCTTGTCTCCCCTATCCTCATGTAAAGTGCCATGGAACCTAATGATCTAAATAAATAATAATAATAAATAATAATAACCCGGAGTGAGGGCGGCAGGAGACCAGGTTCCCCTAAATTGGTCTCAAAGACTGGCGGTGCTACCGCTGTTAGGTGCTGGCGATGCCAGGGGCCAGAACATGTGGCTGCCAATTGCCCCCTGCTTGCTGGACTACGGGTTTACACGCCAGTTGTCTATGTACGTTTACACCGCAGACACTGTCGGTCCAACTACTGAACCACATCTGTGCCAGCTGCTCATCAATGGACAGCGAGCGGAGGCTCTCTTGGACTCAGGGAGTCTAGTGACCCACGTCCATGGGTCATTGATCTCTGGGTTGGAACCCACTGGGGGGGGGAAGGTCGGGGTCATATGTATTCATGGTGAACTCCGCAAGTATCCGACAGCAGAGGCAACCTTTTCCAGAGAGAAAATATGTGGCCAGAGTGGTAAAGACTCTTTCCTATGGGACTCTACTGGGCAGAGATTTGCCACGGTTTTGGTCCTTATAGGAGAGAAAGATTAACCCTCCCAGAATACAAATGTGTCCGGGTGCAGAACCCGAAGATCCTAAGTCAGGGATACCTGCCGTAGGGTCGCCAACCCAGGGACAGAGTGTAACCCCGATAGGTTTCTCCTAGAGGTATTGGCAGGAGAGGTTTAGAAGACCCCATCACTCCCAGAGCTGGAAGTGTCCCAGGGAGCGTTTGGGACCTCTCAGCTACAGGATCTCACCCTGATCTGAGCATGGGAAAGGGTAATAGAGGTTAATGGGGTGGCTCAGCAAACGGGGGCAGAGACTGTCTTTCCACACATGGCGGTCAACCAAGATTGACTCTATAGGGTTGACAAGATACGGGACGAGGTCGTGGAACAAATAGTAGTACCACAGTGGCACCGTTGGGCGGTACTCGGGATGGCCCACACACACTTGCTGGGGGAGCTTTAGGAGTTAAAAAGACTACATAGTAACATAGTTTTTAAGGTTGAAGGAAGACTTTAAGTCCATCTAGTTCAACCCATAGCCTAACATGTTGATCCAGAGGAAGGCAATAAAAAACCATGTGGCCACACTAAGCTCTACATTGGGGAAAAAAATTCCTTCCTGACTCCAGATACGGCAATCAGACTAATTTCCCTGGCTCAACTCCCTATCAAAGAATCTAGTATATATAACTGATGATATTCTATTTTTCAAGAAAGGCATCCAGGCCCTTCTTAAATGTTAGTAGTGAGTCACTCATTACAACATCATGTGGCAGAGAGTTCCATAGTCTCACTGCTCTTACAGTAAAGAATGCACATCTGTGATTATGATTAAACCTTCTTTCCTCCAGATGTAGAGGAAGCCCCCTTGTCCCCATCTCAGGCCTAAGAGTAAAGAGATCATTAGAAAGGTCTCTGTAGTGTCCCCTCATATATTTATACATTATTATAAGATCACCCCTAAGCCTTCGTTTTTCCAGGCTAAATAACCCCAAGTTTAATAACCTGTCTTGGTATTGCAGGCCCCTCAGTCCTCTAATGACTTTGGTTGCTCTTCTCTGCACCCGCTCTAGTTCAGCTATGTCTTTCTTATACACCGGAGACCAGAATTGTACACAGTATTCTAAGTGTGGTCGCACTAGGGACTTGTTTAGAGGTAAAATTATGTTCTCCTCATGAGCTTCTATGCCTCTTTTAATGCATCCCATTTTATTTGCCTTTGCAGCAGCTGCCTGACACTGGCCACTAAATGTGAGTTTGTCATCTACCCATACAACCAGGTCTTTTTCAGTGACAGTTTTTCCCAGTGTTTTACAATTAAGCACATTATTATACCTTTTGTTTCCTCTGCCCAAGTGCATGACCTTACATTTATCCCCATTAAAGCTCATTTGCCACTTATCAGCCCAAGCTTCTAGTTTACATAAATCCTCCTGTAACATAAAATTGTCTTCCTCTGTATTGATTACTCTGCAGAGTTTAGTGTCATCTGCAAATATTGAGATTCTACTCTGTATGCCCCCTACAAGGTCATTAATAAATATATTAAAAAGAAGTGGGCCCAACACTGACTCCTGTGCTACTCCACTGTTAACTGTGACCCATTCTGAGTGTGTTCCATTAATGACCACCCTTTTTTTTCCTATCACTAAGCCAGTTCCTGTCCCCATTGCTCTCATTTTATGTATCAACCTTTTGTGTGGCACAGTGTCAAAAGCTTTTGAAAAGTCCATATACACCACATCCACTGCATTTCTTTGGTCCAGTCCAGAACTTACTTCTTCATAGAAGCTTATCAGATTAGTTTGACAGGAACGGTCCCTCGTAAACCCATGTTGATATTGGGTCATGAGGTTATTTTTCTTCAGGTACTCCAGTATTACATCTCTTAGAAAACCCTCTAGGATTTTACCCACAGTAGAGGTTAAGCTTACTGGCCTATAATTTCCAAGTTCAGTTTTTGTCCCCTAATCAACGTTTTTGTAAGTTTTCTACTTTTCCCCAGATTTTTAGAACTTTTACTAATGGATGAAAACAGTACTGAATGGTAGAGTCTAGATGGAATCCGAGAAATTCTTGAACCAGGGTGGTTTCTAGTTTAGATTTTTTTGCATTCACTATCCACCCGAGCTTGGTCAGAACTTGCAGTACACGACCGACGGTTTTCATGAAGCTTTCTTTGTTAGATGCTACTATGAGGAAATCTTCCAAATAACAGTATGTCTCCTTTCCTCATGGAAGATGTCATCTCAACGACTATTTTTTGTGAAAATTCTCAGTGCCACCGACACCCCTAAAGTAAGGCATTGGTATTGTAAGTGAGTAGGAACCCCACCGATATCTACTATTACTCTGAGATATTTCTGATGCCCTCATCCAAGGTGCAATGTCCCACCTCTGTGAATGACGTGCCCCAGCGTCGGCGGTAATGTCATTTTGGCTTCTGCGCAGTGCGAGCGTCATTCACAGAGGCAGGACATTGCACATTGGATGTCTGCGCAGAAGCGGAAATGACACTGCCACTGCCGCGTCTTTCACAGAGGCGGGAAATTTAAATGGGATGATGCTGAGGAGACGTACCCACGGCCGTGGCATACACAGAGGCGGGACATTACAATGGTGTTGGGAGCGTGCCGGGATTCTCTTCTCACCCCCAGCAAGGGCGTGCTAACAAAAGCCAGGAGGGGAGACGGAGCCCATGACACCATCCATTCAGTCTCTACACAGCGGAGACTGGATGCTGCAGTGACACGAGAAGGTATCAAACTCATTTTTCCAAGCCAATATAGAACACTGTTGTGTCAGACAGGGATGATTAGGGATGTGCTTGGAAGCTGCAGGGACAGGTAGTCATAGGTTTGGAGGCTAAATCGACCTGACAGGTTCCCTTTAAAGTCTACCTTCAACCTTAAAAACGATGTTACTTTGTTACATTAGTGGCTAGACAGCAACAATCTAAAAACGGGTTACATTGGTCAATGCAAAAACCATTAGTGTTGACCACTGACGAGAGCCCATTAGAATGGGGAGTCTGTGATGATTAAGCGATATTTGATGTGATGATTAAGCAAAATTTGTAAGGAATATTGCCATATTCCCCAGAGTCCATTTCGTCCCTGAAAGCAATAGTTAGGAGTCAAACTGGAATGGTGTCCACGGTCCGCGCTGCTGCTCTTTACCAAAGGATTTCACAAGAGCCGACATACACTTGAACCTGGGTTACAGAAAAATTAACCAATTCAGACACATGATGTCATGTCACCATGTATCCAGGGGGGCAGGACAACCCTTGGACAGATGGTGTCGTGACACCAGCTTCTGATTAACCCCTTATTCACCGGGTTAAAACCCCCTCGGTAGCACAGTGCAGAATGAAGTCCTGAACAGCCGACATGGTAAAAACATGTCAAATCAAGCTGATAAGTGTAACTTTGCAAAAAATAATAAATTATACATACAATACTGCTTCACTGCTGCTGTCACAGCAATAAAACATAATTGTAACTGTATGGGGATAGCAGGAATTACAGTGCCTACAAGTCGTCTTCAACCCTCTGCTGATTTAGGTGGTTTGATAAGATGCAAATAAGTTAGAGCCTTCAAACTGCAAACGAGAGTAGGATTTATTAACAGAAGCATAAATCTTACAAACCAAAAAGTTATGTTGCTCAGTTGAATAACCCTTGTTTGCAATTACAGCTAATAATCGTCTTTTAGAAGACCTGATCAGGCCGGCACATGTCTCTGGAGTTATCTTGGCCCACTCCTCCATGCAGATCTTCTCCAAGTTATCTAGGTTCTTTGGGTGTCTCATGTGGACTTTAATCTTGAGCTCCTTCCACAAGTTTTCAATTAGGTTAAGGTCAGGAGACTGACTAGGCCACTCCAACACCTTGATTTTTTCCCTCTTGAACCAGGCCTTGGTTTTCTTGGCTGTGTGCTTTGGGTCGTTGTCTTGTTGGAAGATGAAATTACGACCCATCTTAAGATCCTTGATGGAGGAGCGGAGGTTCTTGGCCAAAATCTCCAGGTAGGCCGTGCTATCCATCTTCCCATGGATACGGACCAGATGGCCAGGCCCCTTGGCTGAGAAACATCCCCACAGCATGATGCTGCCACCACCATGCTTGACTGTAGGGATGGTATTCTTGGGGTCGTATGCAGTGCCATTCAGTCTCCAAACGTCACGTGTGTGGTTGGCACCAAAGATCTCGATCTTGGTCTCATCAGACCATAGAACCTTGAACCAGTCTGTCTCAGAGTCCTCCAAGTGATCATGAGCAAACTGTAGACGAGCCTTGACATGACGCTTTGAAAGTAAAGGTACCTTACGGGCTCGTCTGGAACAGAAACCATTGCGGTGGAGTACGCTACTTATGGTATTGACTGAAAACAATGTCCCCACTGCCATGAGATCTTCCCGGAGCTCCTTCCTTGTTGCCCTTGGGTTAGCCTTGACTCTTTGGACAAGCCTGGCCTCGGCACGGGAGGAAACTTTCAAAGGCTGTCCAGGCCGTGGAAGGCTAACAGTAGTTCCATAAGCCTTCCACTTCCGGATGATGCTCCCAACAGTGGAGACAGGTAGGCCCAACTCCTTGGAAAGGGTTTTGTACCCCTTGCCAGCCTTGTGACCCTCCACGATCTTGTCTCTGATGTCCTTGGAATGCTCCTTTGTCTTTCCCATGTTGACCATGTATGAGTGCTGTTCACAAGTTTGGGGAGGGTCTTAAATAGTCAGAAAAGGCTGGCAAAAGAGATAATTAATCCACACATGTGAAGCTCATTGTTCTTTGTGCCTAAACTACTTCTTAATACTTTAGGGGGACCAAACAGAATGCTGGTGGTTTGAGGGGTTGAATAATAAATGACCCTCTGAATGAACTTTTAACGCTTTAAAAAAAATTCTTTTAGGCTGCAGTGCATTTCCCACTTCCAGGCTGATCTACAGTCCAAATGTCACAATGCCAAGTTAATTCCGCATGTGTTAACCAGCTAAATCTGCAGGGGGTTGAAGACTACTTGTAGTCACTGTATACAGGCGAGCAGCATTAATGCTGTTCCGTGGTCCATCAAGACCATGGACAGCAGAGAAAAAAACAACACACACGCACTCACACCTCACACTCGCACCACATACTCTTACATACAGCCAGGCACACTCACCACACGCACCACACTCGCACCACACTCGGACCACACTAGCACTACACTCGCACCAAACTAGCACTGCACTCGCATCACTGTCGTTCATCAATCACGCTCCGTGTTTGATGCACCGCAGTGTGCCTGTACCCTAAGACACATCTCGCTCATAAAGAGATAAGCCCCATCCTTGGTAGCCAGAAGCAATCTATCTTTGGCAAGTAGTAGATTAATTAGCATGAAGACGCCATCCAACAGGCCATACAATAGGGCAGCTAGGTAAAGGATGACTCCCTGCTGGGATTTGCAGAAAGGTGACAAATCCAATTTCCCTGTAATGCCAGTGGGAAGGAAATCCTTTATTCAACACAGACTGACCGGAGTCGTGAATATAATGTTAATATCTCATGAGCCCTGCTGTCTATAAACATGGCAAGCATAGATATGTGATCGCGACATTCAGACGGTCACCGCAGATCGTTTTACATATATGTGGGATGACCAAAAGGCATCTAAACGTGATATATGCTAGTAGGATGCCCTCAGAATAGCCATGTTTCATATCCAGACGAAGATAAAATCATAACTGAAAATATGAAAGCATTGTCTTCCGTCGCGGATGCTCACAGACAAAGCTAGGGCAGATAATATGTTTTGGATATCTATATCTCCACTCAGAGGGGTGGGAATTGTGAGGCAGCCCAGAGGTGCGAGATGGGTGGAGACAGGGGTCAGCCCATAATGTATAAAAATCAGCTGCCCCATCTCCATATTGTATTTCTTCTGAAGAGGCATTATTCCACCAAAGCCAGAGAATACCCCAGGAACAGATTGGCATCACGCCGCCCTTGTGGTGCCATCAGCATTAAGGTAACTGATCACGTGTGTGTGTAATTCTGTGTATTCCATTTATCCTTTCATTTGCATAACTGACTGTAATATTTGTAACATCTTAATAATAACTGTAAATATATCTAGTGTACCATTAGGGTGATTAAATATATAAATTTAATCTTGAGTTGCTCTTTTTATCTTGATCAAGCATTCCCACGTCCGTGTGCTCATTTAACGCTACCTGAGTTGGTTCCTGACCCAATATAAGCCCGACCACGGACCGGACTTATATTAAACGAGGAGCTGGTGGCAGCATTTGTGCTTGGGGTTATTCAGGGTCTCTATCAGCGACGGGGTGGAGGATATTATATGTGCTTCTGGCTGCGAACTAGAATGCATATACCACACTCACTGAGAGGTGCCTTAATAAACCAGCACAGACAGGCAGCTGCGGCCCTTCTTTATCCTCAGGCAGTTCTCTGGCTGACCTCTGTTTAACAGGAGGCGCTGTGGAGCTGCCAGGTTCCGTGGCCGATTCACCACAGAGTCCATCTAAGGGATCTGATATTTCGGGTTCAATGGAGCCTTGAAATGAGGAGGGCATTCTCCAACCTGAAGGAGCTAGCAGCAATAAGACAGGCTATTCTTCACGCGCAGATGTAGTCGCAGGACATTGTCCTCTCAGACAATGTAACAGTCATCTACTATGTAAACCTTCAAGGGGGAACAAGATCGGAACATTGATGGAAGAGACCAGAAACCTATTCACACTTGCAAAAGGCAGTCTACAATCCCTTTCCGGTACACACCTAAAAGGACCGGACAACGTAGAGGCAGATTTCCTGAGTTGTCAAGTGTTACATCAGGGGGAGTGGACCCTAAGTCTCAAAATATTTGGGAAAATCTGCCGCATGGGGAGTATCAGACACAGACCTGTTCTCCACCCATCAGAATAGGCAGGTAGAAAACTTTTATTCCATGAACCCAAAAGAAGGTCCCGAAGGGGTGGAAGCACTTCTACATCATTGGGGATTTCATCTAGGTAATGCGTTTCCCCTATTCCCGATGATCCCAGTTGTTGTGAGGAAAATTAGAGAGTACAAGGTATGGGTAATTCTAATTGCCCCCTTTTGGCCAAAGAGGGCATGATTCACATGGCTCAAATGTTTGTCAATCTCGAACCTATGGGTTCTGCCTGATGTCCCCAATCTTCTGTGCCAGAGCCCAGTTCTTCATCCCCAGGTTCACAGACACCATCTCATTGCCTGGAACTTGAAAGGGGACTCCTTTTAACGAAAGCATTCTCAGGAGCCTAAAGGCCCAATTACATGGTACGAGATCGTGAACGATATCGCAGAAACGTCACGGGTTTGGAGTCGTTCAAACAACATCGTTAGGACGTCGTTGCGTGTAACACCGAGATACGATAAATTGTTGGATCGCTATCAATCCTCTGTTTACCACCATCTTGAATGATAAAGTAATTTTACCTTCCATTTGTGAAAACCCAAAATCCCAGGGAGAAAAAGCCTTTCACTGGATGTCAGACGGTGTTTACTTCAGTACCTAGAAGTTTCAAAACCTTGGCGAAAATCGTAAGTCCTCTTCGTCTCCTTCAGGGTGTAAAAAGACTTCAAAATCCACGATTGCCAGGTGGCTACGCATACTATAACACTTTAATATTGTTCTTCAGGGCAAGATCCTGCACTGGGTGTTAGGGTTCACTCTACCTGACTCGCTCTAACTGAAAGGACTAATGTATCTGTAGAACAGAGCAGCAGTATGGTCTTCACCTTCCACTTCCTTCACACATTGTACATTGGATCTGGGTCTTTAGGACCTTGCCTTTGGGAGGAAAGTACTTTCTGCTGTTGTCCCACCCTAGGAGTTTCTTATCCATTTCATCCTCTCATGTATGGTGCTGTCATGGGGAAAGGAAAAGATAATTAGGTCATTTGATTTTCTATAGCCATAACAGCACCGTGCTAATTCCCTCCCTGTCTTGGTGATGGTTGTTTGTTGCACAAGTGTGTCCTGTATATACATAATTGGTGAAAGCAGAGAAAAGTTCCTATATGATGTTTTGTTATTAACATGTTGCTTAATAAGATGGTTACCTTGGTTACTCTGAAACACACTGAGTGGTGAGAGATGCCACCCCCTTTTTATTTTGCTGTAAGTTTCCTGTTCCTGGGGCAGATACTCTTTCATGTATGGTGCTGTCATGGCTCTGGAAAATCAAATTACCATTAAGTAATTACCATCTTTCCCTTCTATGCCACATTTCCCTCAGGTGTTGGTGGACTTCCACTCCTTTGTCCTAGGGATTCTCCTTCCTTCCCATCTAGTAGCAGATTCTGTCTACGGATATCGGCCTCTCCAGATCAGGGGCTGTGTTTTGCTGTTTTTGGCACAGGGAACTTGAGTGATCGGGAGAGGCATCTCCCAATCAATATTCTGGAGCTCTGAGCGATCCATTTAATTCGCCTTTTTGACAACACCTTGTAGGTTTTCCAGTCAGTATGCAGTCAGGCAATTCTACAGTGGTGGCATACGTCAACTGCCAGGGGGAAACAAGAAGCCATGTTCAAAGTATCAAAGATCTTAAGGTGGGCAGAGAATAGGGTTCCTCTGATCTCGGCAGTTCACATTCCTGAAATAATCACGAGCCGGATTTTCTCAGCCGTCAGCGAATAGATCCGGAGGAATGGGCACTTCACCCAGCATTGTTTGGGCAGAAATGTCTTCATTAGGGCACACCGGATGTCGATTTATTGTTATCCATGTTACACCACAAGGTTCCAGCATTTGTCGCAAGAACTCTGGACGCCAAAGCAGTTGGGGTCGATGCCCTGGCAATTCCCTGGACCTAGTTTACTCCGCCTTCTCCAATTAATTTTCTTCCTGATTTCCTCAAAAAGATCAGTATAGAGGGAATTCCCATGATTTTGGTGGCTACGGACTGGCCCCGGAGGGTCTGGTACTCAGGCATCATAACTTTGTTAGGTAACTCCCCATTGGCCTTTTCCAGACCAGTTTTCTCTGTCTCAGGGTCCTTCCTATCACCAGAATGTACGGCTCTTGCTTTAATAGCATGGTTGTTGAAAACTCAGTTTTGGACTAGAGACGGGCCTGTCTCTGAATTTGCTCAAGGGCCAAGTTTCTGCACTCTATTTTTTTTCCAGAGGAATTTGGCTCCAAAAATGAAAGTCAAAACGTTTTCTCCAGGGTGTAGCACATGTCACAAGGGATGTCCTGCAATCTTAGTTTTAGAGGCTCTTCAGGGCTCCCCCTTCGAGTCTATCAGCAAGATCTTGGCTCTTTTACTATTGCAGAAGGTGAAGTTTCTTGTGGCCATTGCTTCCATTAAAAAAGGGTGTCTGAAATGGCGGCATTGTCTTCCCACACTCCTTATCCTGTCCATCAGGACAAGGTGGTGAGAGTGGTTCCAAATTTCATTCTTAAGGTGGTTTCTACCTTTCACCTTTAATGACTACATTGTATTGTCTTCTGTTTGTCCTTCTCTGGTTCTTTTTAAGGCAAAAGATTACATTGTTTGGATGTGGTTAGAGCCTTCTACACTAGTGGAAAAAGTTCTAAAAGTACAGTTTTATTAACCCCTTCAGCCCCCGGCCTATTTTGACCTTAATGACCAGGCCATTTTTGTCAATTCTGACCAGTGTCCCTTTATGAGGTAATATCTCTGGAACGCTTCAACCGATCCTAGCGATTCTGAGATTGTTTTTTCGTGACATATTGGGCTTCATGTTAGTATTAAATTCAGGTTGATAATTTTTGCGATTATTTGTGAAAAAATTAAAAATTTGGCAAAATTTTTGAAAATGTAGCAATTTTCAAATTATGAATTTTTATTCTGCTAAACCAGAGAGGTATGTGACACAAAATAGTTAATAAATAACATTTCCCACATGTCTACTTTACATCAGCACAATTTTGGAGAAAAAAAAATTTTTTGTTCGGACGTTATAAGGGTTCAAAGTTCATCAACAATTTTTCATTTTTCCAGCAAAATTTACAAAGCCATTTTTTTTAGTGACCACATCACATTTGAAGTCCCTTTGAGGGGTGTACATGACAGAAAACACCCAAAAGTGACACCATTCCAAAAACTGCACCCCTCAAGGTACTCAAAACTACCTTCAAGAAGATTATTAACCCTTCAGGTGCTTCACGGGAACTAAAGCAAAGTGGAAGGAAAAAATGATAATTTTAATTTTTCCAACAAAAATGTTCTTTTAGCCTCAATTCTTTCATTTTCACATGGGGAACAGGATAAAATGGATCCTAAAAATTGTTGGGCAATTTCTCCTGAGTACATCGATATCTCATATGTGGTCATAAGCCACTCTTTGGGCGCACGGCAGGGCTCAGAAGGGAGGGAGCGCAATTTGACTTTTGGAGCTAATTTTCCATTCAAAAAGTGAAATGGCGCTCCTTCCCTTCTGAGCCCTGCCGTGCGCCCAAAGAGTGGTTTATGACCACATAAGAGATATCGATGTACTCAGGAGAAATTGCCCAACAATTTTTAGGATTCATTTTATCCTGTTCCCCATGTGAAAATGAAAAAATGTAGGCTAAAAGAAAATTTTTGTAGAAATAAAAGTACTTTTTTCATTTTTAGGATGAATTTGTGAAGCACCTGGGGGTTCAAAATGCTCACCACCCATCTAGATAAATTCCCTGGGGGGTCTAGTTTCCAAAATGGGGTCACTTATGGGGGAGCTCCAATGTGTAGGCACACAGGGGCTCTCCAAACGCGACATGGTGTCCGCTAACAATTTGAGCTGATTTTTCAAATTGTTAGCGGACACCATGTTGCGCTTGGAGAGCCCCTGTGTGCCTAAACATTGGAGCTCCCCCACAAGTCACCCCATTTTGGAAACTAGACCCCCCAGGGAACTTATCTAGATGGGTGGTGAGCATTTTGAATGCCCCAGTGCTTCACAAATTAATCTGTAAAAATGAAAAAAGAAAATGTTTTTGGAAAAAAAAGTGTTTTTTTCATTTTTATGGATGAATTTGTCAAGTACCTGGGGGTTCAAAATGCTCACCACCTATCTAGATAAGTTCCCTGGGGTGTCTAGTTTCCAAAATGGGGTCACTTGTGAGGGAGCTCCAATGTTTAGGCACACAGGGGCTCTCCAAACGCGACATGGTGTCCACTAACAATTTGACTGAAAAATTAGATTCAATTGTTAGCGGACACCATGTCGCGTTTGAAGAGCCCTTGTGTGCCTAAACATTGGAGCTCCCCCACAAGTGACCCCATTTTGGAAACTAGACCCCCCAAGGAATGCATCTAGATGCATAGTGAGCACTTTGAACCCCCAGGTGCTTCACAAATTGATCCGTAAGAAGGAAAAAGTACATTTGTTTTCACACAAATTTTCTTTTTTCATTATTACGGATCAATTTGTGAAGCACCTGGGGGTTCAAAGTGCTCACTATGCATCTAGATATGTTCCTTGGGGGGTCTAGTTTCCAAAATGGGGTCACTTGTGGGGGAGCTCCAATGTTTAGGCACACAGGGGCTCTCCATACGCAACATGGTGTCCGCTAACTATTGGAATCGTTAGTGGACACCATGTCGTGTATGGAGAGCCCCTGTGTGCCTAAACATTGGAGCTCCCGCACAAGTGACCCCATTTTGGAAACTAGACCCCCCAAGGAATGCATCTAGATGCATAGTGAACACTTTGAACCCCAAGGTGCTTCACAAATTGATTCGTAATAAGGAAAAAGTACATTTGTTTTCACACAAATTTTCTTTTTTCATTTTTACGGATCAATTTGTGAAGCACCTGGGGGTTCAAAGTGTTCACTATGCATCTAAATACAGCGACGCCCATTGTTATTTTTTTTCTAGGACTAATTCCAGAAAAAAAATGGCGTAGGGCTCCGCCATATTTTTGGTCCAGCCAGGTACAACTTGGCAGCTACGGACTGCCAGCAACCCCCAGCTGCCTCATTGTACCTGGCTGGCAACCAAAAATAGAGCAAAGCCCATTTTTATTTTTTTTTCTAGGACTAATTCTAGAAAAAAAATGGCGTGGGGCTCCGCCATATTTTTGGTCCAGCCAGGTACAACTTGGCAGCTACAGACTGCCTCCAACCCCCAGCTGCCTCGTTGTACCTGGCTAGCCACCAAAAATACAGCAAAGCCCTTTTTTTTTCTTCTAGAACTAATTCTAGAAAAAAAAATTACATGGGGCTCCGCCATATTTTTGGTCCAGCCAGGTACAACTAGGCAGCTGGGGGCTGGAATCCGCAGCATGGAGAGGCCCAAGCGTTCTGGGCCCCCCATGCTGCGAATTGCAGCCCGCAGCCGCCCCAGAAAATGGCGCATTCATTGAAGCGCCATTTTCTGGCGCTGTACCCATGCTCTTCCAGTTGCCCTGGTGCCGGTGGCAAACTGGGTAATAAAGGGGTTAATGCCAGCTTCTTATTGTCAGCTGGCACTAAGCCCGAGATTCATAATATAGGGCCAATGTTAGACCCGCCATTAGGAATCTCTGGTAAATAGTCAGAAAATACACACAGAGAAAAATCTTTTTATTTGAAAAAAAAACATAAACAAAATTCGGACTCCATCTTTATTATAAAGATCCGACGTAGTCCACAACGAAGGTCCCACGACGCTCGATCGCCTCCGACGTAGTCAACAACGAAGGTCCCACGACGCTCGATCGCCTCTGGTCAATCCAGAGACTGCAGCAAGGGATGAAGTGTCCTCTTCCTACAGTCTCTGGGGTCAGAGTTATGGTGCACTGTATGACAATGACCTGTCATACAGTGCACCATGACTATGATCCCAGAGACTACAACAAGAGGACACCTGATCCCTTGTTGCACCCATCCATCCACCTATGCACCCATCATCCACGCACACGTCTATGCACACACACGTTTATGCACACACACATCTATGCACGCTCACGTCCACACACATGTTTACACACGCACACGTCTACGCACGCTCACGTCTACGCACACTCACGTCTACGCACACTCACGTCCACGCACGCTCATGTACGCTCACGTCCACGCATGCACCCCCTATCCATTCACCCACCATCAATTCATTCATTCATACATACATACATAGATACATACATACATACATACATACACATACATACATACAAACATACACATACATACATACATAGATACATACACATACATACATACATACACACACATACATACATACAGATACATACACATACATACATACATACATACATAGACACACATACATACATACATGCATAGATACATACATGCATACATACATACATGCATAGATACATACATGCATACATACATACATACATGCATACATACACATACATACATACATACTTACCTCCCTCGTTCCACCGATGAGCAGGAGGAGGCCGGGAGAGGAGGCGGGGCCACAGACCGGCGGGCCGGGCAGAGAAGGAGGAGCTGCAGCAGCGGCGGCAGGGCAGCCACAGCGGCGGGTGCACCGAAGTGTGCAGCCCACCGCAGGAGGTGAGGGGGGGCCAGGCACAGGGCCCGGAGGTGGGGGCAGCCTGGGGGGGAGCACTGGAGCAGGGGACCAGGCAGTGTTGCCGGCGGGCGCACGTGGGTGCAGCCCGCCGGCAGATACATTATAATAGAGGGGGGCGGGCGGGCTGGGGGGAACGGGGGGGCCCCCTGGACAGTCCTGGAGCTGGAGGGGGCTGAGGAGGGGTAGGCACTTGCCGATCCGCCCCTCCAGATCTGATTGGAGAGCTCCAATCAGATCTGGAGGGGTGAATCCCTATGATTTCCTCCGATCGGCAGTTTCACTTTTACACTGCCGATCGGAGGGGGTCCTGGGCATGGGGGGGTTAATCCACCCCCTGTGGGGTCATCTACAGGTTGTCACAGAGCAGCAGCATCTGTGACACCTGAGCGACCCCACTCACAGGAGCTGCAGCAGCTCAAATCTGCCAGGACGTTGTGCAACGTCCTGGGTCGTTAACAGGCAGAAACACAGGACGTTGCACAACGTCCTAGGTCGTTAAGGGGTTAAGATACTCAAATAAAATCACAAACATACAACAGTGAATTGTGTTCAAAAACAACCCTCAACCCAATTACCAACAGAACACACAAATATTCACAGGTTGTCAACCAAAGACACCCCAAAAATGCTCTAAGGGAGAATGCAAAAGACATACAAATCATAACCATCTATGGAGAAATAATGCCCAACACTTTTCGCCACCATTAGGTTTGGAAGCTCATCAGGGGCGACATAGATCAATGATACAGTACATGGTTACATAGAAAGTTTCCCAAATGCAGTTAATCAATACACAGTAAACACTTGTCTCTTTTTCTGTTAGGTTTAATGAGAAGTCACAGTTGGACACTTATCATAGTGCCTCCCTTGATTAGAGAATGTTCGTACATATCCCACACCTATGAAGGTTTTTGTAAATTCACAAGTTCCTATTTTATTCTTTGGACTTTCTAAAAGCCCCTGGTATCTGGATAATGCCCAACACTTCGTAAGCGTCTCGTTAATCGGTTCAAAGTTACCCTTTAGATAAATGGATGCATAAGGATCTCAGTCAGTTCAATGTTACCTCTTTTTGGGGCTAGATTATGTATATAAAAAACTATAACTGGAGTAGGTTTATGATGGTCCTGGCAGCTGCAAAAGATCAGACACAGAGCACAAACAGCCAAGGTTATCTCGTCATCTTATGTTTATGGCGTAGGGTACTGTAACTCCACGTCATCTATCAGATACACCCTATGGTTTGGATGCTTCAGGAGGACGTAACCCAGACTTGGGCAGCACTTTGAAAAGGGGCATAGATGTCTAGTAGGAATCATAGGGAGACTCTTTGAGGAAGCATCCAAACCATAGGGTGTATCTGATAGATGACATGGAGATACCGTTCCCTACGCCATAAACATAAGTTGACGCGATAACCTTGGCTGTTTGTGCTCTGTGTCTGGGGTCTTTTGCAGCTGCCAGGACCCATCATAAACCTACTCCAGGTATAATTTTTTGTATACATAATCCAGCCCAGGGTGTACCCATAATTCAGGATAACAGTGAACTGATTGAGGAGATCCTTATGCTTCTATTCATCTAGAGGGTGACATTAAACCAATTAAGGAGATGCTTATGAAGTGTTGTACATTATCTTGATACCAGGGGCTTTTAGAAAGACCGAAGAATAAACCAGGGACTCGTGAATATACACTGTGTGCAGAATTATTAGACGAATGAGTATTTTGATCACCTGATACTTTTTATACATTTTGTCCTACTTCAAGCTGCATAGGCTTGAGAGCCAACTACCAATTAAGTACATCAGGTGATGTGTATCTCTGTAATGAGAAGGGGTGTGGTCTAATGACATCAACACCCTAAACAAGTTGTGCTTAATTATTAGGCAAATGCCTTTCCTTAGGCAAAATGGGTCAGAAGAGAGATTTGACGGGCTCTGAAAAGTCCAAAATTGTGAGATGTCTTGCAGAGGGATGCAGTAGTCTTGAAATTGGCAAACATTTGAAGCGTGATAGCAAATAGCCAACACGGTCACAAGAAGCGTGTTGGGCAAAAAATGCACAAAATAACTGCCCATGAATTGAGGAAAATCAAGTGTGAAGCTGCTAAGATACCATTTGCCACCAGTTTTGCAATATTTCAGGGCTGCAACGTTACTGGAGTATCAAAAAGCACAAGGTGTACCATACTCAGGGACGTGGCCAAGGTAAGGCTGAAAAACGGCCACCTTTGAACAAGAAAGATAAAATGTAAAGACTGGGCAAATAAATATCTGAAGACTGATTTTTCAAAGCTTTTATGGACTGATGAAATGAAAGTGACTCTTGATGGGCCAGAGGCTGGATCAGTAAAGGGCAGAGAGCTCCACTTCGACTCAGATGCCAGCAAGGTGGAGGTGGGATACTGGTATGGGCTGGTATCATCAAAGATGAACTTGTGGGACCTTTTCAGGTTGCGGATGAAGTGAAGCTCAACTCCCAGACCCTATTGCCAGTTTCTGAAAGACAACTTCTTCAAGCAGTGGTACAGGAAGCAGTCGGTATCGTTCAAGAAAAACATGATTTTCATGCAGGACAATGCTCCATCATATGCATCCAAATACTTCACAGCATGCTGGCCAGTAAAGGTCTCAAAGAAGAAAAAATAATTACATGGCCCCCTTGTTCACCTGATCTGAACTCCATAGAGAACCTGTGGTACCTCTTAAAATGTGAGATCTACAGGGACGGAAAACAGTACACCTCTCGGAACAGTGTCTGGGAGGCTGTGGTGGCTGCTACACGCAATATTGATCGTAAACAGATCAAGCAACTGACAGATTCTATGGATGGAAGGCTGTTGAGTGTCATCATAAAGAAAGGCGGCTATATTGGTCACTAATTGTTTTGCGTTTTGTTTTTGCATATCAGAAATGTTTATTTCTAAATTTTGTGCAGTTATATTGGTTTACCTGGTGAAAATAAACAAGTGAGATGGGAATATATTTGGTTTTTATTAAGTTGCCTAATAATTTTGCACAGTAATAGTTACCTGCACAAACAGATATCCTCCTAAGATAGCCAAATCTAAAAATAAAACCCACTCCAACTTGCAAAAATATTAAGCTTTGATATTTGAGTCTTTTGGGTTGATTGAGAACATAGGGTTTAATCAATAATAAAAATAATCCTCTACAATACAACTTGCCTAATAATTCTGCACACAATGTACAAAAAACCTTCATAGCTCTGGGATATGTATGAACATTCTCTAATCAAGCTAGGCACTATGACAAGCGTCCGACTGTGACTTTTCAGTGAACCTAACAGAAAAAGAGAAAAAAGTTTACTCTGTATTGACCACCTGCATGTGGTAAACTTTCTATGTATCCATGTACTGTATCATTGATCTATGTCGCCCCTGATGAGCCTCCAAGACTAATGGTTGCGAAATGCGTAGGGTATTGGGCATCATTTCTCCATAGATGCTTATAATTTGTATGTCTTCTAAATTCCTCCAACTAATGGGTAAAGTGTCGATATTAGACGACTAGAAGACATTTACAATGGAGCCATGCACAAAGTAAACAGGTCTGTAAGGCCGTGTTCACACCACCAGTAAAATAGATCACAAAAAAGCAGTACAACAAACGTGTAAAAATACTCTGCTGTAATGGATAATAGTAAAAAGCAAGTGCTGATAAACAACACTTTTTTGCGTTTTTATGTCCCCACCCCTTCCTTATTGAGCCATGCACATAAAAAGCCATTTCTGCATCGTGTCCATATTGGACTCTGGCCTGTCTGTATCTTGCATCCATAGATACTGTACACATGATCAGGTTTTAAATATATTAGATTGGGACTGCCCTAATATGGGTTACCTTGACGTTGGTAGAGCTGCTTCGTAAATGTTTTCCAAAAAATGTATTAACTAAATACCCAGTTATTGACTGTTTTTTTATCAGCACTTGCTTTTTACTATTATCCATTACAGCAGAGTATTTTTACACATTTGTTTTACTGCTTGTTTGTGATCTAGACGACTAGGCGAGTATGGACTGACCTCAGACGTGTGACTACCTATAGGTGACTTAAGGTCAGATCTCAATCAAATCCTAGAGCATTGGTGGGGGGTGTATATTTGTGTGTTCTGTTAGTAATGGGGTTTGAGGGTTGTTCTTGGACACAATTCACTGCTGTATGGTTGTGATTTTAATTGAGTATCTCAATAAAACTGTACTTTTAGAACTCTTTTTCTCTAGTGCAGTTGACAATTTGGAAAAATGGGATATCTACTTCTCTGTAAGTCATGTGGTTAGAGCCGTATAGTATTATTTGCCCACGACTTTTAGACGGTCCGGTTCCTGTTTTATTTTATTAGAAACTTTATTAGAGGGACCTCGTAGAGGTCAAGACACTTCCAAGGCAACTATCAATCGCAGGATGAGAGCAACCATTACTCAGGCCTATAGATTGAAGGACAGGGTTCGTCCTTTCAAAGTTAGGGCGCACTACACTACAGCGATTTGAGCTTCTTGGGTTTTTTACCACCAGGTTTCGGTCCTGCAGCCCTGTAAAGCAGCTACCTGGGCATCTGTACATACTTTCTCCAAGTTCTACAGGGTCTATACCTTCACTTTGGCTGATGCCAGCTTGGGCAGGAAGATTTTTCCAGCTAACAATTAATGAGCTTTCAGTTTAAGTTGCACTGGTAAGTTCTATGGTTTTAAAAGGACTGTTACCTTTGTGTGTCCTTTTTACTGCCCCATGGAACAGCCTTTGAACGACCCAGGGTTCTGTGTGCCCCAATAAAGCGAATGAGAAAATTTGATTTTTGGTACTCCCCATAGAATCTATTTCTAAGTGTTCATTGGAGGATACCACGCCAACCATTTTTTTTCCTGATGCACATATATTTAATTTATGCTTTTTTTTTTTTTTTTTTTTACATTTTGCTTCTCCTACTGTTATTTTACTTAACTGAGGATGCCGATTCCGGCATGTAATGTATAGCCTGCCGGAGAGGAAATGTTAGTTATTATTACTTAGTAATTTTACTTAGTAATATTACTTTAGTAATTACTTTAGTTTCTGGGAAGTTCCTGAAGGGTTAATAAACTTAATGGATTTGGTATTAAGCAGTTTGAGGGGTGCAGTTTTTAGAATGATGTAACTTTTGTATATTTTCTGTCACTTAGGTCTCTCAAAATCACTTCAAATGTGATGTCTCTCAAATGTATGTTGTAAATTTTGTTGAAAAAATAAGCAATTGCTACTAAACTTTTAACTCTTCTGTTTAGCAACAAAAAAGGTGCTGATTTCAATTATACATTTTGCAAATGATGTTTATTAATTATTTTGTTTGACATAATATGGTTTAAGGGAATAAAAATAAAATTGTGAAAAAATTGTACCTAATTTTTTTATATTTTCATAATTAAATGCTAATTTTATTGATCAAAAATTACCATTTTCATGAAGACCAACATGTCACGAAAACACCGCCTCAAACATTGAGATATATTGAAGTGTTTAAGAGTTAACATAAAGTGACACTGATTGAGAACACCTTGCCTTGGTGGAATAGCTTTTACGTTTGTTTTAGCAAAAAAAAATTTGTTTTTTTTACAATATACAGTGGGGAAAAAAGTATTTAGTCAGCCACCAATTGTACAAGTTCTCCCACTTAAAAAGATGAGAGACCTGTAATTGACATCATAGGTAGACCTCAACTATGAGAGACAAAATGAGAATACAAATCCTGAAAATCACATTGTCTGATTTGGAAATACTTATTTTCCACCAAAATTAAAAAATAAATTATTTGGTCAATACCAAAAGTTGATCTCAATACTTTGTTATATATCCTTTGTTGGCAACGACAGAGGTCAAACATTTTCATTAAGTCTTCACAAAGTTGGCACACACTGTTGCTGGTATGTTGGCCCATTCCTCCATGCAAATCTCCTCTAGAGCAGTGATGTTTTGGGGCTGTCGCTGGGCAACATGGACTTTGAACTCCCTCCAAAGGTTTTCTATAGGGTTTAGATTTGGAGACTGGCTAGGCCACTCCAGGACCTTGAAATGCTTCTTACGAAGCCACTACTTCGTTGCCCTGGCAGTGTGCTTGGGATCATTGTCATGTTGAAAGACCCATGCTCATTTCATCTTCAGTTCCCTTGCTGATGGAAGGAAGTTTGCAATCAAAATATCACAATAAACAGCTCCAAAGCATGATGTTGCCACGCCCATGCTTCACAGTAGGTATGGTGTTCTTTGGATGCAACTCAGCATTTTTTTTACTCCTCCAAATATGAAAAGTTCTACTTTGATTTCATCTGGCAATATGACATTCTCCCAATACTCTTCTGGATCATCCAAATACTCTCTAGCAAATTTCAGATGGCCCCGGACATGTAATAGCTTAAGCAGGGGGACACATCTGGCATTGCAGGATCTGAGTCCCTGGCTACATAGTTTGTTACTGATAGTAGCATGTGTAACGTTGGTCCCAGCTCTCTGCTGGTCATTCACTAGGTTCCCCCGTGTGGTTCTGCGATTTTTGCTCAACGTACTTGAGATCATTTTGACCCCACAGTGTGAGATCTTCTGTGAAGCCGCAGATCGAGGAAGATTATCAGTGGTCTTGTATGTCTTTTATTTTCTAATTGTTGCTTCCACAGTTGATTTCTTCACATCAAGCTGCTTGCCCATTGCAGATTGTCTTCCCAGGCTGGTGCAGGGCTACAATTTTGCTTCTGGTGTCCTTCGACAGCTCTCTAGTCTTCACTATAGTGGAATTTGGAGTGTGACTGTCTGAGGTTGCGAACAGGTGTCTTGTATACTGATAACAAGTTCAAACTGGTGCCAGTACTACACGTAACAAGTGGAGGACAAAGGAACCTCTTAAAGAAGAAGTTACAGGTCTGTGAAAGATAGAAATCTTGCTTGTTTGTAGGTGACCAAATACTTATTTTCCACCAAAATTTGAAATCAATTTCTTTCCAAATCAGACAATGTGATTTTCAGCATTTGTATTCTCATTTTGTCTCTCATAGTTGAGGTCTACCTATGATGTCAATAACAAGCCTCTCTCCTCTTTTTAAGTGGGAAAACTTGCACAGTTGGTGTTTGACTAAATACTTTTTATCCCCACTGTATTTTCTTACTGCAGTGTGCCCCATGCATTGTTTTCATTCTAAGGTGTATTTGTTTGTTAATGGCCACATCGTATATGTGCACCTGCATATTCCACTTCTCCTAACAGGTGTGGGGTCTTTTTTTATCTTTATTTTTTTATTTTTTGCTCCGTTTGATGAATTTAGAGCATTTTACTTCTGTTTTCCTGTCATTAAAACTGCCATGAGTAACACTTGCATTAATGAATCAGGGGTTGTCCCCTATTAGGAATCGACTTCCTTCCCCATTAAAATAATAAACCATGTACTCACCTCCCTTTCTGCCACCATTCCAGTGATGTCGGTAACCGCGGCTCGGGGCTCATGTGATATTGTGATTTATTTTTTTTTCTCCCCACCTTCGGACATAGAAGCTATCAATAATAAATGAGCGCTGCATCTTAGTACTGGACAACCTTTTTAATTTCTTAACAATGGTATCTGCAAAAGTATAGTGAGTAGGACTAGGTGAATCATTCTAATTTGACTCCGTTACTAATTACACATGTGATACCGCTGTTGCATAGCACATGCATATTACAATGTAATGCTGTTCCCTTAAGTGGTCATCCATCCTCATTAAATGTTTTACAAGCTCCTCTCAATGGCAATAAAGTAAGGCCACGAACACATGTTTTCAGTATGTGGTAAATTTTTACCTCCGTATTTGTAAGCCGAAATCAGAGGAAAAGTGGAAATACGTACATTTTCACCCCCTCCATGTTTGATGCACTCCTAGTTTTGGACTAAAAATACTGAGGTAAAATTACTCACCAAATACTTAACGTGTACGTGGCTTAATACTCCAACTTACCAAGCTGTTATGTTTCCTTACCCCATGAAATGTTTCTGTTCACCTGTTTTCTACAATGCCATATCAGTTTGACATGTGACTGCTACCAATCTCTGCTTGTAACTGCAGTAACCTTAGTTACGTTGACACATTAATGTTAAAAACAGTGACTGGATCCACCTCATTGTTGGATCCCAGTAGACTAAGACCGGATGGGTCTAGAAAATCATCAACACTGAAGTAGCTTTGGATTGGTAATGTATTAGTAAACTCCTTTTAAAGGGAATCTGTCACCAGTTCTTTGTCACCTAATCTGAGAGTAGCATAATGTAGGGCCAGACATCCTGATTCCAGTGATGTATGTCTTATTGGGCAGCTTAATGGAGTTTTGAGAAAAAAACACTGTTTAATCAGCTGAAGACTATCTGCTGCCAGGTAGTCAAGCATATTATTATTATTTATTTATAGAGCACCATTCATTCCATGGTGCTGTATATGAGAAAAGTTTACATACAGACAAGTTAAAAATACAATGAGCAAAATGACCGACTGATACAGAGGGGAGAGAGGACCCTGCCCTTGCGGGCTTACATTCTACAAGGCAATGGGGAGGGAGACAGTAGTTTGAGTCTGCTCGGGTGGTGGTGGAGCGCCAGGTCTAATGGTGCTGGAGTGCCAGGTCCGATGGTGGTGGAGCGCCGGGTCCAGTGGTGGTGAGGCGGCACTGTGGTCATTGCAGGTTGTAGGCTGTTCTGAAGAGATGGATTTTCAGGTTCCGCTTGAAGGTTCTGAATGTAGGGGACAGTCGGACGTGATGGGGTGCAGAATTCCAGAGGATGGGGATGCTTGGGCGAAGTCTTGCAGGCGGTTAGATGAGGAACGTACAAGTGTGGAGGAAAGAAGGAGGTCTTGGGAGGATCGAAAATTACAAGTTGGATGATATCAAGAAATTAGTTCAAAGATATATGGGGGGGACAGATTGTGGATGGCTTTGTAAGTCAATGTTAGTAGTTTGAATTCCATACGCTGGTGAATTGGGAGAAAGTGGAGGGATTTGCAGAGGGGAGAAGTGGAGGAATAGCGAGGAGAGAGGTGGATTAGTCGTGCAGCAGAGTTAAGGACAGATTGAAATGGTGCAAGAGTGTTAGCAGGAAGGCCACAAAGAAGGAGTTTGCAGTAGTCAAGGCGGGAGACAGGGGCGGGCTGGTGTACCCTGCCCCAGGAGGCAGTGTGATGTTGCCAGCCCTTTCAGTAGGTGAGGAGCTGGGGGGGTGTTGGGAGTGCTATCAGTCATGGCGGGGAGGGGGGGTGCTATCGGTCATGGCGAGGTGAGGACCGAGGGAGGGGTTTGGGTGCTATCGGTCATGGCGAGGTGAGGGGGGGTGCTATCAGTCATGGCATGGCGGGGGGAGTTGCTATCGGTCATAGCGCGGTGAGAATCAAGGGGGTGCTATCGGTTATGGTGAGGAACGGGGGGGTTGGGGGTCCTATCGGTCATGGCGAGGTGAGGCATGGGGGGGTGCTATCAACCCACTCACCACTGCCCGGCGCATCGGCTGCTGTGATGATAGCAGCTGCAGCCGCAGAGCCAGCCGGCCCATTTCAGTATGGGGGCGGCCTTAGATGAGGGCACTACCACTAGCCTGGCGGGCGCTTGGCTCCCTGCCACCTGGGCCAGTCCGCCCCTGGCGGGAGATGATGAGGGCATGCATTAGTAGTTTAGCAGATTGGGGGTTGAGGAAGGGACAGATTCTGTAAATATTTTTGAGTTGGAGGTGTCAGGAGGTGGCAAGGGCTTGGATGTGTGGTTTGAAGGACAAGGCAGAGTCAAAGGTTACTCCGATGCAGTGGACTTTAGGTACAGGGCAAAGTGTGATGTCATTTATTGTGATAGATAAGTCCGGTAAGGAAAGTGTGTGAGATGGAGGAAAGATGATGAGTTTGGTTTTGTCCGCATTGAGTTTTAGGAAGCGGGAGGAGAAGGAGCATATGGCTGATAGACCCTCCGGTATTCTGGACAGCAGAGTGGTGACATCTGAGCCAGAGAGGTAGATCTGTGTGACCTCAGCATACAGGTGATACTAGAAGCCATGGGCCTTTGAGTTGTCCCAAACCAAGAGTATAGATTGAAAAAAAGAGGTGCCCAAGGACAGAACCTTCAGGGACCCCAACAGAGAGGGGATGGGTCGAGTAGGTCGTGTGGGAGTGGGAGACACTAAATGTGCGTTTGGAAAGGTAGGAGGAGATTCAGGAGAGGGCAAAGTTAGTGATACCAATGAAAGAGAGGATCTGTAATAAGAGACAGTGGTCGACTGTGTTGAATGCAGAGGACAGGTCTAAAAGGAGGAGGACAGAGAACTGTTTGTTAGCTTTGGCCATGAGTAAGTCGTTAGTAATTTTGGTCAGGGTAGCTTCAGTGGAATGGTGAGGGCAGAAGCCAGATTAAAGGCCATCAAAGAAAGAGTTGGATGAGAGTACAGTGTGCACATGCTTTTCGAAAAGTGTGGAAGCGACCCGGAGCAGAGAAATGGGCCGGTAGCTGGATGTAGAAGTGTGGTCAAGGAATGGTTTCTTTAAGATAGGTGTAATTGTTGCATGTTTGAAAGTAGAAGGAAGTGTGTTGCAAAGTCTTCTGCAGAGATAAGAGAAGTAGGGGGGGGCTGTGGGGGCTTAGGAGGGAGTTAAATGTGTTGAATAACTGCCTGAGGTTGTGGGAAATAGAGGATATGAGGGTAATGATGTAATTCTGTTTAGTGGTTGTGACTGCTGACTTGAATTTGAGAAGTGCTTGTTTGAATGCTGTGTAGTCTTCCAGCTGCTCTTCTTTCTTGCCGCTCAGCAACCCTAGACGCTCGCCTTAGATTTTTAGCGGTGTCTGTGTGCCAGGGTTGTCTGTTGATTTGTCGTGCTCTGCCATGAACGAAAGGGGCAGCTGAATCAATAGCTGATGTGAGTTTAAAGTTGTAGAAAGCTGTGGCATTATTCATGAGCTTTGTATGATGCTTCCCTCACCACTGATTAGCAGTTTTCTGTGTACCCTGTAATCAGTGGTATGGGTGGGGTTATAAAGCTCCACATTCAAATAACGGTTAGATCTGCAAAAGAGAAAACAGTAATTTTATTAAAATGACAGCAAGTGAGGGGCATGGCTTGCCAGACGTGGAGTAGCATCACCTTTCCTGTGCTCCCACCTCCATAGGAATCTACCAGAATCATATGCCTTTATAAAGATGTGGATTACTGATAAAAAGCGACTAGAATGAATATATAACCACTCTGGATTGTTTTGAGATCTTTGGAGACGTTTCATGAGCTAAACTTGCCTTATGAAGCTGCTGGAAAATTTACCTGAGGGAAGATGGATGATTGACAGCCATCTTGTGGCACCTAGGATAAATCCAGGTTATTCCTTATTTGACCGGATGATATTACTCATATTGGTTATTTCATCGATATTGACACTGAAAATGTATTGCTTGTTTGTCGTTAACAAGTATTTGTGCTGAGTTGAGCAGTTGGGATACGCCATTTTAAACATCTGAAAGTTACAGTGTTGGCCAAAAGTATTGACACCCCTGAGATTCTGTCAGATAATACTCAGTTTCTTCCTGAAAATGATTGCAATCACAAATTTTTTGGTATGATTATCTTCATTTAATTTGTCTTCAATGAAAAAAAACAAAAAAAATAATTTTCCTAAAGCCAAATTGGATATAATTCCACACCAAACATTAAAAAGGGGGTGGACAAAAGTATTGGCACTGTTAGAAAAATCATGTGATGCTTCTCTAATTTGTGTAATTAACAGCACCTGTAACTTACCTGTGGCACCTAACAGGTGTTGGCAATAACTAAATCACACTTGCAGCCAGTTGACATGGATAAAAGTTGACTCAACCTCTGTCCTGTGTCCTTGTGTGTACCACATTGAGCATGGAGAAAAGAAAGACAACCAAAGAACTGTCTGAGGACTTGAGAAACTAAATTGTGAGGAAGCATGAGCAATCTCAAGGCTACAAGTCCATCTCCAAAGACCTGAATGTTCCTGTGTCTACCGTGCGCAGTGTCATCAAGAAGTTTAAAGCCCATGGCACTGTGGCTAATCTCCCTAGATGTGGACGGAAAAGAAAAATTGACAAGAGATTTCAACGCAAGATTGTGCGCATGGTGGATAAAGAACCTCGACTAACATCCAAACAAGTTCAAGCTACCCTGCAGTCCGAGGGTACAACAATGTCAACCCGTACTATCCGTCGGCGTCTGAATGAAAAGGGACTGTATGGTAGGAGACCCAGGGCCGAGACAAAAAAAAGCCAGGCTGGAGTTTGCCAAAACGTACCTGAGAAAGCCTAAAACGTTTTGGAAGAATGTTCTCTCTTTTTGGGCAAAGGCATCAACATAGAGTTTACAGGAGAAAAAAAGAGGCATTCAAAGAAAATAACACGGTCCCTACAGTCAAACATGGTGGAGGTTCCCTGATGTTTTGGGGTTGCTTTGCTGCCTGTGGCACTGGACTGCTTGACCGTGTGCATGGCATTATGAAGTCTCAAGACTACCAACAAATTTTGTAGCACCCAGTGTGAGAAAGCTGGGTCTCCCTCAGAGGTCATGGGTCTTCCAGCAGGACAATGACCCAAAACACACTTCAGAAAGCACTAGAAAATGGTTTGCGAGAAAGCACTGGAGACTTCTAAGGTGGACAGCAATGAGTCTATACCTGAATCCCATAGAACACCTGTGGAGAGATCTAAAAAATGGCAGTTTGGAGAAGGCACCCTTCAAATATCAGGGACCTGGAGCAGTTTGCCAAAGAAGAATGGTCTAAAATTCCAGCAGAGCATTATAAGGAACTCATTGATGGTTACCAGAAGAGGTTGATCGCAGTTATTTTGGCTAAAGGTTGTGTAACCAAGTATTAGGCTGAGGGTGCCAATACTTTTGTCTGGCCCATTTGTGTAGTTTTGTGTGAAATGATCAATGTTTTGCTTTTTGCTTCATTCTCTTTTGTGTTTTTTCATTGAAGACAAATTAAATGAAGATAATAATACCAAAGAATTTGTGATTACAATCATTTTCAGGAAGAAGCTGAGTATTATCTGACAGAATTGCAGGGGTGTCAATACTTTTGGCCAACACTGTATGAACCGCCATTTTGTGACATAAGAGGAATTACAACATAAGGAGTTGAATATCCTTCCATAATCCTCATCATCTGGCTTTTCCATCTTTGTTTCTGCTGTCATCTTTAATATATCGGAGTCACCATATCAAAATTCTTCAGCAGTACTTAGTTGTGTGGCTGAAATTGGATCTGAAAAGGCTTTTTAATTACTAAGGAATCATTCCTACTGAGACACATGTGCTTTATTAATGTTTTTGGAAGGTATTTGGGAAGATTTGTGAAGAAAACTACAGTTTAACAAGATATCAACGCTAGTTCTCCAAACTGCTAGTTTCGGAATTTATGCGATTGGCGTAAGTTGAGTAATGGTTGCTGGGATCATCGTAGCTGCATGATTTGTGTATACTGGTTACGCTGTTTGCGTGAGCCGCAGTGAGCGCTCTGAAGATCTGTGCTTAGTCTGCTGCTGTGAGGAGAGGATTCACTTCCTCAAGAGAAACTGAGTGGCAGAGACCGGAAGACTACATCTGAACTAGAGCTGATGTATTTCTTGCTGTAATCATCGCGGTTACGCATTTTGCGTATGCTGGTTTACCATTAACTGCGTAAGCCTGCGGTGAAGGCTTTGAAGATCACAACTTGTATTGTGCTGTTGATAGGGGAGGATTCGTCATGCTCAAGAGGAATCGATGAATTTCCAGCGCTCATAAGCGGCGGAGGCTAGGTGACTTTGGATTATTATTTATATTTCCTTAAGCAGTAATTAGTTTTTAATATTGTGTTCTGGAATTATCGTTTAGTTTGTTGTAAGGAAGAAGGTCTATTCTATCCTCTTTTACAGGAGCCAGTTGCTTTTATTTACTGCTTTGTAGTGTGAGTAGCATAAGAGTTGACACTTTCGCACTGGATATGCTGTATTGCAACTTTTCACTCTTAGCCAGATTCAGAGATTGCCGAGTCTGGTGACCCCTGCTGGCAACAGATATATATGAATCTGCAACTAATTATTCTTTTTTAATATAGATTTTTGTTTGATGGACCGTTATTCAGTAACTAATTGATAGTTATACTATTATAAACTATTTATGTGATAGTTGTGCTGTCTAGAGGTTCACCATAGTAGCATTTATATTTTTCAAAGTGGTGAATGTAATATGCATTCTTTTTTGTCACTGTCAATCTAATATTCTTATAGGATTAAGAATTTTTCTTGTGTATGTTTATAGATTTATTTGGGGTGTCTTTAATTAGACTATTACAGAATTTAGCTTCACTTTGAATAGACTCTTGTGCGTCTGTATATTTATGTTGCTACGTACAAGATCCTACTTAATCTAACACTGTTGAAGGAACTAATTCCAAAACAGTTGATGTTGAATTTCTGGAGAGTTATTTAAATACTTGTGGTATGCTTTTGCATTGGACTAATGTCACAAAAATTGAACAGTATGCCTAATTTAAAAGTAAATTCTGTAGCTGGGAGGGTTACTCATCTTTCAAAACATACATTGAAGAAATCACAGGGTTCCATTCCCACATCTAGTAAGGAATCTATGGATACTTCTGGTTCAGGAAACCAGAAAGCTATGATGTACTCTAATGTGGAAAATGTTAGGGATGATGCTTCTAAAGTTTCAAAAAGTAAAGAAATGGGCTCTCTGAGTGACTCATTTATACGGCGGAATAATATAGAAGGAATAGATAATATGGAGGAATATTCTACACAACTCACACCGGTGAAGCAAAAATCTAGAGTGGTATCTCCAGATATATCTTTTGACCAAAGTAATGGTTCTGCTTTGCCCGTTGATAGAGAGTTTATGCTTGAATTGTTTACTACTTTCAGTGATAAAATAAAACTAAAGTTTAAAGAAATGAGAAGCACACAGATTTAACCACAAGAGTGGAAAAAACAGAAGTCATAAATGTATCATAAACACAGGGCCACATGCAAAAAGATCAAACTAAAACTAATGATGTCCTGAGGTTCTTGATGGAAAAAATTAATTTTATGGATGATCTAAACAGACAGTCAAACTTAAAATTGAGGGGTATTGCAGAGGGGGTTTCCAGGTCAGAATTACCCTCTTATATAGCAGTTTTGTTAAAAATGACCTTACCATCTCTTACGGATGTTGAGTGCTCTCTGGAAAAATCACATATTGAATTCCCAAAGCTAAAAATCTGCCTGAACATATTCCTAGGGATGTTTTAATTACATTCGTCTTCTGTAGAACCAAAACTTTGATGCTAGATTATTTGAGTAAACATAATACATTGCCTGAACCTTTTAGTGGTATTCAAGTTTTTGCTGATATCACTAAAGAGACACTTATCAAACATAGGGCTCCAGGTCCGATCTCAAAAATTTTGCAGATTAATGGCATATCTTATAGATGGTATGCTCAATATAAATTAAGCTTTACTCACAACCGTAACCGACATTTGATAGATGGATTGTAAGGAGGTTTGAGGCTTTTAGAAGAGCTGAAAATTCAGGAGAGAGGAATTTCTTGAGTAATGTGTACCAATGGCCATATCTAATTTTAGTAGAATTGTTGTTGGAGGTTGAGTGCCCAAATCTTTTTCTTTTCATTCCATAAATGCATTATTTAATTTGGAGGTGGTGGGAGGACATTTTTGTCTTTGTAGGAGTTTATTAAAATCAGTACTTTAGTACTGCTCCACTTGTGTGTTCATATTCTTTGTTTGTTCTTGTTTTTATCTATTTTTTTTCTTTTTTTTTTTCTCAAGACATGGATTTTTTGGGTTTGCGTTTCTCTTTAATTGAACAATTTCAGATTCTTGGTCTAGGATGGTTATACAAACATCTAGACTCATTAATAATATAGTTGTTTTGTGGTTTGAATTTACTGGTAGATATGTTTCATGACAAATAGAATTATTACATACAATGTAAATGGTTTCAATTCACCTCAAGAGATATTTGTTGTGGAGAGATTTAGTCAGACGCAATGTGGATATTGCTGCAATCCAAGAGACAATATTTGCTAAAATGAATTCCCCTAGATTTGAAAATAAGAATTATTCAAAAATATATTTAGTGTCAAATGTTAAAAAGAGAGCAGGAGTGGCCTTACTTATCAAAAATACTATACAATTTGAAGAGCTCTCGTTTGTTCTTGATCAAAATGGAAGGTTTATAATTGTAATTTGTAAACTTGAAGGCATGATTTATACAATAGTAAATTTATATGTGCCAAACAAGGGACAGATTTACTTTTTTTTTTTTTTTTAATTTATGAATCTGGTTGAAGAGTGCAGACAATGTTCCCTTTCGCTTTTGGGAGATTTTAATGTAATACCTGAACCAAATTAAGACATAACTAATTTGGCAAGGAAGAATAATCTGAATTTGAATCCTTGGATAGATAGAGAGGAACTATTTGATGCTTTCAGATGTATTAATTCATCCTCCAGAGAATACACTCTGATATCTTTACTCTACAGAGGATTAAAAAGATAGAAATTGTGCGCAGTGATCTGTTCATTCTTTGGTTTTGTTTGAATTATTTAATGGAAATTGCCCTCATCCATCCTCTCCATGGAGGGCTAAAACTTTTCTATTTCTGCATCCATCATATAAGAAAGAATTGGAAAATACGTTAAATTCATATTTTAAGGAAAACGATCTTGACGATGTGAAGATTTCAACCTTGTGGGTTGCACATAAAGCGATGATTAGGGGTACACTGATACAAATATTTTCTAGATATAAAAAAGAGAAACAACTTAAGGTTGAAACAATTAATAACACTGGGGAACACAATTTTTTAGGAGTTAGGTCAGACAACTATTCTTAATTAATTTTTGGATGCTGAATCCAGAAATGATCTCAGTTTTTCTCTATCACGTCAAGTTTTTGAACTATAGGATTTTTGTCTTCTCAAAAACATGTAAGCTACTGTACCTAAAAAGTGTTGTGTGTTTTTTTTTTTTTTTAAATCGTACAAATATGAACAAAAAAATGAAATATATAAGAAATAGGCATGACAAATATGTCTTTTAACACTATCATGTTTTTTACAAAAGATATATATATATTGTAATCAGATAACAAGTCTTATTACAGATATCAGTGCAATTGTGCTTCTTTCGCAGGTAAGTTGTGGAGGAAAAACTTGACGTGCTAGAAAAAAACTGACTACATTTTTGGAATCAGCATGCCAATTTTAGTATAAATCAGCTCAAAAACCTAACTCAACAGAAATTTTTTTTCAAATTGTTCCCCAGTGTAATCAAATAAGACAGTTTGAAAATAGTCAGATTTGGATTCCTTCACAAGAAACTCACAAAAAAAATTTGAAACTTAGACTGTAATTAAAATCTTTGCTATACCATTAATATGATGCCATGATACAAAATTTGAGATCTAAATTCTACAGTTGTATGAATAAGCCCAGTCAATTCTTTGCAAATAGAGTTAAATTACAGAGAGCCAGAAATAGAATTATCCAGATAAAGTCCAAAGAAAACATTGTTTATAAAAATCCAAAAGATATTTCTGCACAATTTGGTACTTTTTTAAATCTTTATATAATCTTAAGGATGATTCTGATGTTAAAGTTCCATCTGAGTCTGACATACAGTTGTGGCCAAAAGTATTGACACCCCTGCAAATCTGTCAGATAATACTCAGTTTCTTCCTGAAAATGATTGCAATCACAAATTCTTTGGTATTATTATCTTCATTTAATTTGTCTGCAGTGAAAAAACACAAAAAGAATTGTCCTAAAGCCAAATTGGATATAATTCCACACCAAACATAAAAAGGGGGTGGACAAAAGTACTGGCACTGTTAGAAAAATCATGTGATGCTTCTCTAATTTGTGTAATTAACAGCACCTGTAACTTACCTGTGGCACCTAACAGGTGTTGGAAATAACTAGATCACACTTGCAGCCAGTTGACATGGATTAAAGTTGACTCAACCTCTGTCCTGTGTCCTTGTGTGTACCACATTGAGCATGGAGAAAAGAAAGAAGACAAAAGAACTGTCTGAGGACTAGAGAAACCAAATTGTGAGGAAGCATGAGCAATCTCAAGGCTACAAGTCCATCTCCAAATACCTGAATGTTCCTGTGTCTACCGTGTGCAGTGTCATCAAGAAGTTTAAAGCCCATGGCACTGTGGCTAACCTCCCTAGATGTGGACAGAAAAGAAAAATTGAGAGATTTCAACGCAAGATTGTGCAGAAGGTGGATAAAGAACCGACTAACATCCAAGCAAGTTCAAGCTGCCCTGCAGTCCGAGGGTACAACAATGTCAACCCGTATGTATAACCCGTATATGTATAACCCGACTGTAAGGTAGGATACCCAGGAAGACCCTACTTCTTACCCCGAGACATAAAAAAGCCAGGCTGGAGATTGCCAAAACTTACCTGAGAAAGCCTAAAACATTTTGGAAGAATGTTCTCTGGTCAGATGAGACAAAAGTGGAGCTTTTTGGGCAAAGACATCAACATAGAGTTTACAGGAGAAAAAAAGAGGCATTCAAAGAAAAGAACACGGTCCCTACAGTTAAACATGGCGGAGGTTCCCTGATGTTTTGGGGTTGCTTTGCTGCCTGTGGCACTGGACTGCTTGACCGTGTGCATGGCATTATGAAGTATGAACACTACCAACAAATTTTGCAGCATTATGTACGGCCCAGTGTGAGAAAGCTGGGTCTCCCTCCGAGGTCATGGGTCTTCCAGCAGGACAATGACCCAAAACACACTTCAAAAAGCACTAGAAAATGGTTTGAGAGAAAGCACTGGAGACTTCTAAGGCTGGTTTCACACTGCGGTCAGATCAGGTCAGGTTCGATCAGGTTTTGTGTTTCAAAACCAGGAGTGTCTCCAAAACCTAGAACAGGTGTCAATCTTTCAATTATAGTTTTTCTCTGCAAGTTCCTCTCCTGGTTCCTGTCCTGGTTTTGGCACACAAACCTGATCGAACCTGATCAGTGAAAAACCGCAGTGTGAAACCAGCCTAAGGTGGGCAGCAATGAGTCCAGACCTGAATCCCATAGAACACCTGTGGAGAGATCTAAAAATGGCAGTTTGGAGAAGGCACCCTTCAAATATCAGGGACCTGGAGCAGTTTGCCAAAGAAGAATGGTCTAAAATTCCAGCAGAGCATTGTAAGAAACTCATTGATGGTTACCGGAAGCGGTTGATCGCAGTTATTTTGGCTAAAGGTTGTGCAACCAGGTATTAGGCTGAGGGTGCCAATACTTTTGTCTGGCCCATTATTGGAGTTTTGTGTGAAATGATCAATGTTTTGCTTTTTACATCATTCTGTTTTGTGTTTTTTCATTGAAGACAAATTAAATGAAGATAATAATACCAAAGAATTTGTGATTGCAATCATTTTCAGGAATAAATTGAGTATTATCTGACAGAATTGCAGGGATGTTAATACTTTTGGCCACAACTGTAATTAAATTTTTGGACTCTATGAACCTTCCCTCTTTGTCACAGATAATGTTGATGCCTTGAATTTACCTTTTACAGACTGAGGTGTCACATGCTATAGCTTCTCTTAAATCTGGTAAATCTCCAGGTCCGGATGGTTTGAGTAATTAATATTTTAAGACTTACTCATCTATTGTAGTTCCTTATTTGACTAAATTTATAAATAGTATATCTAAGACGAAAAAACTGCCAGATGAAATGCAAACTGCGATTATTTCTGTTATTTCTAAGGAGGGAGGTGACTTACAAAGTGTTAAATCGTATAGGCCAATTTCTCTGTTAACAATGACTTTTGAGATTATCTTAGAGTCAGAATTTAATAGATTGCAAAAGCTTGTCCCAAAATTACTTCACTCTGACCGAACGGGCATTACTTTGCATAGAAGTACAGTTGATGAGATGAGACGAGTTTTGTCCATCATTGAGCATATAGAGAATAAAAAGATTCTTGCTCTAGCGATAGCGATTGATGCTGAGAAGGTTTTCGATCGTGTTAATTGGGAATTTCTTTTTCAAGTACTTGAGAAGTTTGGTTTCTCCGATAATATATACACGATAATTAAAGCTTTGTACTCTAAACCTTCTGCCAGAATTTTAGCTAATAATTATTTAACAGATAAATTCTATTTGACAAATGGTACGTGTCAGGGTTGTCCCCTATCACCAATTCTCTTTAACCTTTATCTTGAACCCTTGATTGAGATGATTAGAACGGACATAAATATTAGGGGTATTTCGCTGGATGCCAGACAACACAAAACATCGTTATTTGCTGACAACCTTTTGATTTTTCTAACAGACCCATTAAATTCATTGCAAAATTTATTAAATATTATTGAGGAATTTTCTTTGCTTTCTTTTTATAAAGTTAATTGTCTTAAAACCCAAGTTTTGTATTATTCTATAGATCCTGAGTTGCTGGTAATCTTGAAAAAGGAGTTTGCCCTTTTCTGGGAATCTAATAATTTACGTTACTTGGGAATTATCATAACTAATCCTTTAGTTAATATTATAGAGAAAAATGTAAATCGTATTTACAAGGAAATAGAGAATTTGTTCGTTTATCTTTCTAAGCTTGATATGTCTTGGACTGGAAAAATTACTTCATATAAGATGTTTGCTTTACCGAAGTTACTTTTTTTGATTTAGATTCTTATCACTTAATTTTCCGAAAAGGTTTTTGGAGAAATTTCAGTCCCAAATAAACAAACTTGTATGGAATGGGAAGAGATCTTGAATAGCCAGGAAAATATTAATGAAGCAGAGTGATAGAGGAGGCATGGGTGTTCCTAACATTCTGGCATACTATTGGGCATTTGTTTTTAAGAATAGTTTAAGATAGTCAAACACTAAAGATAAACCAGCTCGGGTTAGCATGGAAGAACATTGTATGAATAATGTTTCTCCACATATGTATTTGTTATCTTATCTTTTACTTAGAAAGAAAAGACTCCCCATTTCTGAAATAATAAGAAATACCATTCAAGTGTGGACAACATTTTGTGAACTTTTCCAGGAAAATTTATGCTCCTATTAAGTCAGATTGGATCTCTATAGAAATTGTTAAGGTTATAATGCCCAGACTTAATTAGGACTTATGGCAAAAAGGGATTGAAGTGGTCTCTGACTTATTTTGTAAAGAGCAATTACAGTCATTTGGATCACTTAGTGTTAAATTTGGTCTTCTTGATAGTGAGGAGGCGAAATGGTTACTCATTAATACTTTCCTGCAGAGGAATAGAATAGACTTTCGCTTTCCTCACAATATTGCGGAAATGTTGAAGCAGAACACGAATATTATGTTCTGGAAGACCAATAAAATATATCAGATTCTGAATGTTGATGCTGAACTAGGTTAATTGAAATATTTGACAGATTGGGGCCAAATTATAAACATTGAAGGTGATGTTCTCTTGACTGAATTTGCAGAGATTTGTAGACTTATTAATTCTTCCATCCCGTGTACTGCTCTAATTGAAACTCAGTACAAACTTGTAACTAGGTGGTATCTTACTCCTGTAAAGCTTAACTTGATAGATTCAAAAAACCCAAAACTATGTTGGAGAGACTGTGGATCTGTGGGATCGTTAAAACATATTTTTTGGGCATGTCCAAGCCTGGCATCCTATTGGTTGGATGTTCAAGTTTTGATAAACGTAACAACTGGACTTAATTTGTCATTGGATAGAAATTTGGCTTTGTTTTTGTTGGGACTTAGAGATCTAGCGCATGATAAAAAAAAATTACTTGTGCAACACATTTTAATGGCAGCAAAAAATTTGATAGCAGTTTCTTGGAGAACTGATGTGATACCTACAATAGAAGAACTTATGAATAAAATAGCAGATCATAACCTATATGAGTATATTTATGCATTGAAAAATTGTACACATAAGAAATATAGACATAAATAGCATTATTGGATTTCAGCATATTCTCCTTTAACTTTGGAATAAATGGATTATAGTTATAATACCTAACTGTGAAAGTCTGCATGTTTATTTTGAGATTAGAATCCGATGTGATAGATATTTTAAATCCATGTCACTGTGTATAGTTTAGTACATGTTGTTTAATTAATTTATTTCAGACATATGTAAATATGAATTGATGTATATCGCTATCGTTTAAATATTTGCAAATGCAAATAAATACATTTTAAATTAAAATGACAGCAAGCAGCTTAGTAGTGATACATTGCTGGAATCAGGAGCTCTGTCTCAGATGGTATGGCAAACACCTGGTGATAGATTCCCTTTAAAGTGTACTTGTCAGTAGATTTTTTTTTTCTTTGCATATAGGCTGCGGCAACCACCAGTAAGGCCTTATATACTGCATATAAGTCTTCACGGTGATCTGTATAATGCAAACAAAAAGCACAGTACTGTAATACTCGAATAAAGGCTAAAGAACATTTGACGTTGAGTGTATTACTGGTGACCGCAGTTTACATGTGAAAATAACTGCTGACAGGTACACCTTAAGTTCCTCTGTTTCTGTTTAATTACTAAACATTATTTTCTACCCACAGAAGTCCAGACATCTGTTCATTAGGGAGCAATCCAAGCTGCTAAATGCTACTGACGAGACATGGGTACAGATGAATATACATCGTGTAGAGTTCAGTGATGAAGATGAGAAGAATCAGGTTTTTCAGAGGCTAATGTGTCAGTGCCGGACGGAGAGAGAACAGAGGACGCAAAACTTTTTAAGAGCCCTTGAAAAGAAAAGAGCATGTTGTCTAAAATCACTCTGCACACATTAAATTGCAGTGTATGTTGTTCTTGAGCACGGCTTCCCATTTTATTCAGGTAGTCTAGACTGGGCATGTTCTGGTAATTTCTTTAATCGTGCCATGCGTTAGTCAATGGAACTGTAGTGAAAATTTCTCACCTTTTGTCACAAATGCAAACTCTGAACACATGGTTTGTAGATTACTCTTAAAAATAGAAGGTGAGAAAAGTACAAAAGGTCTTTAAGCACATCACTGGTTATGGAAAAGTAGTGCTTAACAGCTGGTAAATCTCCTTATGTTCAAAATATACAATTTTCAGCTTTACATACAGCTTGTAGCTACTGAAGATATCCTGCACTCATTCAGGCCTGAGCTGAAAAAATGCTAAAAAGTACAATTGCTACGACACATGAATAGACAAGAGACCCTCAATAGGAAAGAGAGAGTGGGAGACAGCCAAGGAGAGACAGAAAAATTATACTTGAACAGCAACAAAAGATTTTTTTGTATCAAGTTAGAGCTAATATCCACTTGAGAAAGACGTTTGTCGAAACGCGTTGTGGCTGAGGGCTCGCTCCACCCACCTTTTAATAAACTTAGAGGTAATTCTCTTAATTTTCAGTTCCTTGGTCTTTTCCAGCACTCACTTCCATACTATATTTCCTTCTTGTCACCAACCAAAGCAGACACACGGAAGTTGGAGCCTCACCATGTCAGCGGGCATGTGCACTGCAAAGGGGGAATAGAAGCACATTAAAAGTAGTGGTGAAAAGAAAAGGAGAACACACACAGGCACACGGATCTGGACCAGCCAGAATAGACAGCTTGGGCACGGAAGGCAGCCCATAGCCCATGTAAAGTCTAGCTCAGCCCCCCACAAGTACTCTCCTCCAGCTAAGCCTTTTTTTGAGGAGGTACTATGAAAAACATTAAAGGGGAATTAACCTAATGAATCTATGTATCATGGAATGGTAAATAAGGGACCAGAAGACCTGCTTTACAAGGTCAATAGACCATTAATTGTACAGATATGAGGCCACAATATACTGTACATATAAAAGGACTTAATCTACTGTATTACTGTTGATATATGTTAACTTGATAATGACAGTTTCTTCAGTTCGATAACCATGGTTTTCTTATCCCAGTTCTGTGTGTATCTCAATATTGATCCACATTTGTTTGCTCACCATAACCTCACGCCAAATACTACAAAATGATGAATGTGCACAATCTATAATAGTAGAATATATTAAAACTAGCTGTGAGCCCGATGCAAATGCATCGGGATTCTAGAACGTGGCAATATTATTTGCATTAATAGCATTATTATTACCATTAATAGCATAATTATTATTAGCATTATATAGCATTAATTACAGCAATAATAGTACTATTAATAGTATTGTTATTAGTATTAATAGCATTATTACCATAAATAGCATTAATAATAGCGTTAATAGCATTATTATGAGGAGTAATAGCATTATTAGCATTAATAAAATTATTAATAGCATTAATAGAATTAAAAATAGCATTAATAGCATTATTAATAGGATTAATAGCATGATTATTAGAATTAATAGCATTAATATTAGCATGAATAGCATTAATAGCATTATATTAATAACATTAATACCATTATTAATAGCATTAATAGCCTAAATAATAGAATTAATAGCATAAATAATCGCATTAATAGCATGAGTATTAGCATAAAGAGCATTAATAGCAATATTATTAGCATTAATAGAATTTTGAATAGCATAAATAGCATGATTATTAGCCTTAATAGCATTATTAATAGCGTTAATATGACTATTATTAGCATTATTAGCATTAATATTAGCATTTATAGCATAATTATTAGCATTAATAGCATTATTATTAGCATTAATAGCATTAATAATACAATTAATAGCAATAATATTTGCATTAATAGCATTAATAGTATTATTAATAGCATGAATAACATTATTAATACATTAATAGCATTAATAGCATTATTAATAGCATTAATAGCATAAACAATAGAATTAATAGCATAACTAATCGCATTAATAGCATTACTATTAGCATAAAGAGCATTAATAGCAATATTATTAGCATTAATAGCATTTTGAATAGCATAAATAGCATGATTATTAGCCTTAATAGCATTATTAATAGCGTTAATATGATTATTATTAGCATTATTAGCATTAATAGTAGCATTAATAGCATAATTAATAGCATTATTATTAGCAGTAATAGCATTATTATTAACATTAATAGCATTATTAATAGCATTAATAGCATTAATAATACAATTAATAGCATTAATATTAGCATTAATAGCATTAATAGTATTATTAATAGCATGAATAACATTATTAATAGCATTATTAATAGCATTAATAGCATAAATAATAGAATTAATAGCATAAATAATTGCATTAATAGCATTACTATTAGCATAAAGAGCATTAATAGCAATATTATTAGCATTAATAGCATTTTGAATAGCATAAATAGCATGATTATTAGCCTTAATAGCATTATTAATAGCGTTAGTATGATTATTATTAGCATAATTAGCATTAATATTAGCATTAATAGCATAATTATTAGCATTAATAGCATTAATAATAGCATTAATAGCAATATTATTTGCATTAATAGCATTATTATTACCATTCATAGCATAATTATTAGCATTAATAGCATAATTATTAGCATTAATAGCATTAATAGCAACATTATTTGCATTAATAGCATTATTATTACCATTAATAGCATAATTATTAGCATTAATAGCATAAATATTAGCATTAATAGCATAATTATTAGCATTAATAGCATTAATAATAGCAGTAATAGCAATATTATTTGCATTAATAGCATTATTATTACCATTAATTGCATAATTATTAGCATTAATAGCATAATTATTAGCATTAATAGCATTAATAATAGCATTAATAGCAATATTATTTGCATTAATAGCATTAATATTACCATTAATAGCATAATTATTAGCATTAATAGCATTATTATTAGTATTAATAGCATTAATAATAGAATTAATAGCAATATTATTTGCATTAATAGCATTATTATTACCATTAATAGCATAATTATTAGCATTAATAGCATAATTATTAGCATTAATAGCATTAATAATAGAATTAATAGCAATATTATTTGCATTAATAGCATTATTATTACCATTAATACCATAATTATTAGCATTAATAGCATAATATTAGCATTAATAGCATAATTATTAGCATTAATAGCATTAATAATAGCATTAATAGCAATATTATTTGCATTAATAGCATTATTATTACCATTAATAGCATAATAGCATTAATAGCATTAATAATAGCATTAATAGCAATATAATTTGCATTAATAGCATTAATATTACCATTAATAGGATAATTATTAGCATTAACAGCATTATTATTAGCATTAATAGCGTTAATAATAGAATTAATAGCAATATTATATTTGCATTATTAGCATTATTATTACCATTAATAGCATAATTATTAGCATTAATAGCATAATTATTAGCATTAATAGCATTAATAATAGAATAATAGCAATATTATTTGCATTAATAGCATTATTATTACCATTAATACCATAATTATTAGCATTAATAGCATAATTATTAGCATTAATAACATAAATATTAGCATTAATAGCATAATTATTAGCATTAATAGCATTATTATTAGCATTAATAGCATAATTATTAGCATTAATAGCATTATTATTAGCAGTAATATCATTATTATTAGCATTTTTTTTTTTTATTCTTATTTTATGTTATGTTATTATAATTTTTATATTTTTTAAATATTATTTAATTATTTTTTTTATTATTAAATTTATTAGTTATTTTAAGTGAGCCTGAGGCTGAGACACAGTTCTCTTCAGGTCCGCTGAAAGGGTATATTATTAGCATTTTTTTTTTTTTATTTTTTTTTTTATTTTTTATTATTTTTTTATTATTTTTTATTATTTTTTAAATATTATTTAATTATTTTTTTTATTATTAAATTTATTAGTTATTTTAAGTGAGCCTGAGGCTGAGACACAGTTCTCCTTCAGGTCCGCTGAAAGGGGTCATATTATTAGCATTTTTTATTTTTTTTTATTATTATTTTTTATTTATTTTTTTATTATTTTTTTATTATTTGTTAAATATTATTTAATTATTTTTTTTATTATTAAATTTATTAGTTATTTTAAGTGAGCCTGAGGCTGAGACACAGTTCTCTTTCAGGTCCGCTGAAAGGGGTGATATTATTAGCATTTTATTTATTTTTTTTATTATTATTTTTTATTTATTTTTTTATTATTTTTTAAATATTATTTAATTATTTTTTTTATTATTAAATTTATTTGTTGACATACATTAGCGGTGTGTCGGCGAATTAACGGCCGGGCCCCTGGTTCTATTTGTCGGGCCGAAAATCGCGGACACACCGCTAATGTATGTCTATGGGCAGTGAGGTCGAATTCTGATTGGTCGGCGTCAGCAGAGAGCGACCAATCAGAAATCGGCTGACTGCCCATAGATATGCATTAGCGGTGTGTCCGCGATTTTAGGGCCGACAAATAGAACCAGGTGGGCGGCCATAAAATCTCCAACACACCGCTAATGTATGTCAATGGGAAATGAGGTGCTCTTCTGATTGGCTGAGGGCAGTAGACAGCGACCAATCAGAAGAGCGGCTCACATCTCATAGAGATAGAATGGCGGATTTTTCGTCCATTCTATCTTAATGAGAAGTGAAGAGGACGTCGGAGCTGGAAGTTGGCGGAAAGAAGACAGAAGACCCCGGGGGCCGGACGAAGAGCGGAGAGCAGAAGAGAGAAGCTCGGCCGAGAAAGACTGCGAGAGATGTGATCGGACGACGATCAGATCTAGAAGGCATGTGTGATGAGGGGGTAGTAGGGGACGGCGGCTCGGGGAGGGCAGGTTGTTAGCGACGGCGGGAACGCGGACGGAGTCGCAGGGCTTAGGGATAGGCTTAGTGATGCGGGCTGTGCGCGGCTTAGCTTAGGGGGTAGGGGCTTAGGTGGTGGGCTTAGAGTTAGGCTAGTGCGGCGGGGCTAGGGGAGTGCTAGGTGCGCGGGGCTTAGGGGTAGGGGCTTAGGGCCTGCGGCGCGGGTGGCTTAGTGCGCGGCTTAGGGAGGCTTAAGTGGCGGCTAGGGTAGGGCTTAGGTGACGGCGGGGCTTACGTGTAGGTAGGGCTTAGGTGCGGGGTCGGGCTTAGGGGGCTTAGGCTAGGCTTAGGTGCGGCGGTAGGGCTTAGGTGCGCGGGCTAGGGTAGGCTTAGGTCGGCGTGTGGCTTAGGTGCGGCGGGGCTTAGAGGGCTTAGTGGGGTGGGCTTAGGTGCGGCGGGGCTTAGGGGTAGGGCTTAGGTGCGCGGGGCTTAGGGGAGTAGGGGCTTAGGTGCGGCGGGGCTTAGGGGGTAGGGGCTTAGGTGCGGCGGGGCTTAGGGGGTAGGGGGGCTTAGGGCGGGTTGGGCGGCGGGCTTAGGGTAGGGGCTTAGGTGCGGCGGGGCTTAGGGGTAGGGGCTTAGGTGCGGCGGGGTTTAGGGGTTTAGGGGCTTAGGGCGGCGGGGCTTAGAGGGTAGGGGCTTAGGTGCGGCGGGCTTAGGGTAGGGCTTAGGTGCGGCGGGGCTTAGGGGTAGGGCTTAGGTGCGGCGGGGCTTAGGGGGTAGGGGCTTAGGTGGGCGGCTTAGGGGGTAGGGGCTTAGGTGCGCGGGGCTTAGGGGTAGGGGCTTAGGTGCGGCGGGCTTGGGGTAGGGGCTTAGGAGCGGCGGGGCTTAGAGATGGGTAGGGGCTTAGGTGCGGCGGGCTTAGGGGGTAGGGGCTTAGGGCGGGGGGTTAGGGGGGGGCTTAGGTGGGGGAGGGGGGTGGGGGCTTAGGGGGCGGGCTAGGGGGGGGGCTTAGGGGGGGTAGGGCTTAGGTGCGGCGGGGCTTAGGGGTAGGGGCTTAGGTGCGGCGGGTCGGGGCTTAGGTGCGGCGGGGCTTAGGGGAGGGTTTGGGGCTTAGATGCAGCGGGGCTTATAGGGTAGGAGCTTAGAGTGCGGCGGGGCTTAGGGTAGGGGCTTAGGTGCGGCGGGGCTTAGGGGTGGGGCTTAGGTGCGGCGTTCCTAGGGGTAGGGGCTTAGGTGCGGCGGGGCTTAGAGGTAGGGGCTTAGGTGCGGCGGGTCTTAGGGGGTAGGGGCTTAGGTGCGGCGGGGCTTAGAGGGTAGGGGCTTAGGTGCGGCGGGGCTTAGGGGGTAGGGGCTTAGGTGCGGCGGGCTTAGGGTGGGCTTAGGTGCGGCGGGGCTTAGGTGTAGGGCTTAGGTGCGCGGGGCTTAGGGGGTAGGGGCTTAGGTGCGGCGGGGCTTAGGGGTAGGGGCTTAGGTGCGGGGGTCGGGCTTAGGGGGAGGGCTTAGCTGGGGTTAGGGGCTTAGTGCGGCGGGGCTTAGGGGTAGGGCTTAGGTGCGGCGGGGCTTAGGGGTAGGGGCTTAGGTGCGGCGGGGCTTAGGGGGTAGGGGCTTAGGTGCGGGGGTGCTTAGGGGGTAGGGCTTAGGTGCGGCGGGGCTTAGAGGGAGGGGCTTAGGTGGCGGCGGGGGCTTATAGGAGGGGCTTAGGTGCGGGGGGCTTAGGGGTGGCTAGTGGCGGGCTTAGGGGTAGGGGTTAGGTGGCGGGGCTTAGGGGGAGGGCTTAGGTGCGGGGGCTTAGGGGTAGGGGCTTAGGTGCGGCGGGGCTTGAGGGTAGGGGCTTAGGTGGCGGCTTAGGGTAGGGCTTAGTGCGCGGGCTTAGGGGGTAGGGGCTTAGGTGCGGCGGGGCTTAGGGGTAGGGGCTTAGGTGCGGCGGCGGGGCTTAGAGGGTAGGGGCTTAGGTGCGGCGGGGCTTATGGGGTAGGGGCTTAGGTGCGGCGGGGCTTAGGTGCAGTGCGGACATTGGGGGGGAGGGGCTGTGCGGACATTGGGGGGAGGGGCTGTGCGGACATTGGGGGGAGGGCTGTGCGGACCTTGTGGGGGGGTGTTGTGCGGACATTGTGGGGGGTGTTGTGCGGACATTGGGGGGGTGGTGTGCGGACATTGCGGGGGGCTGTGCTAGACTGTGGATGGGGGCTGGCGGCGGAGGTGTGCGGGCAGTGAGGGGGGGTGTGTGCGGTGCAGGAGGTCGGTGCGGGTGTGGGGAGCGTTGTTGGGCTGTGGATCGGGGCTGGGGGGGAGGCACAGGGGGCAGCTGCATAGTCGGAAGTGGTGTGGGGGTAGCGGGGAGCAGAGGCGGCATTGGCGGCCATTGCGAGTCGGCTTAAAACTGCTCGCAATGGCCGCTTCGCGCGTATCCACATGACCACGCCGGAAGTAGCGCCGAGAGGGGCGCTTTTGCGATTCGCGATTATATAATAGATTAGCAACATTCATCTCCAGAGTGGAAGACATTTAAACAATTAAGTAGCCCCCGATGAAAAAAGAAACAACCCAAAAATGCCTAATTTTAAAAGAAAAAGATTGCAAAGTATTCACTGATCTCAGGGAGACCAGTCCAAGAAAACACTGCGGGCAGCTGGCTAAAGCGCTCAAACACAGTGAATTCCTAGGCACATTGCCCCCTGGGAAATATGAATATGCAAATAGAGTCTTTGGAGCCTCGGTTAGGAGTCTCAAACACAGGACTAGCCATATATCCCTCCAGGGGAGGACCCAGCCAAGGGGTGGCTCCTTGCGGAGAACACCATAACCACCATATGAAGTGACCCTTTAAGTCAATATCCAACTCTTTTACAAGTTTACAGATATGACAAGGGAATACCAAGGCCAGGTATCCATCCACATACAGCTGTTTCAGGGTGTTGCCCCTCATCAGTGGGGAGTAGGATTCTGGCTAGGTGGGAGCAAGGCCTAGTAGACCAAGATTGCAAAGTATTCACTGATCTCAGGGAGACCAGTCCAAGAAAACACTGCGGGCAGCTGACTAAAGCGCTCAAACACAGTGAATTCCTAGGCACATTGCCCCCTGGGAAATATGAATATGCAAATAGAGTCTGTGGAGCCTCGGTTAGGAGTCTCAAACACAGGACTAGCCATATATCCCTCCAGGGGAGGACCCAGCCAAGGGGTGGCTCCTTGCGGAGAACACCATAACCACCATATGAAGTGGCCCTTTAAGTCAATATCCAACTCTCTTACAAGTTTGAGAGTCCTAACCGAGGCTCCACAGACTCTATTTGCATATTCATATTTCCCAGGGGGCAATGTGCCTAGGAATTCACTGTGTTTGAGCGCTTTAGCCAGTTGCCCGCAGTGTTTTCTTGGACTGGTCTCCCTGAGATCAGTGAATACTTTGCAATCTTGGTCTACTAGGCCTTGCTCCCACCTAGCCAGAATCCTACTCCACACTGATGAGGGGCAACACCCCGAAACAGCTGTATGTGGATGGATACCTGGCCTTGGTATTCCCTTGTCATATCTGTAAACTTGTAAAAGAGTTGGATATTGACTTAAAGGGCCACTTCATATGGTGGTTATGGTGTTCTCCGCAAGGAGCCACCCCTTGGCTGGGTCCTCCCCTGGAGGGATATATGGCTAGTCCTGTGTTTGAGACTCCTAACCGAGGCTCCACAGACTCTATTTGCATAATTTTAAAAGAAAGGAACATAAAATAATGTGATAGAAATTAAAAAAAAACAGAATGGCACTAAATCCAAAGTGTTTGTTTAAAGGCCCAGGTACACGGTACGAGATCGTGAACGATATCGCTGAAATGTCACGGGTTTGGAGTTGTTCAAATGACGTCGTTGCGTGTAACACCGAGATACGACTATGTTAAATCGTTGGATTGTTGATTGCAGATTTGAGAACATGTTCTCAAATCAAACAATCCTCGATCAGCCAACCTGCTCCATCTTTGTTAACCTATATTATGGCCACTGATTTTATTAGGCTAAACTCAGATTTGAACAAAACCTATATGTGAAATGAGTTTAAAAGCCAAAACGTTTGGTACAAATATCAATTTATAGAAATATATATGAAATTAAAACCATACAAAAGACAAAATTACTTTGAAAATCCCATCAGAGACCAAGACACTCCTCATATATATTTCAAGGTATACAGGATATTAACCAAGTTCTATTACACACGCATAATACAATTCATGATGGTGCAAGCTGTTATATGATACAATACTCAATATTTCTCCTAATGACGTTGCCAGTTAATAATAAGTGAACAATATTCAATGAAGATAAAGTGCAGAGTGCTGTAAAATTCATACAACAAAACTGAATGCTATTTAATTAAGATAAAGTGCAAAGTGCTGTGAAAATTTCTTTGAAAAAAGAAAAAAGTCTACTATATATGACTCATACCCAGGTCAAAAGTAAAGTGACCATAAATGTGAGAATTAACCTAATTAATACTTGTGATAAACAAAAATGTGCTGCTGCATCTTTGTGTGTGACACCACGATAACGATGTCGTTAAGGACTTCGCCTATTCACAACAGTGAACAAGTATCGTTCGCTGGGTTGTGAGACCAATAGCTGCTCGCTACATCATTGGTGCATCGTCAACGATATCTACATGTGTGACATCTCACCAACGATGTCAAAAAGATGTCCTAACTACCGCCTGCCCATGAGATCATTGGTGATATCTTAACGACATTGAAGCATGTAACGGATACTGTACCAAGCCTGTAGATCCATCTGCTTTCCAGCTGTGCCAGCGATCTTCCGATATTGCCGCCACGAGGATCGATTTCAATTTGATCAATCAACTATCAAGAGTCCATAATCACAATTGTGATGGCTATTTTAATGGCGTGGGATAAGTTTCAGTGTTTCCTTAGGCTACTCTGTTTTGGCATTTTTTTATGTCCCTGATGTGTTCGCCTAAACGGATTTTCAATTGCCGTGTAGTCATCCCCACGTAAAGTAAATCATAAGGACATGTCGCCTGATAGACAGCTGTCTTTTATGAACAGTTGAGATTGAGGTGGATGGTATATAGGCAGATGGTATATACCCTATGAGCCTTCGCTCCCTTGAATGTTTTTGCCCTTCTCATGTTAACACATGTCTTGCACAGGCCACGGGTAAAATCCTCTTACCACAGGAGTCTGAGTAAATCTGCTCGTAGCTCCATAGTGATTATGGACGAAGAGATCCTTTACATTCCTTGATAATAATAATAAACTTTATATAGCGCCAACATATTCCACAGCACTTTACAATTCCGAGGTTCATATACAAACAGCCATAAGTAACCGTTATCAAGTAGCAAAATAATGATAGCCCTGCTCATAAGAGCTTACAATCTACAATGAGGTGGTGGTGACCGTACATGGGCTTCTTTACAATGATGGTGCAGCCAACTTAAGAAAGTGTAAAGTTGTAAAGCTTTTGATTCTGGTGGAGTAAATAGGCTATGTCTGAGTGACTTGGGGGAGTGACTTTGACTAGGGGGCATGATAGGCCGCCCTAAAGAGATGTGTTTTTAGGAAGGGCCTGAAACTTTGTAGAGTTGTAGCCAAAAGTATTGACACCCCTGCAATTCTGTCAGATAATACTCAGTTTCTTCCTGAAAATGATTGCAATCACAAATTCTTTGGTATTATTATCTTTATTTCATTTGTCTTCAATGAAAAAACACAAAAGAGAATGAAGCAAAAAGCAAAACGTTGATCATTTCACACACAACTCCAAAAATGGGCCAGACAAAAGTATTGGCACCCTCAGCCTAATACTTGGTTGCACAACCTTTAGCCAAAATAAATGCGATCAACCGCTTCCGTAACCATCAAGGAGTTTCTTACAATGCTCTGATGGAATTTTAGACCATTTTTCTTTGGCAAACTGCTCCAGGTCCCTGATATTTGAAGGGTGCCTTCTCCAAACTGCCATTTTTAGATCTCTCCACATGTGTTCTATGGGATTCAGGTCTGGACTCATTGCTGGCCACCTTAGAAGTCTCCAGTGCTTTCTCTCAAACCATTTTCTAGTGCTTTTTGAAGTGTGTTTTGGGTCATTGTCCTGCTGGAAGACCCATGACCTCTGAGGGAGACACAGCTTTCTCACACTGGGCCCTACATTATGTTGCAAAATTTGTTGGTCTTCAGACTTCATAATGCCATGCACACGGTCAAGCAGTCCAGTGCCAGAGGCAGCAAAGCAACCCCAAAACATCAGGGAACCTCCGCCATGTTTGACTGTAGGGACCGTGTTCTTTTCTTTGAATGCCTCTTTTTTTCTCCTGTAAACTCTATCTTGATGCCTTTGCCCAAAAAGCTCTACTTTTGTCTCATCTGACCAGAGAACATTCTTCCAAAACATTTTAGGCTTTCTCAGGTAAGTTTTGGCAAGCTCCAGCCTGGCTTTTTTATGTCTCGGGGTAAGAAGTGGGGTCTTCCTGGGTACAGTCCCTTTTCATTCAGACCCTGATGGATAGTACGGGTTGACACTGCTGTACCCTCGAACTGCAGGGCAGCTTGAACTTGTTTGGATGTTAGTCGAGGCTCTTTATCCACCATCCGCACAATCTTGCGTTGAAATCTCTAGTCAATTTTTCTTTTCCATCCACATCCAGGGAGGTTAGCCACAGTGCTATGGGCTTTAAACTTCTTGATGATGCTGCACACGGTAGACACAGGAACATTCAGGTCTTTGGAGATGGACTTGTAGCCTTGAGATTGCTCATGCGTCCTCACACTTTGATTTCTCAAGTCCTCAGACAGTTCTTTGGTCTTCTTTCTTTTCTCCATGCTCAATGTGGTACACACAAGGAGAGAGGTTGAGTCAACTTTAATCCATGTCAACTGGCTGCAAGTGTGATTTAGTTATCTTCAACACCTGTTAGATGCCACAGGTAAGTTACAGGTGCTGTTAATTACACAAATTAGAGAAGCATCACATGATTTTTCTAACAGTGCCAATACTTTTGTCCACCCCCTTTTTTATTTTTGGTGTGGAATTATATTGAATTTGGCTTTAGGACAATTATTTTTGTGTTTTTTCATTGAAGACAAATTAAATGAAGATTGCAATTACAAATTCTTTGGTATTATCATTTTCAGGAAGAAACTGAGTGTTATCTGACAGAATTGAAGGGGTGTCAATACTTTTGACCACAACTGTAAGTTGTGGGTAGACCTAATTTTTTGGGAAAGAGCATTTCAGAGAATTGGTGCAGCTCAGGAGAATTCTTGGAACCGGGAATGGGAAGTTCGGATTAATGCAAAAGTTAGTCTCAATTCACTTCCAAAGCGTAGAGCACAGGTGGGGTGATAGACAGAGATGAGAGGTAGGGAGGTGCCGATGTGAAGAGCTTTGTGGGTGAGAACAAGCAGTTTGAATTGGATCCTATATTGTATGGGCAGCCAGTGCAATGACTGGCACAGAGCAGAAGCATCCGAGTAATGGTTAGCCAGATAGATAACCCTGGCTGCTGCATTAAGGATGGACTGGAGAGGGGAAAGCCTAGTGAGGGGGAGGCCAGTTAATAGAGAATTACAATAATCAAGGCGAGAGAGGATCAGGGCCACAGTGAGGGTTTTAGTTGTTTCCATGGTGAGAAAGGGGCGGATTGTAGAGATGTTCTTCAGGTGCAACGGCAAGAGGGGGCGAGAGATTGTATATAGGAGGTGAAGGAGAGATCGGTGTCAAACATAATACCCCGGACAGTGAGCCTGCTGCCTAGGCATTATCGTGGTACCACACATCGAGAGAAAGATGTCAGATTTAGGGAGATTAGTGGAGGGTGGGAGCAGAAGAAGTTGAGTTTTGGAAAGGTTGAGTTTTAGATAGAGAGTGGACATGATATTGGAAACTGTGGATAGACAGTCATTGGCGTTCTGTAATACAGCAGGGGTAAGGTCAGGGGAAAAAGTGTATAGTTGTGTGTCATCAGCATAAAGATGGTACTGAAGGCCAAATTTGTTGATGGTCTGTCCAATCAGGGCTGTGTAGAGAGAGAAGAGAAGAGGGCCAAGTACTGAACACTGAGAGACCCCAATAGTGAGAGAAAGTGGAGCCAGCAAATGATACACTGAAAGATCTGTCAAAAAGATAGGAAGAGAAACAGGAGAGAGTGGTGTCCTTTATGCCGATGGAGTGCAGCATAGCAAGTAGGAGATTGTCAACAGGGTCAAAAGCCGCAGTGAGATCAAGAAGGATAAGCAGAGAGTGGCCACCGTTACGTTTTGCCATCACAAGGTGATTGGTCACTTTGAAGAGGGCAGTTTCTGTAGAATGTAGAGGACAGAAACCAGACTGGAACGGATCTAGTAAAGAGTGACTGGAGAGGTAGCGGTTGAGGCTCGAGTAGACTAGGTGCTCCAAGAGTTTGGAGATGAAAGGGAGATTGGAGACTGGTCTGTAGTTATTTGTGGAAGACGGGTCAAGAGAAGTTTTCTTTAATAATGGACGAATTATAGTGTTTGATGGAGGAGGGGAAGATGCCAGAAGAGAGGGAGAGATTGAAGATTTTGGTGAATGGTGACCACTGGAGAGAGAGACTGGAGTAGGTTTGAGAGATGGGGCCAGTGGTGCATGTAGTGGGACGAGAGGAGGATAGAGGAGCCTGGAGACTTCTGTGACTGGGTCAAATGTGGACAGTGAGCCAGAGGAGATGGTGGGAAGGGGGGAAAGTGGCAGCGCTTGGAGGCCGAGAGCTGATTTCCTGATGGATGTTATCTATTTTCTCTGTGAAGTAAGAAGCCAGGTCATCAGCACAGAGGTCAGTGATCGGTGCCGTCACAAAATTTTGGGAAGCAAGGTGTGTAACAGTCCACGCTGCTGAGTCCACAGGAAACACAAGGAATGCAAGATATATCTTGTAGCAGTATTCTTCTTTATTTCCTACGCGTTTCGGTGCAGTTCCATGCACCTTCCTCAGGGATATATTCCTGAGGAAGGTGCATGGAACTGCACCGAACCGCGTAGGAAATAAAGAAGAATACTGCTACAAGATATATCTTGCATTCCTTGTGTTTCCTGTGGACTCGGCAGCGCGGACTGTTTCACACCTTGCTTCCCAAAATGTTGTGATGGTTTTTCCACGTGCTAGTGGTCGGTGGAGGTCCTGCAACAGCTGATATTACTTTCTTACCTTCAAACCAGTTGTGGGTTACACAACTGGAATAGGTGAGTGGAATCTATATACACCACACATACTGTCAATGTCACTTTTGATAGGGCACTATTGCGCCTCTTGTTCCCCCACCATTTTTTATTGATACAGTGATCGGTGCCAGCACTTTAGGGCTGAGGAGAGAGGAGATCAGGATGGCGAAGTAGGTCTGCTTGACGAGGTGAAGGGCAAAGTTATAGGTTTTTAGCATAAACGTATAGTGGATAAAGTTTTCTGGTGTGCAAGTTTTCCACCATTGGCGTTCAGCACTCTTAGAGCATCACTGGAGGAATCGAGTTTGTGATGTGACCCAGGGCTGTTTAACTCTGTGTTTGGAGGCTCTGAAGGTGAGGGGTGCTACTTGGTCCAGGCTGCTTCTGAGAGTGTCATTGTAGTGATTCACAGCCCGATCAGAAGAGGAGAAGGAGGAGATTGGAGAGGGTGATGAGATAAGAGAGTCTGTGAGTGGATGAGTGTTAATGGCCTGAAGATTTCTTAATGTGTGATAGCTAGGAGTGCGCTGGGGTGGGCGAGGATTTGTGAGTGTAAAGGAGAGGATGTTGTGGTCAGAAAGAGGAAGGAGCGAGTTATCTAAGGAGGAGGTTGAACAGAGCCGGTCAAAGACCAGGTCAAGGGTGTTACCAACCATCTTTGTGTGTCTCAGAGGTTGAGAGCTGTGAGAGGCCAAGAGAGATGTTTAGAGATAAGAGCTGGGATGCAGATGAGGAGATGAGACTGTTTATGGGGATGCTAAAGTCCCCCATCATAAGGGTTGGTAATTCTGAGGACATGAAGTGTGGCAGCCACCCAGAGAAATGATCGAGGAACTGGGTAGATGACCATGGGGGGCGGTATACAACCACTACTCTGAGGGGGAGGGGATGGAAGAGCCGAATGGTGTGGACCTCAAAAGAAGGAAATGAGAGTGAAGGAGCTAGGGGAAAGACCTGGAAAGAGCATTGTGGAGATAGTAGTAGGCCGACTCCACCACCATGTCTGTTCCCAGGTCTCGGGGAATGGGAGAAATGTAAGCCGCTGTGAGAAATAGTGGCGGGGGAGGCAGTGTCTGAATCCTGTATCCAGGTTTCAGTGAAGGCCAGCAGATTAAGAGAGTTAGTGAGAGAGTAGTTGTGGATAAAGGGAAGCTTGTTGCATACAGAGCGTGGATTCCAGAGAGCACAATTAAGAGGGATATGAGGTTGTGCAAGTAATGTTGATCTCCTCGCAATCATCTTTGGGTAGGGCAATAGACACTTCCGCAGAGTAGGGTCGGTGGCAAAGATACACCAATGTTGTTTTAGGATCGCGGAGATATCATTCTATCTGTTATTATGTGGTGATGAACCTTACTTCCTTATCATCCGTCGCCAGTTTGTTAGTTTTATTGGGGTTTAGTAAAGATTCCCTAGTGGAATTCGTTGCTCTCTGATAGCCATAGTTAATTTTTCGACGGCTATATTCTCTCTCCAAAAATCTATCCGTTAGCTCCTGTGCCTGTACTCGGAAGGTCTCTTCCGACGAACAGATTTGCTTTGGGCTATTGGTATTCCCTTAATAGTTGAAGTGGGATGAGAGGACTCTGCAAGCAAATTAGTAGCTGTTTGTTTTTGGTATACTTCCATAGATGCCCACCCGTCAACTGTGATCTTGATTTTAAGATCTAAAAAATCGGGGGCTTCCGGTTTCCGGCCTGATGGGTGAGGGAGGACGAATCTGAGCTCCCAGAGCCCGTGGCCACAAACCCGCATCAAAGGCGTGGAAATTGCGGCCACTCGGTACCGGAGGCACGATTAATTCTCCCCGCATCATCCCCGCATGCGATGGAGGCTCTGGAGCACGGGAAACGGGCGAGACGCAGCAGCTATGACGGCGAGTCAGCCCGGGTCCTCCTCCAAGATGGCGCGGAGCAGAGGGAGCGGGAGAGGCAGGGAGGCGGCAGGCAAGCACCAGACTCAGCCACAAGGGAGAGAATCCCTCGGGCAACCTTGACACAGAGGCGGTGGAGGAGGTGAGGCACCGGAGGGAACGGTGGGACATAAGATCGGGGCCCACATTGATTACAAGCTGCTGGCTGTGGAAGTCTCCTCCCATCTTGCCGGGGAGCTGAAGCAGACATTCAAAGACCTGATACAGGAGCTGCTGCAGGATTCCCTGGCAGACATCAAATCAGCATCTGCTGCACAGGAGTCCAGACTAGAGACACTAGAACAAAGACTGTCCGATGCTGAGGACAGGGTGGTGTGGCTGGAGCAGCAGGTGGTGGCATACAAAGAAAGGGAGGAACGCACTGCTCACAAATTGGAGGACCTGGAAAACAGGTCCCGCTGCAACAATCTGTGGTTAGGGAGGCTCCCAGAGTCAATCACCTCCACTGCTCTTCTGGACATATTTGAAACTGAGCTCCCACGGATCCTGGGGAATGGGGGACCCTGCACGGTGGAAAGGGCACATCGCATAGGCCCGCCGCCTGACCTTCCCGCCAAGTCACGCTCTGCGCCTCAGGGGCGTGACAAGCCTCGGCAAGCAATTGCTCGTTATTTAAACTACAGGGATAAAGAGAATCTCCTGCGCTTATACAAGAGCTCACGCACCCCTCTAATCATAAGGGGGCATAAAGTCCTTTTCTTTAGTGACTACTCTGCTGACGTTGGTAAGAGAAGGAGAGCCTTTGGAGAGGCATGCAGCTTTCTCTACAAGCGCAATATACACTTTCGGCTCCTGTACCCGGCCAGTCTTAAATACAGGGGCCCTGATGGCTCCACTCAAGTACACCATTGCCCTGAAGAAGCTCTCAGATGTGTAACCCAGAGGAGTCCGGATGGAGGCCAACGTGGACGACAACAGGGACGTCACAGTGAAACACAGGGGGTAGTCTCGGATTCCCGACCGGGAACCCCCTCGCCACAAGCAGATATGCCCCGATGGTCCACAGGAGGAGGCAGCAATGGGTCCCGCTCGCCGAAAGAACAGAGACCCCAATGGCGTGATAGTAGTGGAGGTCGACGCCACATGGCTGCCGGGAGTGAATCGCAGGAAGCGGAGGCTCGCGACGAGGTTTAAATGGACAACACGGAGATCTTTCCTTTTCTTTTATTTCAGGAACCGGGGAGGGTACACGGGTGATTGCCCCGGATCTCTTGCCCTGGGTAGCGACTGCCGAGGGACCATAAGCTATGCACTTTACCTGGCACTTGGGGAGAAATACTGTGCACATATGCTGGACGATAGCAGCGCACAGTACCGCTATCTCCACATGGACACCTGAGCCACTGGGCAGGTGAGGTTATGTGGCATACCCATCAGAATATGGGAGTCTATTCTTTCTATATTTGGGGGGATCTTGGAGTGTGGAGGGTTGGGAGGGGGAGTGCTTTAATTTTTGTACCTTGTTGGGGACGTTGTCACCAGGCCACATGTTAAGGGGTCGTTGGGGGGTTGGGAGGGGAGGGAGGAAGTTGTACACTGTATTACGGGGATTTTTCAAGTTTCTGCCACTGTATTTAATGTGCTTGCTTTTCAGCAGCTCTGACCATGTTGACCAAGCTTTTGGGGGGGGGGTGACGTATATCACCGCATAATTTTTGAACATGGTTAATTTGGTGTCCTGGAATGTCAAGGGCCTCAGGTCACTGGAAAAATGATCAATGGTACTCAAACACCTTAGAAGACTAAAGGTAGACATAGCATTACTTCAGGAGACGTACCTCCAAACCACTGAATTCTTTAGGATGCACAGGCTGTGGGTGGGAGCGGTAAACGGATCCGGTTCGCTCGGGAGAAAGGCAGGAGTTCTGATCTTGTTGCATAAAAACTTCCCCTACACTATTGTCTTGGAAACAAAAGATGACGAGGGTCGGTGTGTGCGCCTGGTTCTTGACAGTCCGGCTGGCAGACTAAGCGTTACTAATGTATATGCCCCCAGTCAGTCTCAGGATACTTTCTTCTCTCGACTGCAACTGGAGATCCTAGTGGATGCGGAACACCTCAGGATTGTGGGGGGTGGGGGATTTCAACAATGTCTTTTCCATAGGCGAAGATAGGCGACGCGACCCGACAAAGGTCGGACATGCTCCCGATGATAGGTCACCAGGACTGCTACAGACATTGTCTTAGGGATTGGCATTACACGACGTGTGGCGGTTGCACCACCCTCTGGACAAAGAATACACTCACTACTCCCATGCCCATGGGTCCTGGTAACGGATTGATTTGTTTCTGCTCAGTGACCACCTGCTGAATAGAGTGGACAGAGTGGCTATCGAAAACATGGTGATATCGGACCATAGCCCGGTGACCCTGGACCATGTGACGGACTCTCAACTGTACTGGGAGACGAGTAAGGCAGTCTTGAGGGGGAAAATTTTAGCATATATTCGCACTCAAAAAAAGAGCACGTTTGAACACTTCCGCCTGGCCAGTTTCAAAGTGATAGGCACATATGTGAATTTAAAAAATAATCCTTCGACAGAACAAAAGAGGAATGGTTAAGAGCTAGACGGGAGTTTGATGTCTGGGCAAGACTGCGAGAATTGTGGAGCAAAGAGCAGTGGGAGGTGGACTTATACAAATTTGGGGATAAAGCGGGCAGAATATTGGCAAATTTGGCCAGAGGCAAGACTAAGCCCACGACATTTAACTCTCTGTTAGACTTTGATGGGAATACCCTCACAGCACCAAAATACATAAATACACACCTGGGTACATTCTTTGCAAATTTGCAGACACCGACCTGCTGGTAAGGGGGAGGGGGGGAAATACAAGTAAAGACACACCATATAAAATACCTGGGCATACTAATAAGCAGTAATCCCAACCAAATTTATCCGCTAAAATCCGCTGATCGCCAAAATCTTACACGAAGTAGAGGGATGGAGAAATCTGCCGTTGACCCTTCAGGGGAGGTGCCATCTGATAAAGATGGTTCGCTTCACCAGGCTACTTTACCCGCTGCAGACTATACCCTTATTGCTGCGAAAAGCGGATGTCCATAGACTCAACGCGGCGTTCTCTATCTTCCTCTGGAGGGGAAAAAGAGCTCGGATTAATAGTCGCATTTTGATGCTTCCGAAAAATAGAGGGGGACTAAACCTACCTGATGTCAGGGGATCTAATTTGGCGTGCTTGCTCCGACATGTGGTCGACTGGCTTAAAAAGTCCAGCAGATACTCCAACTACACAGCTGAGGCTGCGTTATGCAGACCTTGGGAACCGGCTAGCCTACTACACTCGTCATGGTCCACTGTACCAAGCCACCTTAAAAATACAATCATTTATAGGGATACGGCTATGTATTGGAAAGCGGTGAGGAAGAAGCTGCTGATGGCTTGGAAAACGTAGAAGTACCTCAACCCGTGGGCACACCCTGGGTTTAAACTAGGGCGGGAAAACACCCTATTCTCGGTATGGCAAGACAAGGGGATCCAGTCTTTGGGAGACCTGTTACACACACCGGAGAGAAGGTGGCTGACAGAGACTGAGGTTGTAGAGAGGCTCCACTTAAGCCCATTTCATATAATCCAGTACCGACAACTGCACTACCACGTCCTGAAACATCTCCAAAATGTTTCACAGGAATGCAGATCAAGCATCTGGGATGACTGGATGGGATCGGACCCTCTGTCACCGTTTCATACCTATATGGGAGTCTACGGGATGCGATACTAGCTCAGGGAGAGGATAACACCTTTAGGGGATGGTCCAAGTATGTACCCCAGGTGGATATCACAGAAACAATTTTAAGGGGCTGGGAGATCCTGAGGAAAAACATCATTAATGAAAAATGGAGGGATGTCCAATATAGGATCATACATAGGGCGGTATATGGCTTCACATTGCCGCCGACTGCCAAATTTCCTGACAGGCGACAACCGTGCCCAAAATGTGGTCGCCCAAAAACGGACATGGTCCATGGCTTATGGTTATGTGCTGAGGTAAAGAGTCTGTGGAAATGGGTAGAAAAGTTAGCATGGGAAGTAACCGGAAAGCCTGTCGCGTTGGACATGGAGGCCTGGTTGTTTCACCTACCGGTCTCTGGAATGTGGGAAGGTAAATCTGCTCGAATACTCCATGTAATTGCAATGGTTACCAAACGGTTAATCCTGAGGGAGTGGTTATCTGCAATAAATCCTGGCCTAAATAACATACTGACGGAATTGAAGGTCGTTATGCATTTAGAAAGCCTGGAAGCGACTAGGGATAAGGACACATTGACGGGGAGGTTTTTTTGAAACATGGAGAGGGTTTATTGTCACCAAATTATCCCCTGATGAACTCCAGTCGACAGTCCTCCCATTTATAAACACGACCTGGTATCTCCTGGAGGAGCTGCGGGGTCCTTGGGAAAGTTGAAGCTACCAGATAACCTAAACACGTCAGGCCGGGCCTGATTCTATATGTGTATAACGCAATTACCGGTGAAATACAGTTTATGCAAATAACTTTGATACTGTTAAGTAACACATGTTATTAGGTTTCTGCTTATTTCGATTGTCAGTGGCTTCGGGGGGGGGGGGGGGGGGGGAATGGATTGCTTGTTTTATTTTATTTGTGTTACTGTACTAAAAAAATTTTGGAAAAAAAAAGATCTAAAAAATTGAGCTCACTACCCGTCTTATAAGTTAAAAAGACATTGATATTATTATTATTCAGTCTGTCAATAAACTCCTGAAGTTCATTGTCAGAGTCCTCCCACAGAAACCAGATGTCGTCGATATATATTTCCTCCAATTATGGACTTTGAGAATATTGACATTTGGGTCTGTGAGAAAAATGCGACGCTCCCATGACCCTAAAAACAAGTTGGTATAGGCTGCGGCACAAAATGCCCCCATCTGCTGTTCCCTGCACATATGTCGCGCCTTTAAACATGAAGCAGTTGTGCGTGAGTATATACTCAAGCAGCGTTTGCAAGATATCAATCGAGCTGATCAAGATCGCTCATCGATAGAAAGAATGAAGCTTCTTACAACTCATCCTGGTGCCTAATCAATGTATATAGGCTTTCTACATCAGTAGTTGCCATAATTGTTTCGGGGTCAAGTGTCACTTTAATTTCTGCAAAGCGGCTGAGGTGTCTTTAATATAAGACGGTTGTGTCACTACCAATAGTTTCAAGTGAAAATCATCTGGCAGGGTTTCACAGATCCCTTCGTTACCCGACACAATTGGTCAGCCGGGGGGATTCATGATGCTTTTATGCACTTACAGTTTGCAGGTTAACCCCTTCACCACCCGGCCTATTTTGACCTTAATGACCAGGCCATTTTTGTCAATTCTGACCAGTGTCCCTTTATGAGGTAATATCTCTGGAACGCTTCAACGGATCCTAGCGATTCTGAGATTGTTTTTTCGTGACATATTGGGCTTCATGTTAGTATTAAATTTAGGTTGATAATTTTTGCGATTATTTGTGAAAAAATTAAAAATTTGGCAAAATGTTTGAAAATGTAGCAATTTTCAAATTATGAATTTTTATTCTGCTAAACCAGAGAGTTATGTGACACAAAATAGTTAATAAATAACATTTCCCACATGTCTACTTTACATCAGCACAATTTTGGAAAAAAAAAAAAAATTTTGTTCGGACGTTATAAGGGTTCAAAGTTCATCAGCAATTTTTCACTTTTCCAGCAAAATTTACAAAGCCATTTTTTTTAGTGACCACATCACATTTGAAGTCCCTTTGAGAGGTGTACATGACAGAAAACACCCAAAAGTGACACCATTCCAAAAACTGCACCCCTCAAGCTACTCAAAACTACCTTCAAGAAGATTATTAACCCTTCAGGTGCTTCACGGGAACTAAAGCAAAGTGGAATGAAAAAATGGTCATTTTAATTTTTCCAACAAAAATGTTCTTTTAGCCTCAATTCTTTCATTTTCACATGGGGAACAGGATAAAATGGATCCTAAAAATTGTTGGGCAATTTCTCCTGAGTACATCGATATCTCATATGTGGTCATAAACCACTCTTTGGGCGCACGGCAGGGCTCAGAAGGGAAGGAGCGCAATTTGACTTTTGGAGCTAATTTTCCATTCAAAAAATGAAATGGCGCTCCTTCCCTTCTGAGCCCTGCCGTGCGCCCAAAGAGTGGTTTATGACCACATATGAGATATCGATGTACTCAGGAGAAATTGTCCAACAATTTTTAGGATTCATTTTATCCTGTTCCCCATGTGAAAATGAAAAATTTTAGGCTAAAAGAAAATTTTTGTAGAAAAAAAAGTACTTTTTCATTTTTACGGATGAATTTGTGAAGCACCTGGGGGTTCAAAATGCTCACCACCCATCTAGATAAATTCCCTGGGGGTCTAGTTTCCAAAATGGGGTCACTTATGGGGCAGCTCCAATGTGTAGGCACACAGGGGCTCTCCAAACGCGACATGGTGTCCGCTAACAATTTGAGCTGATTTTGATTGTGAAGCCCCAGTGCTTCACAAATTAATCTGTGAAAATGAAAAAGAAAATTTTTATGGAAAAAAAAAGTACTTATTCAATTTTACAGATGAATTTGTGAAGCACCTGGGGGTTCAAAATGTTCACAACCCATCTAGATACGTTCCCTGGGAGGTCTAGTTTCCAAAATGGGGTCACTTGTGGGGGAGCTCCAATGTTTAGGCACACAGGGGCTCTCCATACGCGACATGGTGTCCGCTAACTATTGGAATCATTAGCGGACACCATGTCGTGTATGGAGAGCCCCTGTGTGCCTAAACATTGGAGCTCCCCCACAAGTGACCCCATTTTGGAAACTAGACCCCCCCAAGGAATGCATCTAGATGCATAATGAGCACTTTGAACCCCCAGGTGCTTCACAAATTGATCCGTAAGAAGGAAAAAGTACATTTGTTTTCACACACATTTTCTTTTTTCATTTTTACGGATCAATTTGTGAAGCACCTGGGGGTTCAAAGTGTTCACTATGCATCTAAATACAGCGAAGCCCATTTTTTTTTTCTAGGACTAATTCTAGAAAAAAAATGGCGTAGGGCTCCGCCATATTTTTGGTCCAGCCAGGTACAACTTGGCAGCTACGGACTGCCGGCAACCCCCAGCTGCCTCATTGTACCTGGCTGGCAACCAAAAATACAGCAAAGCCCATTTTAATTTTTTTTCTAGGACTAATTCTAGAAAAAAAATGGCGTGGGGCTCCGCCATATTTTTGGTCCAGCCAGGTACAACTTGGCAGCTACAGACTGCCACCAACCCCCAGCTGCCTCGTTGTACCTGGCTAGCCACCAAAAATACAGCAAAGCCCTTTTTTTTTTCTTCTAGAACTAATTCTAGAAAAAAAAAAATGACATGGGGCTCCGCCATATTTTTGGTCCAGCCAGGTACAACTAGGCAGCTGGGGGCTGGAATCCACAGCATGGAGAGGCCCAAGCGTTCTGGGCCCCCCATGCTGCGAATTGCAGCCCGCAGCCGCCCCAGAAAATGGTGCATTCATTGAAGCGCCATTTTCTGGCGCTGTACCCATGCTCTTCCAGTTGCCCTGGTGCCGGTGGCAAACTGGGTAATAAAGGGGTTAATGCCAGCTTTTTATTGGCAGCTGGCACTAAGCCCGAAATTCATAATATAGGGCCAATGTTAGACCCGCCATTAGGAATCTCTGGTAAATAGTCAGAAAATACACACAGAGAAAAATCTTTTTATTTGAAAAAAATAACACAAACAAAATTCGGACTCCATCTTTATTATAAAGATCCGACGTAGTCCACAACGAAGGTCCCACGACGCTCGATCGCCTCCGACGTAGTCCACAACGAAGGTCCCACGACGCTCGATCGCCTCTGATCAATCCAGAGACTGCAGCAAGGGATGAAGTGTCCTCTTCCTACAGTCTCTGGGGTCAGAGTTATGGTGCACTGTATGACAATGACCTGTCATACAGTGCACCATGACTATGATCCCAGAGACTACAACAAGAGGACACTTGATCCCTTGTTGCACCCATCCATCCACCTATACACCCATCATCCACGCACGCACCCACAACCACGCACCCACATCCACGCACTCACATCCACGCACACATCCACGCACGCACGCTGACATCCACGCACGCACATCCACATCCACGCACATCCACACACACATCCACGCACGCTGACATCCACGCACGCACACATCCACGCACGCTGACATCCATGCATGCGCACATCCACGCACGCACATCCACGTACGCTGACATCCTTGCATGCTGACATCCACGCACACTGACATTCAAGCACGCACACTGACATCCACACATGCACATATCCACGCACGCACGCTGACATCCACGCATGCACACATCCACACACGCACGCTGACATCCACACACATCCACACACGTACGCTGACATCCACGCACAGCCACATCCATGCACACGTCCACGCACGCACACGTCTATGCACACACACATCTATGCACGCACACGTCCACACACGTGTCCACACACGCACACGTCCACACATGTGTACGCACACGTCTACGCACGCTCACGTCCACGCACGCACACGTCCACGCATGCACCCCCCCATCCATCTATCCATTCACCCATCCATCCATCACCCATCCATCAATTCATTCATTTATTCATTCATTCATACATACATAGATACATGCATGGATAGATACATACATACATAGGTACATACATGGATGCATACATACACAGATACATACATACATACATACTTACCTCCCTCGTTCCACCGATGAGCAGGAGGAGGCCGGGAGAGGAGGCGGGGCCACAGACCGGCGGGCAGAGGAGGCCAGCAGCAGCGGCGGCAGGGCGGCCGCAGCGGCGGGTGCACCGAAGAGTGCAGACCGCCGCAGGAGGTGAGGGGGGGCAGACACAGGGCCCGGAGGTGGGGGCAGCCTGGCGGGGACCACAACTGCAGGGGACCGGACAGTGTTGCCGGCGGGCGCACGCGGGTGCAGCCCGCCGGCATATTCCTAATTATAGAGGGGGGCGGGTGGTTTAGGAGGACGGGGGGGGCCCCTGTGAGTCATGGAGCTGGAGGGGGCTGAGGAGGGGTGGGCACTTGCCGATCCGCCCCTCCAGATCTGATTGGAGAGCTCCAATCAGATCTGGAGGGGTGAATCCCTGTGATTTCCTCCGATCGGCAGTTTCACTTTTAAACTGCCGATCGGAGGGGTCCTGGGCATGGGGGGGTTAATCCACCTTCTGTGGGGTCATCTGCAGGTTGTCACAGAGCAGCAGCATCTGTGACACCTGAGCGACCCCACTCACAGGAGCTGCAGCAGCTCAAATCTGCCAGGACGTTGTGCAACGTCCTGGGTCGTTAACGGGCAGAAACACAGGACGTTGCACAACGTCCTAGGTCGTGAAGGGGTTAAAGCCAGCACCACCGCTCCCTCCGTGCGTCTCTGTCAGTTCCAGCAGCCCTCCAGGATCCCCTGGGACCTCTCATGCAGGTCCCACACACTGTGAGCCTCTATTCCTGGTGCACACTTCCTCCACACAGTGATATGTCACTTCCAGTTTAGAAAAAGAGCAGGGCTGCACACAGGATAAAAGTGCTCATTCCATTTAATGCATCATAGGGGTGTTACAGGTGGGGGTGCAAAGGAAGGAGGACCGGGTAACCCCGATGGTACAACGAACGTTTCGTACTCAGCTGGCGCTTCTGCGGGTACAATCCTCAAAGGTGGGTGGGTACATTACTCATTATAAACCCACCTCTTGAGACCTCATGGTAATCAGTTGCCTGGTAACCAGGCAACAACATTAAATAGTGCAAAATCAACTTCAAGATTTTAAAGTGACAGTGCTATAAAGTGCAAATGAACATTAAAATACTTAAAAATACCTTTGTATTGCTTTATTGGACCTTACAGTCTTTGTCTGCGTATGATCAGAGTAATCGCATACCCAGGGGGTTGAAAACGATAAAGGAACCGTCTCAAAACCAAGATGATAAATCCTTTGTTACAGAATGGCAAACTATACAAATAGAATGTTCAAAGAAATTGTTGTTGATTTTTAAAACAGAATCTGAAAGATCATGCTGAAACAATTGGTTTACTGTCTAATGCAAAGGAAGAGCTTCAAACTAGACTTACAAGAAAACAATGGCAGTTTTTTTCTGACAAACTGAATAAGAGGCTAATCCCAATTCAAGAGGAAATAAAGCAAAGGAAAAAGGATAAGTTTGTCAGAGATAAAAAAGATTATGGGAGGGCGTGTCCGGCTGATGGCAGAGTGAGTCGCACTTCTCTGCAGCTCCGTACCACCGAACCCTTAAGGTACCTTTACACGCCGCTACAACAGGATGGATACAACCCGCTACTTCACGTGCACGAGCACGCCCAAACGGTTACAAACGGAAAATGCACCACCTTTACACGCCGCCACAAGGTGTGCTACGCTACGTTACATCTACAGCTAGATACATCGCCGGGTGTCTCAAGTAGCCACCTGTAGCTTAGCCTACCATCTTCACACGCCGCCACCACATAGTAATCTGGGCGTAACAAAGGCAGCAGGGAAAACATATAGGCGTGCCACAGTCCTGCACGCCGCGCCCAAACCACAACCATTGGCCAACACTAGAGAGTTGTGATTGGGCACGAAGGAGAGGGCGGATGGCTGAGACGTGACGTACTAGTGATCGGACTGTGGCACGGAATAAGCGCTTGTGACATGGCGGAGCGTGTCGTATGCATCGAAATTGATGGTAAAGCGTCACGCTGGAGCGGTGGTCAGTCACATACTCCGTGTGCAGTAAAGTAGCGGTTCCGGCCTATGTGTGCGTAGTAGAAGTGTTTGCCTTGTCACGCACGCTGAGCGCTTGTGACAACGTCGTGTGGCAATTGTGCTAATTAGCGTTTGTGCCACCCACAGTGGCGGCTTACAACACACAGTATGTGCGTTTTCAGTTGAAGTTTTATCTGTGTCCTGTCTGCCTAACTATGTGTGAATGCAGGCCCAATGGTGTGCATATATGTGCGCACAGATGTGAATGTAGTGGAGGAGCTCCCAAGGCCACATGCCCAAGATGTGTGTGACAGTGTCCTTCAAACCACCTGACAAGAATATGTCCTGCATCAATGTGCTGTGTCCAGGTGACCCTCTGCCTACACCAAAATAAAAGGGTGAGGTACACACATTTCCCACATACACTGTTGGACAAAATCCTTCCCAAACAGCATGTCTACCCACACAGATTGTCTGCCCAATCACAGCCAATAGGTGTGTATGACATCCCTGCCCCCCCCCCCCAAACCTTCATCACACTGCCCTCCATTCCCAAGTAATCAGGCTCACACAGATTAGTTTGGATCCAAGGACAAAAGATTTTTATAATGCATCAATCCTGACCTTGGAGTGAAAAACACAAACATATACAGAAAGGAAATACAATGGACATTACAACTGCATGTGACATTGTATACACATATATTAGGGATCCCAAAATTGCCACACATGATAACCTGTGCAGCAAGCAGAAAAATATAAGCATACCTAATCTAACTAACTAACTAATTAAAATTGATGCACAGAATGAAAACAAACAACCAAAAAAAAAAAAAAAATACAAAACATGGCACAGCTAACCTGCGGTCACCAACATACCAAGCTGCAAAGCAGCATCCAGAACCAGCCACACTACATGGCCTGGTCCTGCCAGCTCACTGCACCAGACCCATTGAAGTAGGAGCAGTAAGCTTCTCTACTGTCCCTGGCCTCCTGCTGAGTGCGACCATGGCTCTGCGGCTGGAGTGGCGCAACAACATGGGCCTCATAACGCCAAGACCCTGGACGGACCTCCCCTGTTGTGGCGTCTGCATGATCTACATAACCTCCTGGCGTGTATGATGCTCTATCCCTACGACGCAGGAAGTTGTGCAGCACACAGCAGTCCAGCACTACCGCGTCAATAGACTCCAGTTTCATATGCATAGGCGTATGAAAATCCCGGAATCGATTCGCCATTATCCCAAACGCATTTTCAACTACACGGCGGGCCCGGGATAGCCGGTAGTTGAAAATGCGTCTCTCAGAAGTAAGGGCCCTCTGGGGATATGGCCGCAGTAGGTGAGCCTGAAGTGGGAATGCTTCATCCGCCACAAACGCAAAGTTGAGATGTTCGGTCGTGTCCTCATTTGAGGGGAAGTTTAGCCCACCACTCCCTAGAAGTGTTGCCAAGGAGCTTCGGGCAAACACCCCCCCATCTGAGTTGCGACCGTTCATTCCAACATTGACGTAGAGGAACTCATAGTTGGCATCCACTAGAGCCATGAGGATTATACTACAATACCCTTTGTAATTGAAAAACAAAGAGCCTGAGTGGGCAGGTTTGATAATCCTCACGTGCTTTCCATCCAATGCCCCGCCGCAGTTGGGGAAGTTCCAGCAGGTTTCAAAGCCTCGCCCTACTTCCATCCATCCTGCGGCTGTTTGTGGCATCTTTAGGTAGGATGGCTGCTAAACACTCCAGATGGCCTCACATGTCTCAGGGATCAGGCGGCTCAGCAGGGGCAGGGAGACATGTGACAAGTATGTGAGGGATGTCATTGACTGCCCTGTAGCCAGGAACCGCAAAGTGATAGCCAACCGCTCTGCAGCTGATACCGATGGACGCATTAGAGTGTCCTGACGCGCTATCAGTGGCCCAACACGCTCCAAAAGGAAGGTGAAACAGTCCTCGGACATACGCAGATAGTTTCGGTAATCTTCCGGATTATTGAGCTCCCGCAACAGCTGCATGTGTCCCCGGCTTTCCCGCCTGCGCTGCCAATCCCGGGTCCACAACCGCCGCTGTCTGCGACTCATCAACCGGTCATACCGATCCTGAAGCCACATTTCCTCTTCCACCACTGCGGCAGCCACGATAACATTGCGATCATGGATATTCTGCATCCTCAATATCAACACCTGTAGATGACAAAAACAAACATCAGTACTTACAACAATATGTGGACATTTCAGCATGTTAAGCAAGCCACACCTCTTTTCAATGACACACTGGAGCCCAGATGATTGGATCTCTCTTCTGCCCACAAATCACATCCTGGAAGGCATGCCTTTAACACACCCACTACTCGGGCAAAACCAAATGGAACATGCACAATTATAATGGTCTCCTATCCATCTTCAGCTTGGGGAGGACATGAAAGTCACACATCTGGACCTATGTGAGTTCCAAAGGGACATGTGTCACCAATAATGTTGCTCAGACTTGTCCCATAATCCTTACTAAAATACATATGTAGGTCGCAAAGAACATACATAAATCCACTACGTACCAGGATATGCCAGGTTGAGTGAGCATACATGACACAAACAACATTCAACATGACTCAGGATGGTGAAACTTGGTTAGACATGTGTTTGCTGGGGTTAGGTTCTCTCCACATCTGTTCTATGTCTGGAGTGCTACACCTCAACGCCATGTGTGATCCTAGCCCCGTTGTTCCCACTGTCCATTGTCCACAACCATTATGATGTCATCGATGCAGTCCACATGAGTGACACAGTTCTGTCTACAGTCCAGCAGCCATTCTCCTGTATGGTGACTGGAAACAAAAAAAAACAATGTTTCTGTGCCAAAATGTAAAGCCCCATACAAAATGCCTAGACAAATTCACCACACTTCACTAATGTAACCACCACACCAATAGCAATCCACATATAGTCCGCTAATGCACTCTTTGGCGCTAGTAAAAAACAAAAATTACAGATCCATCACACCCGCCGCTCATTCCATGTGTGGCCACGAATACTTACTTAATGGGTCTGACCAGCAAGCGTAACGTCTGCCGGGATGCGCAGCTTTTCTAGTTCCGGCAACCAATCACGACTCAGCGATCTGCACCAATTAGCTGCCGCTAAACCTGCTCGCAGGTGTAGGATGAGGATGTGCGTAATTGTTTCGTTTGTGATTGGTTTACCGGACTATAAAGCCATGCTAATGGCCACCACACCTTGTCCAGACGTCCATGTGCATTGAGCTACTGGTGTCCTGTGCGCCTTCTGTTGCTCTGACGGTAAGGCTTCCCTCGTGCTTGTTCGTTGACATGCGTTGCACTCAACGCAGATGCGGCAGTCACAGGGCGCTTAGGCAATGTGTGTATGGCCATTTATTTACTGCATGTAGTAGTTTTTGGTGTAGGAATATATATATATGCCTAGCTTATTCTGCGTAGGGCAATGGCCATGTAGGGCCTCTAGTGGCCTTCTCTCACAATAGATAATACGTTGACCTCAATTACCATGCCAACATATCAAGGTGTGTTTGGGCCCGGTACTTGCCATCACCATTGATGCCTGCATTGTGGGCACATTGTTTCCAGGGATGGTTGGTACATGGCCTAAAGTTTTTTTTACACGGCTGTTGGACCACCAAGATGATGATGGGTTTGCCCATGACATGTAGTATGTGCAGTGTTGTCACACAGTCAGCCCTCCTTTCACATATGTTTTACTTTGAAGATTGTGGGCAGTGCAAAGCTAATATCTATCACACAATGTGCTTGTGCAGATGTGGCCCTTGAGGTATCTGCACACACACTGTGTTGAGGTGTGTTGAATTATGGATTTCGGGGTATTCAACCTTGTAAGTACCATGTGTCGGTGGGCACAGATGTCATGTGTTTAAGAATGGCTGAACACATGTGTGGGACTTCGGTGCGGGGGCACATGTAGACACTGTTGCACACATGCAAAGTAACATGTTTAAAAAGTACAAAATATTTACTGAAGCCGAAATGTACCTGGCATGTTTGGTTTTAAGTCCCAAAGGATGGTGTAAGTTCGGTATGGCTCGTGTCCTGACAGGATATTTTTTGTGTGTTTGCATACACAGATGCCGAGGTGTAGTGTGGACTTCGAGACCCAGCTTCTCACGGAGTATCAGCGGCACGAGTGCCTGTGGCACTCCTCGCTGCCTGAATATAAAAATCAGGCAGCGAGGGCCGAGGCCTACAGGCCTCTTGTGGCTCTGGCCAATCGGATGGAGCCAAGGGTAGGCAAGAGGTGGGACCAGCATATGGTGGCATTGAAGATCAAGAATATGCGGGCCTCGTTCATGCGGGCTCACATCGAATACCAGCGTCGTCGGTCAGGGGCTGGAGCGGATGAGGTACCATTGCCTACCCTATGGTACTATCCGCTCCTCACCTTCGTCCTTGGCCACGGGAGCTCGCGTGTAACGAGGGCCAGCTGCCCCGTTGCTGCGTCCCAAGTCGGCCCGGGCCAATCACCATCTGCGCCACAGGAGGTGGGTAATTGTGTTACGGTGGAGCCACACAAGGTTTTCTTCACATGTGTGCTTGTCTCACTCCTTCCCAGGTATCACATGGTAATATTTTGGTGGTGGGCCTGGTAAACCTTTGGGTGCTAAATAATGACCTCCTTGCATTCGGTGAGTTTCTAGCATTCTAGCCACTGAGCCCTAGGTCAATTTGCAAGACACACCAACCTAGGTTTAGGTTAGGGTTACTCAGTTAATGTTTTTTAATTTATAGGTTGGGGATTCACTGAGGGACATGGTAGCATTTAAGACATGGTGCAGGCACACGTGTGTTGCCTGTGGGCCATGTGGGGTATATTTTTAAGGAAGTGGGGGGGGAGTTCAGAATAGTGGGACTCCAAACGTCCAGCTGGCCCACATGTCTGTGTGCAGAAAAGGCGCCAGTATGAACGTGGTGTGTTGAGAATTGTTTATTGTTTATGGCTTTGTGAAGCACACATAATTCTGTAGAGAGGCGACGACGTTACATGGTAGAGGTGAGTGTACAGGAGATGGACCGGTCTTGTGGGCATTAACCTTCGGTGTTGATGTGGTTTTTAAGTTTTTTGGGTGGTGTTTTGTGTGTGGTTGTGGTGTTTTGAGGCCTCTGGCCAATGTAGACATTACATATTGTGTGTACTCATTTTCTTTTTTTTTCTTTTTTCCCCCCATAGGCCCCTGAGCAGGACGGCTCCATTGGTGACCAATCTGTCTCTGATGATGCTCAGCCGATGACATCTGGGGCTGAGCAGGAGGGCGGAGCCAGTGATGTGGGTCCAGACCCAGGTCCCAGCTCGGTGATCCGTCGGCGAAGACGTCCAGCACCACCTGACACCGAGCTGGGCACCTGGGCCCGACGGGTTCTGTTAGACGAACAACGGACCCACATCTCGAGCTACGCCCTCTACATGAGCGACAGGTTGGAAAGGATGGAGCCGCTCCAACGCCAAATAGCTCAGCGGGTCTTCAACGTTGTCGCTGATGCTGCCGAGGATGGGGCACTTCAATGGGGATGCCACATACCCTCCCCTGTGCAACAAGACTTGTGGCCCCTTTCCCCATCGCCCCCATCCCGGCCCGTGAGAAGACTGGCCCCGCCACACACACCCAATCCCCCCCCAACACGTCGTCGTCGATCAAGACGGTCTCGGGCAGGTCGGGGCTGCCATGAGAGGAGGGGGGAGCCGGCATTGTCAGAGCCGACAGAGGATGAAGAAGTAGGACACTAGTAGCCAATGCACATAATTGGCAGTCTGGACTATGGCTTATGGAGGAAGCTCCTTGTTCATTTGGTTATTCCTTGCTTTGGTTTTTTTATTTTTGGAGAAAATGTTGGCTGAATTACAGCATATGATTTTTTTATGTTTGTTATAACTTCTACCACCAATAAAATTTTGGTTGGGACACAATTGTGTATTTATTTTGGGTTAAGGATTGTGTGGGTCAGCGTGGGTGAATGGTAGTGGTCACAATATAGGTTTGGCAAAGCCACACAATATGGGCCAATGCCCTCAGAGCAGGACCAACATCGGTTCCTTTGTAATGTGTTTGCACTTTGACAAAGAGATGTGGTAATGTGGCTGTCATAGTTAACTGATGGTCCGTTTAGCAACCAAATATTATTGTTGTGACATGAAGGAGCTTACCAAAGAAGTTCACCCAGCATTTTATTGAAAACAGAAATGTGTGACAGGCATTTGCCACAATACACAGAATGCTTTGGTCACATAGGGCTAGGCAGCCCACACTCCTCTTGGTCCCAATGTGGGACAGTATAGGTAAAGAAGGCAAAGGGCTAGCCAGTCCACACTCCTCTTGGTCCCAATGTGGGACAGTATAGGTAAAGAAGGCAAAGGGCTAGGCAGTCCACACTCCTCTTGGTCCCAATGTGGGACAGTATAGGTAAAGAAGGCAAAGGGCTAGCCAGTCCACACTCCTCTTGGTCCCAATGTGGGACAGTATAGGTAAAGAAGGCAAAGGGCTAGGCAGTCCACACTCCTCTTGGTCCCAATGTGGGACAGTATAGGTAAAGAAGGCAAAGGGCTAGCCAGTCCACACTCCTCTTGGTCCCAATGTGGGACAGTATAGGTAAAGAAGGCAAAGGGCTAGCCAGTCCGCACTCCTCTTGGTCCCAATGTGGGACAGTATAGGTAAAGAAGGCAAAGGGCTAGCCAGTCCACAAGCCACCTGTTGTGAAAGTGGGACACTATAAGAAAAGAGCCCAACGGGGGCAAAAAAAAACAAAACAATGAAAAGCCAAACAGGCAACATGGGTAATTTAGTGGTCCAACAAGGACAACATATTTTGGGCCCAGGGGAGGGCATTTTGTTTGGGGTGTTGGTACACCTCATTGTCGGCCATCCTGATGTTGCTGGACGGCAGCCAGCATGTCAGCCAAGCGCCCAAGATCCAGGATGCCACGTCGTAGGGCCCGTTGTAGGCGTTCGGCAAACTGGTGGTGGGCCCTCACAACGTCCTCCATGATGGGTACACCTGTATTGTGGGTTAAGAAAACCAAACCTCTGCTTATTTTTGGGGTTCACACAACAAATATGGTCCTTACCCTCGGCCTCAACATCCTCCTCACTATCATGTGGTGAAGGGGAGGCACTCACACTCCAGCCCGCTGCTCCAGCCCGTTCGCCATCTGCAACAATGGGTGAGGACATAATTGAATACATGAGTGCCAATCAGAATTAGCAAACAACACCACACTGCTTAGAGTGTGCAGCCCATAGCATCACACAAAATACTCTTACCACCATATTCCTCAATGGCGGCCTCATTTTGTGGTTGAGGCATAGCCTCAGGTTGTCCACCAGGCGATGGCACCTCTGGGTCCAGCACCGCAGGGTCATCAAGATGTGCCACGGCCTCAGCTGATGGTGACGCCAGCTCCTCGGCCTGAAGCCCTGCTGGGTCTTCATGGTCCTCCTCCTCCTCATGCCCTGATGATGGCCTATTCCCTTGTGGGGATGGTGAGGCAGCTGGCTCTTGAGCCGGTGGGGTTGCTGACCCACCTGCAGGTGGTGTCGGGGGAGCACCTGCAGGTGCTGGTGGGGGAGCATCATCCATTGAGCCATCCACATCTGTAGAGGATCACACAATAATTCATCTGTCAGCAGAATGTTTAAGCTGTGAGATGTATGGACAGTTCAATATTGGGCCTATGTGTTTGCAGTATTCCACATATGAGCTGACCTCATGTATTATGCATGGCGTGTGTATGAGCCAGTAGTGTGGTTATTGTGTGTAGAGCATCTAACACTGTGGACTCATGTTGTGCACAACATGAACCTTAGTTTAAGGCAGATGTGTAGCCTGTCGATCAATATTCTGCTGGCTATATTGTACCCCATAGCATGTGTGCCGCCGTAGCTCTCACTCTCCGTATGATGTTTATTAAGATATAGTTGTGTCTTTGGTGAGGTTACATATAGTCAAATGTATGTTTGCCCCTCAGAACTAGTTACCGCGCAGCCTGGCAATCCTGCCACAGATGTCGAGTATGCGGCCTGGGCATTTGTGCTTCAGGTCCGCGATCTTTTTCTGGACGGCTTTAGCGGTCCTCTGCACCCCCAGTTGGTTGAGCAGAGCCCGCTGAATTCGCCGGATAGTGGCGCGATTGCGCAGCCTAGGGTAACGGTGGTGCCGATTACCCCAGTAATCATACCGGTCACAGTGCTCTATGAGGACCAGTAGTTCGGCCATCCCCCACGTTGCATCGCGGTGAACGGCCGCCATGACTGCTATGGTGTGTGCAGAGGAGGGGCTGGCACCTTGCAGGCAGAGTGAAAATGAAACTAACGTCATGACGTCATTACGGCCGCGGTCGGGGTGACGCACCCTTTAAAGTAGCCCAACGTGCAGTGACACAAGCGACACACTTATGCGGCACCTACTACACAAGACCCACAGTGCGGTGCGTAAACCAAGGCTGAGCTGTGTGCTGAGTAATTACTTTACATGTGGTATGGGTATGCGTGCATCTGTGTGCGCGCTGCGCGCAGTGCCACACAAGGTACACTTCTACGGCAGCTGCTGTACAATAAGCCAGAGCGGTGCGTAAAACACACTTGTGCGCTGTGTACAGCATTATTCGTTATCATGTGTTCAGAGGATGTGCAGACTGTATAAAGATCATGGGGCATTTGTTTATTTTCTATCCTCAAGTGTGCGTCCGCGTAATTGTACTAATATATGATCGTGCATACTGCGCGTATCTGTAGTGCTGAAGGGACAGCTCATCCAAGATGGTGGGCTGTGAGGCAAGGGCCAATCGGAACGCAGTATCTTCCACCAATGATCGCAGATGGGGCGCGGTCCCACGGAGCCTCTGTCACGCCCTAGCTATATTCCAGCTACGTGGCCTGGTGTCCAGACATCCCTTCTGTAGCTTCTTTACACGCCGATACAGCTCGCTGCAATCGGCTTTGTAGCAACCTGTTTCAGAGCAGTGCTCGGAAACAGATGTATCTGTTGCCGGCTGCCCCCTACCGTCTTCACACGCCGCTACTACGGGCTATCTTGAGGACGCAAGCTACGATCGTAGCCTGTAGCGGGTTGTATCCATCCTGTTGTAGCGGCATGTAAAGGTACCTTTACAGCCGTGTTACTAGTATCCCAGACAGAATTTAAGAGCATGGGCAAATCCAGGAAGCCTACAGGGGCCCGGGTGTCGAGGAGCCTGGAGAGCAGGTCTCTTTGGATCGTTATCTGCACTCCACAGCTTCCCCCCACCCTCGGGGCACAGCTCACAATATGTCGCCTGCTGTTCACAGCGCGGGAACCTCAAGGCAGGAGAGAGGAGCAGAGGGATGCACACTGCCTGCACAGGAAGGGGATTCCAGCGAGGAGGAGACCAGTGACAGCCCAGCTTCTGACTGCACAATGGCAGAGCTAAGTACATATATCAAACAACTGCCCACTGAGGGTACCTTTACACATGGCTACATTTGTAGCTTGTCACCAGGTAACTTACTGGTTGCAGTGAAATCATGGATACATGGTTCTATCTTGTTGCTGTGTACAAATGGAATCATGTATCCATGATTTCACTGCAACCTGTAAGTTACCTGTAGCCACCCTAGAAATGTAGCCGCGTGTAAAGGTACCCTAAGAGAGATCTGGAACTATTTGCACGCAGGCTAGAGGGGTCTTACAAGAAAGAAATAAGCTCTCTAAGGAACAAATTTACTACCGGGGTTGAGGAGGTGGAGATATCCAAGGAGGCGATACTGGACGAGCTGAAGTCCCATAGACAACTCCTAGAGGCACACAATCACAAAATTGAGTTATTATACAGGCAAGAGGATTTAGAAAACCGCAATAGACGTAACAACATTAGGATTCGCGGTGTTCCTGAGTCTGTGGCCCCTACGGACCTTAACAATGCGACCCAACTCCTCTTCAACCAGATTCTGGTGGCTGATCCAGGGAACATTACTGAGCTAGACCGTGTTCATAGGGCTCTGGCTCCTACCCTCTCTGCTGAAGCTCAACCCAGAGACATAATATGCCGAGTCCATCACTTCCCAATTAAATAGGCAATTATGAACGCAGCCAGGCTTAAAGGTCAGATTCTATTCCAGGATTCCCATTTTTTGTTACTGCAGGACTTGGCGCGGCATACTCTACAGCAGAGACGTGGCCTGAGACCCCTCTTAAGCTTGCTGCGTGAGAGAGATCCCATACAGATGGGGTTTCCCATTTCAGTTAGTTGCCTCCAAGGAAGGCAGGTCAGCCGCCTTTTGGAGAATTAAGGACCTGTTGCGCTTTCTGGAAGTGTTTGATTTGCCTGTCATTACCCTACCTGACTGGCCGCAGCTTCCCCAGATCCCTGCAACAGCAATGCCTCCTCGCTGGCAGCGAGTCAGAAGAGAGGGACGTAATAGACTTACATCTCCCTGTACTGACGCTACATAAAGAGGAATAGGTCCACACCATATCCACACTTTGGGAGATTTGATGAACAGCCACGCTGAATTCTTACAACATCTTTGCCCCTCCTGGGTGATGTTTCGTGGTCATGTAATGCCACCTACTGACCAACGGGAGTCATCACAGAGACATAAATACTGTTTTGTTTTTTTGTTTTTTTTTTTTCCCATGGTTTTGCTTTACAGCCAAAAGATAATAGTTTTTTTTTCTCTCCCCCGTTTTTTTTTTTTTGGTGCACACCTGAGTAGATCCTCGACTTGTAGTGTATCTACCTCCCCCCCGTAGATGTTCACGGGATTCGATTTTTACTGCACCTAATTTATACCATTCATATGTCTTGTGCATTCCTTGCCCTTGTGGCTTGTGTTATTTGGTTTAATATAAACACTGGTTTGAATAACCCACATGTTATACATAGCAAAAATAATGTTAAGTCTGAGATACTACCAATTTGTATCTTTATGTTGGCTGGAGGGTGAGGGGTTGGGGTTGTACTGTCCTCGACCCGTCACTACCCCTCTATGGTGCTGGATTGCATAATTGCTTTCCTAAGATTGCACGTTTATAGTGCATATACTCAATACATAAGTCTGTTTATATTTGCACTACCCTCTTTTTCTACCTTTCCCCCTCTCTATCACCCTTTGACTTATCCCCGTCCCCGTCCAGGGGGGTCCAGGCACTATGCTATAAACCCTCTTACTACGCTCATTCCTTATGGCTGACTTACAATTATGTTCCCATAATATTAACGGTTTTAATCAGCCCGAAAAGAGAAGACAAATGCTACATGCCTCTCACAAAAAAAAGATTGCACTTCTACTCCTACAAGAGACCCACTTCCGATCTGGCTCCATCCCAAAATGTGAATCGGGATATTATCCGACATGGTATCACAGCTCCAACCCTGAAGCCAAGTCGAAGGGGGTCTCAATAGCCTTCCACAAGTCCTTCACGCCAACAGTGCTCAGATCTCTAATTGATCCTCAGGGTCGGTATATCTTTCTGCAGGTGTCGTGGAATCTATAAACCTTTGTGATAGCTAACCTTTACTTCCCCAACAGCGGCCTAAGATGGTTTGGAGCGGATTGCCGTAGGAGGTTGGAGGAGTTTGTGGGATCCTGTCCCATCATTGCTGGAGGAGACTTCAACTTTCCAATGTTTCCGGTTATAGGTGTATCCTCGGGTAAGACATATCACTCAGCACCATCTCTCCACCACCTTAGACGGCAATGGGAGTCCTTGCGACTAGTTAATGTCTGGCGCACCCTTCACCCTGATACTAAAGATTATACATTTTATTCCTCTGCTTTTAATGTGTACAGCAGGATAGAAAGATTCCTGATATCCCATGAACTATGGGACCATCAGGTGGAGGCAGACATAGGCACAATCCTGTGGTCGGATCACGCCCCTGTGTTCCTCTCCCTACACTTGGGAGGCGGATCCAGACCCTCCTTCATTTGGCGCCTCAATGAAAATTTATTGCACGACCCCATCTGCCTGCGGGCCATCAAAGACACCATACATAACTTTATTTCGGACCATCTGACTGACGAAACACCCCCAACTACTCAATGGGAGATGCTTAAATGCGTTCTTAGAGGAGTGCTAATATCTCATGGCACTCGGCTGAAAAAGACCAGGTCCACAGATATCACCTCCTTACTCTCTCAGATTACGACTCTAGAATCTAAACATAAATAAGGTCCTACACCGCAACAATTCATCCAGTTGACCTCTCTCAGACGTTCTCTCCTTTCCATACTGGACCAGAAGGATAGGAGTCAAGAGACATAGATTCAGAGCACGTTTTTATAGATACGGGAATAAGTGTGGGCAAATGCTCTCTAGGGCGCTTCATCCTCGCACTGCCCGTACTTATATTTCGTCTATAAAACAAGATACTAAGACCACAGTCTATAGGACGAAGGACATTTTATCCACCTGCCAAACATACTATTCTTCACTGTATAACATTGAACATCAGCAGCGAGCTTCCTCTGATCCCCCCCGTCTGACGAAATCTCTACATTCTTGAAGACAAATCGTTTACCACACTTATCAACATCAATAGCATCTGAACTGGATGTTCCATTCCCCCCTGACGAATTATTGACTACAATTAAAGATTTAAAAACAGGCAAAAGTCCAGGCCCTGATGGTTACTCAGCGGGCTTTTATAAACTTCTTTCAGAATCACTAAACCCACTCTTGCTGAAAGCCTTTGATCATGTCTCGTTGGGTGGATCATTCCCACCACAGGCCCTGATGGCACACATCGTGATCATTCCAAAGACGGGTAAGGACCCGAATAGCTGCTGCAATTATCGCTCATTAATTTAGACATTAAGCTGTTCGCTAAACTGTTGGCTAATAGATTGAAAACGCACTTACCGGGCACCATAGATCTAGACCAGGTTGGGTTCGTTCTGGGCAGAGAGGCCAGAGACAATACTATACGCTCGGTCGCTTTGATCGATAGGGCCAGACGCAGTGGAGTTCCCTTGTGCTTCCTGTCGATAGACGCGGAGAAGGCGTTTGACAGGGTGCACTGGGGCTTCATGTTTCGGGTCCTGGAGTCGTGGGGTCTGGGGCAAGCTATGCTCCATAGGATTGGTGCACTATACACTTGTCCCTCGGCCTGCATTAGAATAAATGGATCGCTATCCGACTCCTTTCACATCCGCAATGGTACACGCCAGGGCTGCCCTTTATCCCCGATTTGTATATTTTGACTATGGAACATCTCGCTATTGCCTTAAGACGCAACCCAGCCATCCATGGTATCTCCATTTTCAAAAGAGAACATAAGTTAGCTTTGTATGCGGATGATTTGCTCCTTTATGTCACGCAGCCAGCAACCAGCTTAACCAACATCATCTCCACTCTCAAATTGTTCGGCTCTTTGAGCAACTTCAAGATGAATTCTGACAAGTCAGAAATATTGAATGAATGCTCCCAAGAGACATGGTCACTGAACTGAAAGCTATATTTTCCGTTTGACTGGAGAACAGACCATCTCAGGTACCTGGGTATTAGTCTAACGGCCGATCCCTCTCGCCTACTTAGCTCTAACTTTACGCAGCTTCAGAGAAAGGTTGAGGGTGATTTACACAGATGGAACAAGCTCCACCTAACGTGGTTGGGAAGGATCAATACTGTTCGTATGGACCTTCTCCCGCGTTTGATTTTCTTCCAGACGATACCAACTCTACTGCCTGCCTCCTTTTTCTCCAGATTAAAGAGTTCCATTATAAAATTCATATGGTCACATGACAGATCAAGAATTTCTTATGCACTTCTGTCCAGGAGGGTGGAGAGGGGGGGCATCGCCTGACTTTCAGAAATGCAATCATGCTGCATTAGGTTCTTGCATATTAGATCTATTTCATTCATCGTCTGGGAGGAGATGGGTAGAGGTTGAGGCTTCCAATTGCTCCGGTAATCCCCTGGCCAAGATTTGGACTTGGGAGTTGCCGGAGAGCAGGTTACTACCACATATCACACGCAACTTACAACTTTTCTTGAAGCAGGCGAGACTGATCTATAACCTGACGACTATCCCTGGACCGTTGACTCCGATCTTCGACAATAGTAAGTTCCTCCTGGACTTTAATCAAAAAAGGTTCCTACATAAAGACAGAGACTCATACCCAACTCTCACCCACTACACAACATTATCTGGCATACGTTCTCTGTCTGATCTGTTCCCATCCTCCCAGACCCCTCCACAAGCTTGGTTTCAATTATGCCAACTTCATAATTACATTTCCATGCTCCCACACTCTTGTGTATTTCGAGCTCCATTCCCTTTTGAGCAATTGTGCCTGGATCCTCGACCACAGTCACACACAGTTTCAACGTTGTATAAACTTTTTCAAGAGTGGAGGTCTTACAAAAGTGGAGGTCGCTTGGGTAATAGTGATCATAACTTAATAAGCTTCCAAGTATCCTTTACTAAGACGTGTAGTAGAGGGCTACAAGGACACTAAACTTCAGGAAGGCAAATTTCCAACGGTTGAGAGATGATCTTAGTGCAATAAATTGGGACGATGTCCTGAGACATAAAAGTACACAACACAAATGGGAGATGTTTATTAGCATCCTGAATAGGACCTGTGCACAATATATACCCTATGGGAATAAGCATGCTAGAAATAGGAGGAAACCACTATGGCTAAATAAAGCGGTAAGAAGTGCAATATGTGACAAAAAGAAAGCATTTAGGGAATTAAAACAAGTAGGTAGTGATGAAGCATTATTAAATAAATACAGAAAATTAAATAACATTTGTAAAAAGCAAATCAAGGCAGCAAAGATTGAGACAGAGAGACTCATTGCCAGAGAAAGTAAAAAGAATCCAAAATATTTTTTAACTACATAAATAGTAAGAAAACAGAGAGACTCATTGCCAGAGAAAGTAAAAAGAATCCAAAATATTTTTTAACTACATAAATAGTAAGAAACTAAAAAATGATGGTGTTGGCCCCTTTAAAAATAGTCTGGGTGAAATGGTGGATGAGGATGAGGAAAAAGCCAATATGCTAAATGACTTTTTTTCAACAGTATTTACACAAGAAAATCCCATGACAGACAATATGATCAGTGATAACAAAAATTCTCAATTAAATGTCACCTGCTTAACCCAAGAGGAAGTACGGCATCGTCTAAAAATCACTAAAATTGACAAATGCCCGGGCCCGGATGGGATACACCCCAGAGTGCTGCAGGAATTAAGTACTGTCATAGATAGACCATTATTTTTAATATTTAAAGATTCCATAATAACAGGGTCTGTACCACAGGACTGGCGTATAGCAAATGTGGTGCCAATATTCAAAAAGGGGACAAAAACTGAACTTGGAAATTATAGGCCAGTAAGCTTAACCTCTACTGTGGGTAAAATCCTAGAGGGTTTTCTAAGAGATGCTATACTGGAGTATCTGAAGAAAAATAACCTCATGACCCATTATCAACATGGTTTTACGAGGGATCGTTCCTGTCAAACTAATCTGATAAGCTTCTATGAAGAAGTAAGTTCTGGACTGGACCAAGGAAATGCAGTGGATGTGGTGTATATGGACTTTTCAAAAGCTTTTGATACGGTGCCACACAAAAGGTTGATACATAAAATGAGGGCAATGGGGATAGGGGAAAATATGTGTAAGTGGGTTAAGAACTGGCTTAGTGATAGGAAACAAAGGGTGGTTATTAATGGAACACACTCAGAATGGGTCACAGTTAACAGTGGGGTACCACAGGGGTCAGTGTTGGGCCCGCTTCTATTTAATATATTTATTAATGACCTTGTAGGGGGCATACAGAGTAGAATCTCAATATTTGCAGATGACACTAAACTCTGCAGGGTAATCAATACAGAGGAGGACAATTTTATATTACAGGAGGATTTATGTAAACTAGAAGCTTGGGCTGCTAAATGACAAATGCGCTTTAATGGGGATAAATGTAAAGTCATGCACTTGGGCAGAGGAAACAAAAGGTATAATTATGTGCTTAATTGTAAAACACTGGGCAAAACTGTCACTGAAAAAGATCTGGGTGTATGGGTAGATGACAAACTCACATTTAGTGGCCAGTGTCAGGCAGCTGCTGCAAAGGCAAATAAAATAATGGGATGCATTAAAAGAGGCATAGATGCTCATGAGGAGAACATAATTTTACCTCTATACAAGTCACTAGTGCGACCACACTTAGAATACTGTGTACAATTCTGGTCTCCAGTGTATAAGAAAGACATAGCTGAACTAGAGCGGGTCCAGAGAAGAGCGACAAAAGTCATTAGAGGACTAAGGGGTCTGCAATACCAAGACAGGTTATTAAACTTGGGGTTATTTAGCTTGGAAAAACGAAGGCTTAGGGGTGATCTTATAATAATGTATAAATATATGAGGGTACAGTACAGAGACCTTTCTAATGATCTCTTTACTCTTAGGCCTGAGACTGGGACAAGGGGGCATCCTCTACGTCTGGAGGAAAAAAGGTTTAATCATAATCACAGACGCGGATTCTTTACTGTAAGAGCAGTGAGACTATGGAACTCTCTACCACATGATGTTGTAATGAGTGAGTCACTACTAACATTTAAGAAGGGCCTGGATGCCTTTCTTGAAAACTATAATATTACCAGTTATACATACTAGATTCTTTGATAGGGCGTTGATCCAGGGAATTAGTCTGATTGCCATATCTTGAGTCAGGAAGGAATTTTTTCCCCCAATGTGGAGCTTAGTGTTGCCACATCGGTTTTTTTTGCCTTCCTCTGGATCAACATGTTAGGGTATGGGTTGAACTAGATGGACTTAAAGTCTTCCTTCAACCTTAAAAACTATGTTACTATGTTACATGTTAGATCGTCCTTTCTCCTGCTGTGATCATCCCACCCTACATAGGCAAATGGGAAAAGGACCTTAACAAAACCTTCACGCTTTCGGAGGTAGACAAACTCCTACACAATACTCACAGGGCCTCAGTCTATGCCGTTTCCCAGGAACGGAATTATAAGGTGGTGGCGAGGTGGTACAGGTGCCCCGAGGATATACACAGAATTTTTCCTTCAGTTTCCGCCTCCTGTTGGAGATGCTCGTCTGCTACGGGCTCATACCTACACATTTGGTGGTCCTGTCCTCAGATCCAGCAGTTTTGGCGACAGGTCTTCGATCTTTATAGTTTAGTGATGCAGGTCCAGATTGCTCCTACTCCGGAATTAGCTCTCCTGAACCTGTCACAGTGCTCGACTACCAGCTTCAGGCGGCGGTTGCTCCGTCACTTCTTGACCGCTGCCAGACGTCTCATCCCGAGGTACTGGAAGCGACCCCAAAGTCCGTCACGGGAGGAATTGGTTACTGAATTGAACGACATCTGTAGAATGGAACATCGTCTTCACCAATCTGACCCGTCTGAGTCCTGCACTGATAGATTGTACAAGACGTGGACGCCCTGGCTCCTCTTTAGAGATTCCCCTTCTCTCTCATCCTGGTTGACTTAATTGAACTTTAATATTTCCCGTGGACCCCCTGGACACTCCCTTCCCCCGCCAAGTTCCTGACTTTACCCTTACCCTTTTAATCCATTGTTATATTTTACCCAATGCTTTCCTTTTTTCTTCCCACCCCCCTCTACTGGATATACCTGATGCTGCCCACAGTCCTCCTCTGCTCCAGGTTTCCCCTCCCTGCTTTTTCCTCTGTTTCCTCTTTTCACTTCTTCTCACATTCTTCCCTATTAGAAGTTTGTTACTCAACATACTGGTCTTGGTTTGTTGCTATAGACTAAGATTAATACGTGATTGTATTTCAGTAGACATGTTTATTTTCAACACAATGCTGTTTTGATGTGAATTGACACACAATAAAATCTGATTTACCACAAAAAAGATTATGACCAAGGCCACATTTTTAATTGGGCTAAACAGAAAACAGAATTTGATGGTAAAAATCGCAAAATATACGTGAGAAGGAATAAAAAACCATTTAAAGAAAAAGCAATAAACAGAAAAAGGGTTTCTGGACTACAGATTCAGATTCTAGTAGTACGGACGAAAATACAGGAGAAACAAAGGACAGTCGATTGGGTGCACAGGCTTTCCCTTTTAGGCCCTGTTGCCCCTCTGGGAGGAAGACTAGAAGGGGCAAGGGGCGGAGAAGAAGGAGGAATGCAAGGCACGAAGAGAAAGCAGGTTACATGGAGACATTGACTGACTTGGAACTTGGTGTTAATGAAATGGACACAAACACTGTGATTAATCTCACTGATCATGCTCTCACTATTGACCATACGTCTGCACTTAATAAAGGTTTGAATTTTTGCATCTCGGAGGACTTTGATTTTGTGGATTTCAGGGTGGAACTTTACAAGGCCACCAGGAAGCTACATCTTCATAAGTTCTTCGAGAGCCAAAAAGAGATAGATAAAGTGAAAAATGTTGAAAGATCTAATGCAATAGGACCATTAGGGTTTATCCCTTTGACTTCGAATTTGTCTGACATAGAGAATGATGCACAAACTTTGGTAAGTATCACCCATCCCGAATCTAATCCTCCACAGGTAACCAGCGACAAGATAGGCCCCTTTAGGGGTGGTATAAAATCCACCTTTAACCCCCCAATTATACCAGGCAATAATATAGACCTTTTTCAAGATCCGGTAGTAAAGGACGTACTGGGGAATCTTAGAGACAGACTAAGGAATAGAGCCTATCCTGAAAAACTGGTAGATGATGCAGTAAAAAAAGTGGATGAGATTTGGAAGGAGGGATGGAAAAAAAATGGTGGGCAATAAAAAAGAAAGGAGGTTTATTTTTAATTTCAAGTATGGCCCAATGGATGGAGCTATAAGATCAGCCATTAGTAGAAATTGGTATTTAATAGAAAATGACAGACATTTAAATGAAATTGCAATCAGAAAACCGTTAATAACACATAGAAGATGTAAAAATCTAGGTGACATTCTAGAGAACAGACGAATGGTATCAGAAAGAACCTGGCTTGAAATGAATCGCCCAATAGGGAATCATAAATGTGGTAACTGTAAATTTTGTCGAAAACATATCACTATGAGCCCTGTAAAAGTTGGCCATATCACGTATAAGGTTAAAGAGTTTATTTCTTGTAAGACGAGATCAGTAGTTTACGCAATTCTTTGTGAATGTGGTCGGTTTTATATAGGAAAGACCATTAGGTGTCTCTATGTGGAGTATTGAGAGCACGTAAAGTCGATTGAGACAGGAGTGGGATCACCAAGAATAATTGAGCATGTGAGGAAAGAACATAAGGGAGATCCGTCTGTTTAAGGGTGTGTGCCCACATAGTGGTTTAGTGTCTGTTTAGCAGCGAAAACCGCCGGCGGTTTAGCATAGGTTTTATTTAAATTTATGTAAATCCTTAGCAGCTTTAGGACTTACAAGTAACCCTATGTAATTTAGAAAACGCTGTGCACACATAGTGGGTTTATGTGAACGGATCCGCCAGCGGTTGAGCGGTTTCCCAGCGGTTTAGCAGCATACAACATGTCAATTCTTTTCAGCGTTTTTTCAGCGGTTCCATGAAAAAAATCCTCCATAGAAAACCGCCGGAAAAAACGCTGGAAAAACCGACTGAAAAACGCTGTGCACACGCTGGTAAAAACCGCCGGAAAACCACCGGAAAACCGCTGGAGACTTCTGAGCTCAGGAGTCTAGGCTCCTTGAATTTTCTTTCAAATCATATTTTATTCGTTTTATCTCACATATATGACAACAGTACAGTGAACTGTAAGGCATGGTTCTTGTATGCAAATATATTAACAAAAGTTTCAAATGAACAAACCAACTAGTTTTCCTTTTCTTGCATTATATATATCACATCTAGGTAGCATATCTGTTCGTATATTCTGGTAAGTCTATTAAGTATTGTGAACAAATGTCCATGTTGTATTACTACCTATATTGTCAAAAATCTGAAAATCATATTCAAAATTTCCAAACATCTCTAGAAAAAAAAAAAAAAAGCAAGGGAACCAGCTTAAATTAGCAAAAAGGGGGTGATAAACAGGAAAAGGAGAAAAAGAAAGAAAGGGAGGAAGTTAAAGAAGTGATGGGAAAAAGGGGAAGGGGTATGAATGCCGAGTAACTCATATCCAGAGGGGATGAAGTTGTAATCTTATGGCCACATAAATCTTCCAGATTGGACTTGTATGGTCTCACTCCACAGAAGAAACCCAAGATTGAAGATCATCAGAGTCCCTGTATAGAAACCAAGAGGTCCATCTCTCACGATGTCCCTCTAAACTACCGGGGGTCCGTGAAGCACATGCTGCCAATTCCTCCATCCTGCACACCTCATTAAGTTCTGCTACCAACTCCCATCGAGAAGGACATCTAGTTTTCTTCCACCATCGAGGTATGAGACGTCTAGCTGATGTCAAAAAGAACCTCAGCAAACCTTTCTTAAAACCCTTGTTAGACAGAGGGTGTAGATTCAATAGGGCCAGTTCCATGGTAAATTGTATCTTTAGAGCAGTCACACGTGTATAAAGGTCATTTACATCCCTCCAAAAAGAGGATATCAATGAGCATCCCCACCACACATGGATGTACGTGCCCACTCCCTCTAGACATCGCCAGCATCGGTCCGAGGCATCCGGAAATACCCGGTGTACGTCAGCAGGACACCTATACCATCTCGCCACCACCTTATAGTTTCTCTCCTGAGACATAGCCGAGAGGGATGCACTATACGTGGAAGTAAAGATTTTCTCCCAGTCCAACACAGATAGGGTTCTATTCAAATCTTCCTCCCATCTCCTCACGTACCCAGGTCTGTCCCCCAAGTCCATGTTTCTATGTGTGTGGAATAAATCGTAAATCACTGAGATAGCGTGTGGTATATACGTCCGTTTAGCACATAATTGTTCAAAGTCTGTCAGGGGTCTCCTTAGGGATGAGAAAGGTAAGGATCTCACAAAGCTATCTAATCTAGTATATTGGAACCATGTCCCTTGATGTTGGATATGTATATTAGGGAAGTCGTCCAGTGGTTTAATTCCAGAGTGAGAAATACAGTCCCCGAGAGATGGGCGGGACGCTCTAGTGAGACCTAGAAACGAGGTGCAGCCTGAATCTATTGGGAACAATGGGTTATCGAATAACATGGTTAGAGGGCCTGGATTGGAGGTAAAATGAAACAGACGGACCTGTCTTTTGAAGGAGTCATGTAGCTGTAGAGCTAGAAACGAACGGGTTTCTCGTCCACTCGAATCCATTGCCCATATCCACGTTAGAGGGTCATATTGAAGTCCCTCCCGTTCCACCTCCGCCCATCCCTCCCCCTCCTCCCTGAAGAGATCCAGGAGGCACTTATCCATAGCTGCGTAGTGATACAGTAAGGGGTCAGGGAGGCCCATTCCTCCATGTGCAATTTTCTTACTAAGGGTCTTGAAGGAAATCCTCGGGCGGCCATGAGACCACAAAAAGCGGGTCCATCCCTGCTTCAATCTGGAGAAGAAGGAGGCCGGTAAATGGATAGGTAATGTTTGATAATGATAGAGAAGACGCGGGAGGATGTCCATTCTCAGGGCGTGTAGTCTGCCTAGCCAGGTCAGTGAAAGTTTGTTCCATTTAACTAGGTCCGATTCTAATGATGACAGCAGGGGCATATAATTGTGTATAAAGAGGAGCGAAGGGTCCCTTGTTAACCTAATCCCCAAATAACCCAAAGACTCCTCCCGCCATTTAAAAGGATAATCCCCCACCAAGAGTGAAACCACCAAACGTGGCAAGGTAATGTTAAGCATTTCGGATTTGGAAGGATTTATCCTAAAGTTGCTCAATCTACCAAATACCTTCATGTTTTCCAGAATATGGGGAAGGGATATCAGGGGGTTTGTGATGTAAGCTAGCAGATCGTCTGCGAATAAAGCAATCTTGTGTTCTCTCCTTCCCACTTCCAGACCCTGTACTGAAGTGTCAGCTCGTAAGGCGCACGCCAGGACCTCCATACAAAGAATATACAGTAAAGGGGATAATGGGCAACCCTGGCGCGTGCCGTTACGGATTGAGAAGGACTCCGATAGCACGCCATTTATTCGCAGACGAGCAGTTGGTTGAGCATACAGAGCTTTTATGCGATGAAGCATGATGTCTCCTACCCCTAAATAGCGTAATACCGCAAACATAAATCCCCAGTGCACCCTGTCAAACGCCTTTTCCGCGTCTACTGACAGGATGCACATGGGTACCGACCTTCTGCGAGCTGCATCTATAAGGGCCACAGACCTGATCGTGTTGTCCCTAGCTTCTCTGCCAGGAACAAACCCCACTTGATCTCCATGGATTATCCCGGGGAGGAGGTGTTTAAGCCTATTTGCCACCAGTTTAGAATAAAGTTTAATGTCTAGATTGATTAAAGAGATGGGTCTATAGTTACCACATAGCGACCCATCTTTCCCGGATTTATGTAAGACCACCACGTGGGCCATAAGCGCTTGAGCTGGGAAGGACCCTCCCGAGGATATGTCATTACATACCGACAAGAATAGCGGGCCCAGGAGATCCCCATATTTTTTATAAAACCCTGCAGAGTAACCATCCGGGCCCGGACTCTTACCATGTTTCATGTCTTTAATTCCGGCCTCTATTTCCCCCAAAGTAAAATCGGCAGTCAGTTGGTTCATATCCTCCGAGGACAACCTGGGTAGGCCTGTCTTTCCAATATACTCCAAGAAGTCCTCCTCAGATTCTCGAGGAGCTTCTAAGTTGTATAGAGAGGAATAGAAGTCTCTAAAGCTATGGAGAATATCACTTGTTTTATGAAGCAAAGTGCCCCCTGGATCCCGGATATGTGTTATATACGTTCTGGGGGTCTGGGATGGAGAACTCTAGCTAAAAGTTTCCCGCTTTTGTTGCCCGATATATAAAATCGAGATTTAGTCCAATCTCTGTTCACCCTGTCTTTTTGGTCTAGAATGGACAGCAACTTGTGCCTTGTGGAGGACAGGAGGGAAAGGCCCTGCGGAGTCGGAGTCTCCTTGTGTCTCGTTTCCATGTCAGTTATCTGGGCCAACAGGTCATCTATATCGTGTGATCTTTTTTTCTTGAGGCGTGTACCATGGGATATGAGCACCCCCCTTAAAACGCTCTTTAGAGCCTCCCATTTTACCGGGCTAGGCGTCGTATCCAAGGAGTGGTCTAGCATAAAATTTTTAATTGTAGTCTCGATATCTAGATGACACTCCTGATCAGACAATAGATTTTCATTTAGTCTCCACGTAAAACCACTTCCTTTGGATGCAGACACAGTTAATTTGAGGTATATTGGGGCATGGTCTGACCATAGTATTGAACCTATGTCCGTCGTTACCCCCCGGTCCAACATTGAGTGTGACATATAGAACCTGTCTATCCTGCTGTATGTTGAATGGACATGCGAGAAAAATGTGTAATCTTTTACATTAGGATTAAATATTCTCCACGTGTCCACCATGTGCATCCCCTCCCACTGTCTATTCAGGTAGTGGAGAGATGGCGCAGGCTGAGAAGACTTACCCGCCGACGTATCGATCACCGGATCAACAGGATAATTGAAGTCTCCTCCCATGATGATCGGGACCGAGCCAGCGAATGTCTCCAGGCGTTTCCGTAAACGTGCTCCAAATCTCAGTTGTTTCCTGTTGGGAAAGTACACGTTAACGATGATGAGTGTAAGAGAGAGAATTTTCACCTTTAGAAACATGAAACGACCCCCTGGATCAACCTCCTGGTCCAAAATTTGTGGGGTGCAGGACCGATGGAACGCCACGGAAACCCCCCTAGCTTTAGAATCAGGGAATGTGCTGTGAAACCACAGGGGGTACTCTCTGGTTTCACATCTTGGGACTCTATCTGAACGGAAGTGGGTCTCCTGGAGCATCAAAATATGAATTTTGGCTTTATGAAATGAATAACAGATCTGTCTTCTTCTTTCTGGTTTGTTGAGACCATTTACATTAAACGAGCAACAATTAAGCGTCGTCATAGCCATTTAATCAAATATATGTTACCGTATCCCTCTCTGTCTGAGCACTCGGCATGGGATTGGGGAAGGGGGTAGGTAGGGGAACAAAAATTAGCAACATCAAAAATAAAGTAATAACAGATATATGTATAAGTAAATGTTTTAACCAAAAGAAAGCACCTATCGGTGCCGATGTGCGTGCGTTTATGGGTGACTAACGTCATCCAGCACTGGGGGTCGGGTGTTTTGCCCAGTGCATTCTACCCTCCGCAGCGCCACCTCTATCTCTTTATATCTTTCATTAAGTATCATCCAACCTAACTTTGTTGAGTTCTAGTACTATAAACCCAATTATGTAATATAGAAGGAGAAAAATCAGGCATGTCTCGAGTCTAAAATCCCAAGCGTGCCCCCCCCCCCCTCTGTGAGATCCCCCACAGAATGAAATAAACATATTGGTAGATAGAGAGGGTATGGGGTAGACACCATGAGTGTTGTAAAGAAACCCAGCCTAATAGGTATTAGAGAGAGGGTTTTAACAAAAGAGCATATTATGGGGGTCAGAGAATCTAATGGGCTGATACAATGGAGTCAGGGGTGGGAAGAGGGCCCGGTTAATAACCAGGAGAGAGGAAACAAAGGAAAAAAGAGGGGTAAATGGATCCAAGGGAAACAGGTCAAATTTGTGGAATAAGGCGACGGGCAGGGATTTAGGGGAGGTCAGGAAGCCATTGTATCTAATAATAATATGAACATATGGGTTGGTGTGTGACCCGATAGTCAGATTAAGGCATTAATATGAAAAAGAAAAGAAGACAGACAAGACAATAACAGAGATTACAACCCATCTGCAAGGGCTCAAGACTATCCGAATCCCCTCCATCCTGTCCCAGAACCGCAGGGCATCGGTCATGGACTCTTGATGCCTTCATTACACAGCTCGGCGTAGGAGGTCATCATGTAACAAGGAAGTTCAGAAATTCCTCTAGTTGTCTTCCTCCTCTTTAGGCCGGTGGATTTCTGGGTGAACGTTGACGCCTCACTCTTTGCCATCTCACAGGGGCTGGAGGTAGACCAGGCATCACAGGCCAGTCGGGCAGGTCCATTTCCGGAATGTCCAAAGTTTTGCAAAATAGAGGGAGATCCGCCAGTCTCCTAAGGGACGCCGAGCGACCCCCGTATGAGGCAGAAAGCTGGAAGGGGAATCCCCATCTGTATTTTATCTCCCGTTCTCTCAACACCTCCAGGAGCGGACGGAGCCCCCGTCGTTGTTGAAGCGTGCGGCGGGACAAGTCCTGCAAGAATAGTATGGGAGCATCTTGGTACATGATTTTTTCTTTTTGCCTGGCCGCAAACAAAATTGCCTCCTTTATGGCGTAAAAGTGCACCCTGCAGAGCACATCCCGGGGTCTGGTATCTTGTGGGGTTCTTGGAGCCAGGGCCCGGTGTACACGATCCAGTTCAATGTGGGGGCCCTGGTCGTTACCTAGGACCTGCTTCAGCAACCCCTGCACCGTGCCAGCAAGCTCCAGGGCTGGAATGGACTCCGGGAGACCCCTAATCCGTATGTTGTTGCGGCGGTTGCGATTTTCTAGGTCCTCCTGAGAATATGCCATTTCTTCCAGGAGTGCTGCATGTGATGAAAGCATGTCTCTATGTGCTTGGAGCTCGTCCAGCACTGTCTCCTGTGCCTTCTCCACCTCCTCCACTCTAGATGTGACCTCCTGCCTTAGGGCCGCCATCTCCTCTCTGTAGGTGTTTTCAATGCGGCGGACAAATCTTTCTAAATCACCTTTTGTGGGGAGATTTTTAAGGTAATCTCCCAGCTCACCCCCAGGAAGTGCGTCCGGGGAATCCGGGCAGTCTGAGTCTTCCTCCCGTGTGTCCCCCAAGGCGGCAAAGCGATTTGTGCCTCTCTTCCCCCTCTCCTCCCACCCCCCCGCCGCTTGCTGTGGGCGGGAAGGCGCCATCTTGGGCAGCGCGCGGTCCGGAACAGGGGTCGCCCCGGACCGCAAATACCTGTCCATGCTGCCCTGAGACCCTCCATCTTCCGCTCCCGGGCCTCCAGAGAGCTTCCTTGTTTTGCCCATGCTCGTCGGGCGGTGGGTTTTGCAAATAAAGGCTGAATTTGATGGCGGTGCTGCGGAGCTCTTGCCCGGCACGTCTCACTCCTCCATGCGCTAGGCTCCGCCCCCGGCTCCTTGAATTTTCCAGCGGTTTACTGACGATTAGAACGTCACTAAACCACTATGTGGGCACACAGCCTTAAGCTTTCTAGGACTGGAAAGGGTAGAATTGCCCCCAGCAGGAGGGAATGTTCATAAATTACTCCTTCAGAAATAAGCAGCTTGAATTATAAAGCTGAGAACACAAGGACCGGCTGGTCTAAATGACAAAAATGATCTGTCTGTGTTTTTGTGATTAATGTTACTAATGAGCAGCAGTAGAAGTAAGAGGGATGGAAGGTATGGTATTTGAGCTTTTCCTACTGCAGATTCAATGCATTATAAGAAATAAGTCCCCTTATAATTATATACTCCTCTCTCTCCCCTGGTTTAATTATTATACTTAGTATGTGATTGTTATGAATTTATGAATATATGAAATTAATATATAGAATTAGTCGTTATTGCTATATGATTAGGACTTTTTGAGGTCTTTTTAAAGTATTTTAATGTTCATTTGCACTTTCTAGCACTGTCACTTTAAAATCTTGAAGTTGATTTTGCACTATTTAATATTGTTGCCTGGTTACCAGGCAACTGATTACCATTAAGTCTCAAGAGGTGAGTTTACAATGAGTAATGTACCCACCCATCTTTGAGGATTGTACCCGCAGAAGCGCCAGCTGAGCGTGAAACGTTCATTGTATCATCGGGGCTACCCGGTCCTCCTTCCTTTGCACCCCCACCTGTAACACCCCTGTGATGCATTAAATGGAATGAGCACTTTTATCCTGTGTGCAGCGCTGCTCTTTTTCTAAACTGGAAATTATGCTTTTATGCAGCTTAGGAATCAAATATAGAGTGGGCATTTTTGGATTTTCCTTAATTAAGGCATCCATCAATTTCTTTGGAATGGTGCCCTACTGACATGTTTTATCTAAGATTTGGAATAACTCTGCTGAAAACCAGTTAGAGGTTTATATACAACCTCTTGTAGCATGCCCGATTGCGCAATTGCTTTTGGGCTTTTCTTTCATAAAGTTGTTAGGTCAAATAACCAGATTACCCCCTTTGTCGGGAGGTTTGGAAGTAACATCTGTACATTTCATCCAATGCCTTCTTCTTATGGTGGCTAAGATTACAGTACCTGTTAGGTTTGCAGTTCAAGCGCTCAATGTCGCTGGAGACCATTTTTGGTCTCGGGAGGTCATTATCCTCCGCCAACACTTCAAGGGCGTTCAGTGCTTCCTCTTCATTCTGCTCGTACCGGGAGGGCCCTATATCAAATTGAAGAAATATACGTTCAATTAAAAGTTTTCTGGCAAAAAATGTATATCCTTGATGGTAGTGAAAGTATCTAGTTGCATAGTGGGGGCAAAGGACAAGCTTCTTTCCAACACCTGCATCTGGTCAGATAAGATTTATTACCTTAGGATGCTGGTCACGTCCATGTTTCTTTGGAGAGGGGTGACCATTGTCCTTTCCTGACGGACAAAGATGTCGTTTGAGATTTATTTGTCTAACCTTTATGCAGATCATTATTGACAAAAATGGTACGGATCGTTTTCATTTGCATCAACGGGGGGGCGTAGCTATTTATGATACAGAGTCGTTTTGATTGGACTGTCCCGCGTATTATGAGGTATCTACCTTCTTTGTCCGCAGTCACTTTTTTCTGTACAAATGGGAAGGAGTTGTGGAATAGGATGGTCACTCCTCTAGTTTTTTTTTATGGGATGCTAGGTGGGATCTAGTGTATGACTTATGAAAGAATTTTGGGAAGGTGCGGTCTGTAAAGTGTGTTTCCTGTAGTAGTATGATGCCCGGTGTATGTTTTGAGTAGTCTATGAACGCGCGTTTTCTCTTAAACGGGGAGTTGAGTCCCCTGACATTGTGTGATAGTACCTTATATATTCGCAATATGGGGGGACATGTAAGCTGTCCTGTGGGGTCTGTCTCCGTGTTGTGTGGTGATGGTCAGTTTGGGTTTTAATTTGGGGAGAGATAACCTTGGAGTTGTGGGGGTTGCGGATGGGCAGGTGGGCACAGCGGATACAACAGGGGTGATATTCAGTGGTTTTTGGGACCCGAGTGTTCGGGTCTCTTGAGGTTAAGGCCATGGGTAGCATCGGCCCAATTTGGGGTAGCACATTTAATGTAGAGGTGTTGTGTTCTCTGTAGGGTAGTTTGTGGGTGGTATGGGTTGGGGATTTTTTGCCTTTTTCAGGAACCATCTGGTTCCAGGGACAGTACATTCTCTGTAGGGTGGTTTTTGTGGGGTAGGGGTTGGAGGTTTGCTGCTTTGTTTTGGGGTCGTCTAGTAGTAGGTAGGATTGGGCGTTTGGTGTCTGGGGGGGGAGATGTGTTGTTTTATTTAGTGTTCTAAGATTTTTAATTGTTTTGGTCATGGTTTCTGGGGGGATTGGGGGTTAGAGTTTTTCAAGCGACGAACCTCTGTCCACTCCCTATTGGGTTTTGGTCATTGTGGTAATGCGTTGGTGTCATTTAAAGGGATACCTGCCCTTTCCATGGCTTGTTGGCCTTCTTCTTCCGTTCTCGATGAGTAGGTTTTGTTGTAGTGAAAGATCAGGGCGTGTGGGAAACCCCACTTGTATTTGATGTGTGCTTTTAGTAGTGCCATTGTGGTGCCTTTCATTGCTCTCCTTCTCATTAGGGTCGCTGGGCAGATGTCCGGGAATAGAGCGACTGTGTCTGGTAGTCCTGGCAGAGTAGGTCTGTTGCGTGCGGCTGCGAGGATCAGGTCTCTTGATTCTTCGTGGTGTAGTTTAAGAACCACGTCTCTTGGTGATGCATCTGATCTGGGTTTTCCTAAAGCTCTGTGTATTCTGGTTATCTGGAAGAGACTGGGGTCTGCTTGAGGAAGTAGAGATTGGAAGAGTTTGGAGACTGTTGCTTTTAGGTTTGTATCGTTTTCGAGGAGCCATTTAATTCTAATGTTTCCTCTCCTTGATCAATTTTCTATGTCCTCGCTTTTCAGCTCCAGATATTCAATTCTGGCATCTTGTTCTTGGAGTAGTTTCCAGTCGGTCTCTATAGCATCATCTGTGTTGTCCATTCGTCTTTCTAGATCATTTGTGCGTTGAGCGATGTCTTGAAGTTGGCGTGTGAAATTGTCGACCGCGGTAGAGAGTTTGGTCCTGAAAGTCTTTTTGATGGCTGTCATGGGTATGGGGGTGCATTATGTGGGGGGCTGCTTCCGGTTTGTTGGGGGCTTTTGGTGGGGTCTCCCTGCCTTGATGGGGTTGCTTGGGTGGGTGGCATTTCGTGGGCTGTGGGTTTGATACGTTGTGGGAATAACTGTGATATTGGCTTTGGCTTAGTTTCTCTTAATGTGGTTCGCTTTGTACGCATTATTTTGGGGCTTGGGGGGTATTTGGCTGAGTTTTTTCCTGTTGGGGTTGGTCATGTGGAGGACCAGTAATGTCTGTGGTGCAGGTCCTAGCCTTGTGTGGGGTCAATTGGTCAGGGCTACTTATGCAGTCTTGAAGGATTAGTAAAGGAGGGTAAAGAGGGGCTGATGTGGAGGCAGAGTGATGGAGGTGGAATGGGGGGGTAAACGTGGATGACTAATGCACAAAATGAGAAAGCATTGAAATTAAGGACTTTTGGTTGTGTTGGTAACTATTACAATTAAGACAGGTAGTAGATGGGTAGAGTTTTTACCTTCTGGCTTCCTCTGGCTTATCTCTGGAGTATCTCTGCCCCCCACTTTCAAAAATTCCACTTTGAAAATTCACACAGGCCAAGGCACTAGAGGCCTTGTGGTCTGCAATTTATAGCTCTTGTGGACAGCAGATGATAGGCCAGGTATACAGAGGGGAGGGGGTCAGAGGAGAAAAAGGGCCACTGCACACTAGGGTACAATTAACAAATTGCTGCTAAGTGAAACATTTGGAGCCAGATCAGCAGGAGGGAGAGACAAGAAGGATGGAAAAATAAAATATGGATATTTCTAAGGTACAAAGCAAATGAATCAATGTGTTCAAACCATGAAATATGTGCACAGCATACATGGATTGGATACTACAGCAGAGATAACATACACCACTGAATCAATGTGTTCATAGCATGAAATATGTGCACAGCATACATGGATTGGATACTACAGCAGAGATTACATACACCACTGAATCAATGTGTTCATACCATGAAATATGTGCACAGCATACATGGATTGGATACTACAGCAGATATTACATACACCACTGAATCAATGTGTTCATACCATGAAATATGTGCACAGCATACATGGATTGGATACTACAGCAGAGATTACATACACCACTGAATCAATGTGTTCATACCATGAAATATGTGCACAGCATACATGGATTGGATACTACAGCAGAGATTACATACACCACTGAATCAATGTGTTCATACCATGAAATATGTGCACAGCATACATGGATTGGTTACTACAGCAGAGATTACATACACCACTGAATCAATGTGTTCATACCATGAAATATGTGCACAGCATACATGGATTGGATACTACAGCAGAGATTACATACACCACTGAATCAATGTGTTCATACCTGCAAAGGAAGAAGATATATTGTCACAACAGGGCATCACAGCAATGGGAACTGTAGGCAAGACATCTCTACCGCCCACTTTCAAAAATTCCACTTTGAAAATTCACACAGGCCAAGGCCATTATTGACAAAAATTAATCTTCTAGTGCCCTGGATGTGAAAATTGCCGAGCTAGAGAAACATCTAGAATGGGAGCTCCAAAAAGAAGCTTTGGAGAAAGTTTGCAAAGACTTAGATAAAAAAAAAGATAAATGGGAAAAAGAAATCGACACTACTAAGGTGAAGAAGTATCAACGTAATTTGGTTGATTACGATCAAAAAAAGGTGTACAGATGGCAAACCATCCCGGTTCCTTCTAAAAGGCCTAGAAGACGATCGGGATCAGCTACATCAGGTGGCCAGCATCCTAATGTAATAAATCTATCTGACCACGTCCTATCTGAAGTCCAGATGCAGGTGTTGTAAAGAAGCTTGTCCTTTGCCCCTACTATGCAACTTGATACTTTCACTGCCATCAAGGATGTATATCTGGACTTCTGATAGGACATGGACAGATAGAAAAGTTTTCTGGCAAAAAGGTGTATGTTTGTAAAGAACGGTCTACAGCGACATTGAGCGCTTGAACTGCAAACCTAATAGGTACTGTGATTTTAGCCTCCATGAGAGGAAGGCATTTCAGGAAATGAGGAGTGGACAGATGTTACTTTCAAACCTGCGAACAAAGGGGGTAATCTGGTTATTTGACCTAACCCCTTTATGAAGGAAAAGCCCAAAAGCAATTGAGCAATTGGGCGTGCTACAAGAGTTTGTATATGAAACCTCTAACTGACTTTCAGGCAGTTATTCCAAATCTTAGATAAGGCATGTCAGGAGGGCACCATTCCAAAGAAATTGATGGATGCCTTAATTGAGGAAAATCCAAAAATGCCCAATCTATATTTGATTCCTAAGCTGCATAAAAATACCACGAGTCCCCCCGGCCGACCAATAGTGTCGGGTAATGAAGGGATCTGTGAAACTGTCTGCCAGATGATTGATTTTTACTTGAAACCATTGGTAGCGACACTACCATCTTATATTAACCCCTTCATGACCCTGGAATTTTTTGTTTTCCATTTTCGTTTTTTGCCCCCTGCTTCCAAGAGCCATAATTTTTTTATTTTTCCGTCAATATAGACATATTGCGGGACGAGTTGTACTTTCAGATGCAATCACTTATTTTACCATATAGTGTACAAGGAAGTTGCAAAAAAATTCCAAGTGCAGTGAAATTGCAAAAAAGTATTTTTTCGTTTTTCTAGTCGCCATGTTCACTATATGGTAAAACCGATGTGATGGGGTGATGCCTCAGGTCAGTACGAGTTTGTAGATCCCAAACATGTATGTTTTTACTGGTATCTAGGTGGTGAAAAAAAATTCAGAAGTTTAAAAAAAAAAGAAATCGCACTTTTTGCGCCATGTTTTGAGACCCATAGCGCCCTCATTTTTTGGGATCTAGAGCTGTGTGATGGCTTATTTTTTGCGTCTTGAGCTGACGTTTCTAATGATACTATTGGGTGGATGCACTGTTTTGATCAACCGTTATTGCATTTTATAGCACTGTTGCGGAGACCAAAAAAAAGGAATTTTGGTGTTTGGACCATTTTTTCCGGCTCTCATTAATTGATTTAATATCTTGATAGATTGGGTGATTCTGAACGCGGCGATACCAAACGTGTATTTTTTTTTTTTTTTGATAGTTTTATTGTGAATGGGGAAAAAGGGGGGTGATTTGAACTTTTATGTTTTTTTTTTTTTTTTTTTACAGGTTTTTAAAAACTTTATTAAAAAAAACTATTTTTAGTTTTGCACTGCCTCTTAGAGAGGCACCCTGCTGCACAGTCCGATCGCTTCTGAGAGATACCGATGAGCTGCAGCTCATCTGTATCTCTCAGAATCGCGGACGTGATGTGGTTGGCAGTGCCTGCCAACCACAACCCGGAAGTGCTCCGTGACAGCTTCTGGGGTCTAGCCAGGACCCTGGGCTATCCCGCCGGAGATCCCGCAATACTATCGCGGGATCTCCAATGCAGGCGGGGAACGGAGCCTTCCCCGCCGCTGCACCTTTGGATCCAAAGTGTTAACAGCACCAATCGGAAACCGGATCCGATCGGTGCTGTTACCCCCGACATCTCAGCTGATGAGATCAGCTGAGATGTCGGGTGTTTGATGTGAGCTCCGCGCCGCAGCTCACATCAAACCCCCCCTTACTGGCCCATGACTTTGTACAATGTCATAGGTCGGGAAGAGGTTAAAAACACCACAGCTGCTTTGCAGAGATTGGATAATGTGACACTTGACCCTAGAACAATTATGGTAACTACTGATGTAGAAAGCCTATATATATCGATTAGGCACAAGGATGGGTTGCAAGCGGCCTCATTCTTTCTATTGATGAGCGATCTTGATCAGCCCCTGATTGAACTTTTGCTGATGCTGCATGTTTAAAGGTGCAATATATTTACAAACGCAAGGAACAGCGATGGGGGCAGCTTGTGCTTCAGCCTATGCCAACTTGTTTTTGGGGTCATGGGAGCATCTGAGTTTTCTCACAGACCCAGATGTCGATATTCTCAAAGTTCATAATTGGATGAGATAGATCGACATATGGTTTCTGTGGGAGGGCTCTGAAAATGAACTAAAAGGGTTCATTGACGGACTGAATAATAGTATCAATGTCTTTTTAACTTATAAGACCGAGGTCGATTTTTTTTTTTAGATCTTAAAATCAAGATAACAGCTGACGGGTGGATATCTACGGAAGTATACCAAAAACCAACGACCACTAATTCGCTTTTATATGCTGAGTCCTCTTTCCCCCTCGACTATTAAGGGAATACCAATAGCTCAGTTTCTATGGACAAAGCAAATCTGTTTGTCGGAAGAGGCTTTCCGAGCACAGGCACAGGAGCTAATGGATAGATTTTTGCATAGATAGAGGATATAGCCAGTGAAAAATCAACTATGACTACCAGAGAGCAAGGAATTCCGCTAGGGAGTCTTTACTATACCCCAATAACACTAACAAACAGGCAATGGATGATAGGAAAGTGAGGTTCATCACCACATATAACAGATGGAATGATATCTCCATGATCCTAAAACAACATTGGCGTATTCTTGTCACCGACCCTATTCTGCGTGTCTACCACCCTACCCAAAGATGACTGCGAAGAGATCAAGGAATGTTAAGCATCTTTTAGTCATAGACACTATGGAGCTATGAGCAGAATTACTCGGACTCCTGTGGTAATAGGATTCTAACCTTGTGGCCTGTGCAAGGCATGTGCTAACATGAGAAGGGTAAAAATATCCAAGGGTGTTAAAGATGATAGGGTATATACAATCCGCCTCCATCTCAATTGTTTATCAAAGACAGTAGTGTATCAGGCGAAATGTCCCTGTGATTTACATTACGTGAGGATGACACATGGGAATTGAAGTTCCGTGTAGGCGAACACATCAGGGACATAAAAAATGCCAAAACAGTACAGCCTGAGGAAACACTGAAACCTATCCCACAACATTTCAAGAGCACAACTGTGATTTTACTCTTGATAGTTAAGTTGATTGATCAAATTGAAATCAATACTCGGGTTGGCAGTATTGGAAGATCGTTGGTGTGGCTGGAAATCAGATGGATCTGCAGGCTTGGTAGAGTATCTGCTGCTGGATTAAACAAACACTTTAAATTTAGTGCCTTCCTATAATAAATAGAAAGGCTCTTCGCAAATTTGATAAAACTTGGGGTAAGTGGAATATCTATCATGGATATCATATCTTGACAATTTTAAATTCCATGCGTATTTAGGGTAATACCTACTCTGATGATTTGCCTGAAGTATACAGTCTGAATATGGACTTTTATGTCTATCATCTTATTTTGCTGCTTTTGATACCATGTAATTTCTAATGGGGAATATGATGTATTACTGTGTTTGTTGGAACTGTATTGCTGGAGCAGTCTAAAATGCTCTCTATTCTGCTGGGATGCGGGGGTTTAAGGGAGGTTGGGGTGTGGTGGGGTGGGTATCTTTTGAGGTTGTTATCAATGTTCATTGTTTTCTCTTTTGTAAGACAAAATCTTTAATAAAAAATCTGCTTTAAAAAAAAAAAATGCGGCGGAAATGTTTTAGGGATTATGAATCGTTACGCCACCCGTGGTTTGCGGCTATGGGTAGCCGCCGCTGCTGCAGAACCTCTGGGGACGATGAACAAGCAGCTGGAGTGAAGTGTCTTTCCCCGGGTGGAGTGGGTCCCCAGGGTAGTAGATGTTGGAAGGTAGTTGGGTTGCAGGACGGAGGGTGCAAAGTGACAGACTCACCGTTGTTTGTTCCTCAGGTCCTTTACGGAAGGTACTGGAGCAAGGCGGGACACTAACACGTGATGTTATTTTAAGTCCGTGCAACTTGGGAGCTTAAGCTCAGCTGAGGCCCTCTCTCTCCTGCGTTGTGCCAGTATGGCAGGCAGCTCAAGTCCTTCTCCAGCCCCACTTCAGTGGTGGCTACTCACGGGCTCTCTGCGCTGATTTGCCTGCGCGCACTTTGGTGTGGCTGAGGGACTTGATATCCGCCACCCTCCGGTGTTGGCTGCCGGGACGTTAGGCCCTGCACAGCCTTGGACTGCGGTGTCCGGTTCTTGGTTCTCTCTACACTGGGGTGAGCTTGACACTCCCCAGGCTCTCCTTGACTTCCTCAGACTCTTGCCTATGGGTTCCTCAAGCTAGGTTTCAGGTTTCCTGGGAGGAGCTGGGCACTGCTCAAGTCCACAGGATGTCTTCCTCAATCCTCCTAGGAACTGAACTAACTCCGCCCCAGACCAGAATTTATAGGGGAGCTGCCCTGAACCCAGGTTATAGAGCTCCCCCTTCAGGCCTGGAGGCAGAAAGGTGTTGCATGCTTTGGTTTGCCTGGTGTGGTACCCTCTGTTGCTCTCAGGTATGACATTATCCCCCGACGGCAGCAATGACATTGTGGCATCCGGGCTCTAGGGTGCCACATTCCCCCCTAGTGAAATTCAGTACTCCCAGACTGGGGGAAACCTTTTTCAATACATAACAATGGTAAATAACAATGAGAAGTGTTCAAAGTCTCAAAAATTAAAAAAAATTACAAAAACCAAGAAAATGGAAAACAGTCACCATGGCGTTTAGTCCTTCCATTGTTGGCTGATGAAGAAATATATACAAATTGCCTTTACCACAACCAGTCCAGTGGCATATTGGTCCGTAATTAAATTAAATGATTGAGAAGACTCAAAAGTTCATACAGGAAGTCCTGTAGGTGCGTTTGCTTGGTGGTTGCTTAGTTACATATTTACATTTTTGCAAGAAAACAAAGAAAAACATATTTACATTTTACCCTTATTTACATCCTAATCTTTGTATCTAACTGTGATTTGGCCTTGGGTACTGCGCTGGGATTTTCGCTACACGGGTGTTTCTATTGATAACCTAGCCTGGTCTAATATGTAACATAGTAACATAGTAACATAGTTTTTAAGGTTGAAGGAAGACTTTAAGTCCATCTAGTTCAACCCATAGCCTAACATGTTGATCCAGAGGAAGGCAAAAAAACCCCATGTGGCAACACTAAGCTCCACATTGGGGGAAAAAATTCCTTCCTGACTCCAGATACGGCAATCAGACTAACTCCCTGGATCAACGTCCTATCAAAGAATCTAGTATATATAACTGGTAATATTATAGTTTTCAAGAAAGGCATCCAGGCCCTTCTTAAATGTTAGTAGTGAGTCACTCATTACAACAGCATGAGGCAGAGAGTTCCAAAGTCTTACTGCTCTTACAGTAAAGAATCCACGTCTGTGATTATGATTAAACCTTCTTTCCTCCAGACGTAGAGGATGCCCCTTGTCCCCGTCTCAGGCCTAAGAGTAAAGAGATCATTAGATAGGTCTCTGTACTGCCCCCTCATATATTTATACATTATTATAAGATCACCCCTAAGCCTTCGTTTTTCCAAGCTAAATAACCCCAAGTTTAATAACCTGTCTTGGTATTGCAGACCCCTTAGTCTTCTAATGACTTTTGTCGCTCTTCTCTGGACCCGCTCTAGTTCAGCTATGTCTTTCTTATACACCGGAGACCAGAATTGTACACAGTATTCTAAGTGTGGTCGCACTAGTGACTTGTATAGAGGTAAAATTATGTTCTCCTCATGAGCATCTATGCCTCTTTTAATGCATCCCATTATTTTATTTGCCTTTGCAGCAGCTGCCTGACACTGGCCACTAAATGTGAGTTTATCATCTATCCATACACCCAGGTCTTTTTCAGTGACAGTTTTGCCCAGTGTTTTACAATTAAGCACATAATTATACCTTTTGTTTCCTCTGCCCAAGTGCATGACTTTACATTTATCCCCATTAAAGCGCATTTGCCATTTAGCCGCCCAAGCTTCTAGTTTACATAAATCCTCCTGTAATATAGAATTGTCCTCCTCTGTATTGATTACCCTGCAGAGTTTAGAGTCATCTGCAAATATTGAGATTCCACTCTGTATGCCCCCTACAAGGTCATTAATAAATATATTAAATAGAAGCGGGCCCAACACTGACCCCTGTGGTACCCCACTGTTAACTGTGACCCATTCTGAGTGTGTTCCATTAATAACCACCCTTTGTTTCCTATCACTAAGCCAGTTCTCAACCCACTTACACATATTTTCCCCTATCCCCATTGCCCTCATTTTATGTATCAACCTTTTGTGTGGCACCGTATCAAAAGCTTTTGAAAAATCCATATACACCACATCCACTGCCTTTCCTTGGTCCAGTCCAGAACTTACTTCTTCATAGAAGCTTATTAGATTAGTTTGACAGGAACGGTCCCTCGTAAAACCATGTTGATAATGGGTCATGAGGTTATTTTTGTTCAGATACTCCAGTATAGCATCTCTTAGAAAACCCTCTAGGATTTTACCCACAGTAGAGGTTAAGCTTACTGGCCTATAATTTCCAAGATCAGTTTTTGTCCCCTTTTTGAATATTGGCACCACATTTGCTATACGCCAGTCCTGTGGTACAAACCCTGTTATTATGGAATCTTTAAATATTAAAAATAATGGTCTATCTATGACAGTACTTAATTCCTGCAGCACTCTGGGGTGTATCCCATCCGGGCCCGGGGATTTGTCAATTTTAGTGATTTTTAGACGATGCCGTACTTCCTCTTGGGTTAAGCAGGTGACATTTAATTGAGACTTTTTGTTATCACTGATCATATTGTCTGTCATGGGATTTTCTTGTGTAAATACTGTTGAAAAAAAGTCATTTAGCATATTGGCTTTTTCCTCATCCTCATCCACCATTTCACCCAGACTATTTTTAAAGGGGCCAACACCATCATTTTTTAGTTTCTTACTATTTATGTAGTTAAAAAATATTTTGGGATTCTTTTTACTTTCTCTGGCAATGAGTCTCTCTGTCTCAATCTTTGCTGCCTTGATTTGCTTTTTACAAATGTTATTTAATTTTCTGTATTTATTTAATGCCTCATCACTACCTACTTGCTTTAATTCCCTAAATGCTTTCTTTTTGTCACATATTGCACTTCTTACCGCTTTATTTAGCCATAGTGGTTTCCTCCTATTTCTAGCATGCTTATTCCCATAGGGTATATATTGTGCACATGTCCTATTCAGGATGCGAATAAACATCTCCCATTTGTGTTGTGTACTTTTATGTCTCAGGACATCGTCCCAGTTTATTGCACTAAGATCATCTCTCAACCGTTGGAAATTTGCCTTCCTGAAGTTTAGTGTCCTTGTGGCCCCTTTACTACACGTCTTAGTAAAGGATACTTGAAAGCTTATTAAGTTATGATCACTATTACCCAAGTGACCTCCAACCCGTATATTTGATATGCGGTCTGGCCTGTTGGTTAATATTAGGTCCAGCAGTGCCCCCTTCTTGTTGGTTCCTGAACCAGTTGTGAAAGATAATTGTCTCTCATAGTTTTCAAAAACTTATTACCTTTGCTGGAACTGCAGGTTTCTGATCCCCAATGTATTTCAGGGTAGTTGAAGTCCCCCATAATAATGACTTCTCCCTGAGTCGCTGCTTCATCTATTTGCTTTATGAGGATATTCTCCTCCACTTCCATTATTGTTGGGGACTTATAACAAACCCCTATCAGTAATTTATTATTTTTTCCCCCTCCCCTTATCTCCACCCACAGGGACTCTACATTTCCATTAGATTCACCTATATTATCACGCAGGATGGGTTTTAAGGATGATTTTACGTATAAACATACACCTCCTCCTCGCCTATTTGTACGGTCATTTCTGAACAGACAATAGCCCTGTAAATTAACAGCCCAGTCATGGCTCTCGTCCAGCCAAGTCTCCGAAATCCCCACCATGTCATAATTATTTTCCAATAAAATCAATTCTAATTCCTCCATTTTGTTGGTGAGGCTTCTGGCATTAGTGAACATGCACTGTATGCATCTCTCTTTACCTCTCTTCCTTCCTACTAGTTTGACTGTTCTAACCCCACCCCCCATGCCACCCCCAATTTTATTACTTGTGCCCAGGTTACTGTTTACACTATCTTCCCCTCCTATACAATGAATACCCTCCCCCCCAATCCCTAGTTTAAACACTCCTCCAACCTTCTATCCATTTTCTCCCCCAGCACAGCTGCACCCTCCCCATTGAGGTGCAGCCCGTCCCTAGCATAGAACCTGTAGCCAACAGAGAAGTCGGCCCAGTTCTCCAGGAACCCAAACCCCTCCTTCCTACACCAATTCCTGAGCCACTTATTTATCTCCCTAATCTCCCGTTGCCTCTCTGGTGTGGCACGTGGTACAGGCAGTATTTCAGAGAATACTACCTTGGAGGTCCTTGCCCTAAGCTTGCAGCCTAATTCCCTGAAATCATCTTTAAGGACCTTCCACCTACCTCTAACTTTGTCATTTGTGCCAATGTGCACCATGACTGCTGGCTCCTCACCAGCCCCTCCCAGTAATCTGTCAACCCGATCAGCGATGTGCCGGACTCGAGCGCCAGGTAGGCAGCACACTGTTCGACGATCCCTGTCTTTGTGACAGATTGCCCTATCTATTCCCCTAATAATTGAGTCCCCCACTACCAGCACCTGTCTGGCCTGCCCTACTCTCCTGTTTTCCCCCTTACTGGAGCTGACACTCCTCTGGCTTTCAGAGGTCATGCCCTGCTGCAGCAGTGCTATCCCTGAACTCACACCCCCCTCATCTGCCAACATAGCAAATTTATTGGGGTGTGCCAGATCAGGGCTAGCCTCCCTGGCACCCTTCCCTCTACCCCGCCTTCTAACTGTCACCCAGCTAGCTACCTCACGGTCCTGCAGCTCCATACTACCGTCCTCCCCCACATCTATCCCATTGAGCAGCTGTTCAGTGAGCAGCAGACTCCTTTCCATATTGTCTATGGATCTCAGCGTTGTCAGTTGTTCATTTAGATCCAGTATCTGGGCTTCCAAATGCACAACGTACTCACATCTCACACAGCAGTATGCACCCTCGGCCGGCTGGTCAAGGAATGCATACATGTGGCAAGATGTACACTGGATGGCATTGCCAATCATGGAGCTCATTTCCTAATGGGGATTGCACCAGACAGAAATGATAAGTAAAAAGAAATGCAAAGTATTAATTAAATACAACCAGCAATTCAGTAAATCCTCCCTTCCAAACTCCCTGAATCCAAAGTCACACACTTACTTCTGTCGCACTTGCGCTCTGTCACACAAAGCTCGTCACACTCGCTAGCAACTCAGATATATAGAGGTTTTTTTTCCCTTAGCAGAAAATCAGCCTGTATCTCAGTGCACTTCCACTTCCACTAATGTCTGTACTGCAAATAGGCCTATGTCTTACAGGTAGGCTAGGCAGCTTTCTGCGACTTCTTAGACTTGCTATGGGTATGACAGATTCACTGTTAGCAGGGGTTTGTTCTTCCTGTTCCTTTGCAGGTATGGGGTCTGATACCTCAGCTTGTGGTTCTTCACGTCTTGCTGGTTCAAGTACCACTGTTTGGGAAAAGCCAATATAGGAACTACTATTGCTCCATTAATCTTGTCCACGTCTTAGGAAAATCTCAGAGTACTGTATGGATCATTTCTTCTTCTTTTGGTTTTACAGATACAGGTACTTCTTGGACTCTTTCTTGGTATTTCAGTTTATCAGTACATACCTTGACATGATTTCTGGAAACTGCTGCTGACGCCTGTCCTCCATCTTTACTGATAAGGCACACCTTAGTATTGTCAAAATTCGAAGGCAACACAGTGTATGGTACTGCTTCCCATTGGTCATCAAGTTTGTTGGTACATCTCTTCCTCTTGAGGACTTGTTCACCTGGTTTTAGGGGAATTGCAGGAGCATGCTTATTATAGAACTTTTCTTGTCTTTCTCTGGCTTGGGAGAAACTTCTTTCTACGCATTCTTGCACCTTGCGATACTGGTTTTGCACCTGAGCGATACTGGTCTTGCACCTGAGCAACCAAGGTTATTAGAAAACTGAGGGTTATGCAATATCAAGACAGGTTATTAAACTTGGGGTTATTTAGTTTGGAAAAACAAAGGCTTGGGGTGATCTTATAATAATGTATAAATATATGAGGGGACAGTACAGAGACCTTTTTAATGATCTTTTTACTCTTAGGCCTGAGACGGGGGCATCCTCTACGTTTGGAGAAAAGAATGTTTAATCATAATCACAGACGTGAATTCTTTACTGTAAGGGTAGTGAGACTGTGGAACTCTCTGCCACATGATGTTGTAATGAGTGAGTCACTACTAAAATTTAAGAATGGCCTGGATGCCTTTCTTGAAAATATAATATTACCTGCTATATATACTAGATTATTTGAAAGGGCGTTGATCCAGGGAATTAGTCTGATTGCCGTATGTGGAGTCAGGAAGGAATTTTTTCCCCCAATGTGGAGCTTAGTGTTGCTGTATGGTTTTTTTTTTGCCTTCCTCTGGATCAACATGTTAGGCTATGGGTTGAACTAAATGGACTTAAGGTCTTCCTTATATTACTATGATGATGACATTCTGTATCCCAATCAGAATTTGGTGAGTCTACATCAGGTTTCACGACTCCTATATCCATATCAATGGGCAATTTGCCAGGTCTTACTATCGTCAGATACGCAGGTGTACAATTGGTGGAACTCACAGAGACATGATTGTATAAGTCCACTAAATCTGGCAACTTTATTGGCCACAGGTTTCTTTTTTCTAATGATAAAGTTTTTAACAGGTCTATTACCACTTGGTTAATTTTCTCACACATTCCATTAGTTTGTGGGTGATACAGTATGGTTCTTATCTTCTTACATCCATACATGTTGCAAAATTCTTGGAATATCTCCGCTTCATATGCTGGACCTTGATCTGTTAACACCTGTTCAGGATAACCATGGGGTCTACAAAAATGGGCTTTAAAGGCTCTGGCTGCTGTTTTAGCTGCTAAGTCCTTCACTGGTACTACTGCCAAGAAACGAGAGTAGTATCTACAATGGTCAGGGCGTAAACATAACCTCACCGACTCTGAGTTAGTTTCACGTGACCTAAGGCCACAAGTTCAAGTGGTTGCCTGGTGACGATTGGCTGTAGTGGGGCTCTCTGGCTATCTCGATCCTTCCTCCTCAGGTTGCATGGGCCACAGTCTCTGCACCGGTTTTCAATGGCTTTCCTCATGCCAACCCAGTAGAATCTTTCTCTCAGCGAAACCTCCAGTTTCTTCCATCCGAAATGCCCTGCTCCATCGTGGTACGCCTCTAGGACCATCTGGACATCTCTTCTCGGGACTACTATCTGCCTGACATGCTCATTAGTTTGTGGATTAGTGTAACGTCTGCACAGCTTACCTCCATAAATGAACCAATTACTTTTCTCTTTCCACAGCTGTTGTGTCTCCTGTGGAGCATCTATACCAGGATGTGAATCTGTTTCTTTCAACAATTCCTTTACTAAGCGAACAGCTTGGCCACTATCTTGCGTTTCTGCCCATCCATTGTGGGGTAATGGGTTCAACGTGGCTTCTTGACGTTTGTCTTTCACATAATTAATACACAGAGACACATAGGGGTGGTGAAATGCTAGTAGCTCTATCTCTTCCAGCTCCTCCGGGTCTTCTTCCGCATCTTGCAAATGGGGCATCCTGGATAATGCATCAGCATTGGCGTTCTTTAGTCCTGCCTGCTACTTGATGGTAAAGTTGTAATTGGACAATCGGGCCATCCATCGCTGTTCCAGTGCACCTAGCTTGGCTGTCTGAAAGTGAGTCAACGTATTGTTGTCTGTGAAGATAGTAAATTTTGCGGCAGCCAGGTAATGTTTGAAACGTTCTGTAGCTGCCCAGACTATGGCTAGGAACTCTAACTTGATCGAGCTGTAGTTTTCTGGGTTCCTTTCTGTAGGACGAAGGTCCTGCTGGCATATGCAATCACTCATTATCTGCCTCTTTGCACCTGGGACAATACAGTTCCCAATCCCACATTGCTGGCATCCGTATACAACACAAATGGCTGACCATAGTCAGGGAAGGCTAGGATTTCCTCCCCCATCAGGGCCCACTTCAACTGATTGAAGAAGTCTTCCTCTCTGTTGCCCCACTCGAACGGAGGACTCAGGTGCTTAACTTTCTTGGTTTTGCCCACCAGGAGGTCTTCCAGGGGTGCTGACATCTTCATAAACTCCTTAATAAACCTCCGGTAGCATCCTACCGGAATGTTCCCAGTAACTGCCTCACTTCCTTGATCATGCTTGGTCATGGCCAGTCCCTAATGACAGTAACTTTCTCAGGGTCTATTGCTACACCTTCAGCACTGACCACAATACCGAGGTACTGTACCTTAACTTCAACATGTGACACTTGGATGACTTCACTTTCATCCCATAACTGGACAATGCCTCAAACACTTAAGCCAAGTGCTCCAGATGGTCTTCATATGTCTTGGTGTAGACTATAACGTCATCTAAGTACAATAATACCCTTTCAAAGTTCTTGTGCCCCAGGCAGCACTCCATCAACCTCTGGAATGTTCCCGATGCATTGCAGGGTCTGAATAGCATGCAGTTGAACTCACAGAGGCCCATTGGCATGGCAAACACTGTCTTCTCCCGATCCGCCTCTGCTACAGGAAACTGGCAATACCCACTGGTGAGATCTAAGGTGGATAAGTAGTTAGCAGTTCTCAATGCAGCCAGTGTCTCTTAAATTCTGTGTAATGGGTAAGAATTCTTATGTGTAATGAGGTTAATCTGCCTGTAATCAACATACATTCTCATTGTACCATCCTTCTTTCTTACTAGGACTAGAGGAGCTGCCCAGGGGCTACAACTATCTCTAATCACCCCAGCCTCCTTCATCACCCGTAATATTTCTTTGGCACATTGATAGTGAGCTAGTGGTACAGGCCGGTACCTCTCTTTAATGGGTGGATGGTTACCTGTGGGGATATGATGTTGAACCCCTTTTGCGTGCCTAAAGTCTAAAGGATGTTTACTAAAGACCCTTTCATACTCGTTCACTACCCGTTAAACTCTATGCTTTTGGTGTGCAGGGGTGGAGTCAATGCCTACATGTAACTTATGGCACCAATCCTCCAGCTTTCCCTCAGAGCCATTGTCCTCCGCCTTTATGGCGTTGTTATTGACAGTGTATAACTTAGCAATGGTAGCATACCTAGGCAGCTTGACCTCTTCTTCACCACAGTTTAAGACACGCACAGGTAAACTCCCCTTGCGGATATCTACTACCCCTCTGGCTGCCAGGACAGAGGGTATTGAAATGGGTACCGGATCACTTAGTCTTACACTGCCGACTTCTCTTCCTGACAACTCCACCTGCTGTCTGCATCAGAGCCTTTATCTCTTTCTGTAGGACTCGTTGCTGCCCGAGGTTGGCAGTTTCGGCAACCTGTTGTAATAAAATAATAATCTCCCCTAGACAATTCTCAATAACATTAGTGCCTAAGGTTATCTTTGGATTACTTTCTCGCCGATCAACATCAACAATTATCAATCCCTGGGCTTTCAATTCCACCCGCCCCACCTTTATGGTCACCTCTTTGAACCCTATCTGTGGCACAGGCTGACAATTACTAGCATATATAGTAAAACTTTCATCTGGGCGGTGTAGGATGTCAGAGTCTGCCTAGTATCTCTGGTAAAGGATATTTGGTATTAATGTCACCTGCGAGCCGGTGTCCAGCAGAGCGTACATGGGGATACCATCCAGCAGGACAGACAGGACTGGGCGTCCTCCCATGTACCTGTAACGCCAGTTCCATGGGCTAGGTTGTCTTATTCCTGAGGGGTGGCCCGCTGCCCCAGGGTACTCATTTATAGTACTAAATCTGCGATATGGCCCGCCTTTTCGCAGCGGCGGCATATGGGCTTTCCTTAAGGGTCATAGCAATCACTGGGCCGTCTTCTGATCATTGGGTTCCTTCTTTGTCACAGCCACTGGACGTCAACTCGACTGGAAGCCAACTCAATCTTCTCCTCCAGCTTGGATCCTTGCATCGCTTGCATAGCTTTGGCCATCTCAGCAATGCACTTAGTGCCTGGACCTGTAAATGTAGGGCATTAGGAGTGATAGTTTCAAAAGTCTGTGCACTGGTCCCTACTATGGCCTGGGGGGTTTTGCGCCCCCTCTTGGTGGCATGTTATTGCCAGGCGTTGCGCAGGTTCTGGGCTACTGGCTGTTGTATCCTGCAGTATCCGGATGGCCCTATCCTTAAATTGCACAAAGTCTAGGTCAGGGTTCTGTATGGCCATCATGCGTAGCTGACTTCTGTGAGCAGGGGACAGGAGCCCCTCAATAAACTGTTCAGTTAACAACTTGTTCTCTTCTGGTACACAGTTAGGGTCTGTTTGTCTCATTGCCCTCAGCACTTCCTGAAGGTTCAAAACAAAGTCTCTTATACTGTCCTGCACCCTCTGTTTACACCCGAAGAATCTCACTTTTATTTCTGCAGCAGTACGGGTGTCAAAGATGGCTTTCAGTCTGGCCATAAGATATTCAACATTGTCTTTATCAGTGTCCGGCCAGGACTTTACCTCCCACTGGGATGCACCAGTCAATTGTCCAATCAATATACTAACTCATCGGTCTTCCGTCAGGGGGTACGCTTTATACAGTTGTAGCCAAAAGTATTGACACCCCTGCAATTCTGTCAGATAATACTCAGTTTCTTCCTAAAAATGATTGCAATCACAAATTGTTTGGTATTATCTTCATTTAATTTGTCTTCAATGAAAAAACACAAAAGAGAATGAAGCAAAAAGCAAAACATTGATAAGTTCACACAAAATTCCAAAAATGGGTCAGACAAAAGTATTGGCACCCGCAGCCTAATACTAGGTTGCACATCCTTTAGCCAAAATAACTGCGATCAACCGCTTCCGGTAACCATCAATGAGTTTCTTACAATGCTCTGCTGGAATTTTAGACCATTCTTCTTTGGCAAAGTGCTCCAGGTCCGTGATATATGAAGGGTGCCTTCTCCAAACTGTCATTTTTAGATCTCTCCACAGGAGATTGGGATTCAGGTCTGGACTCATTGCTTGCCACCTTGGAAGTCTCCAGTGCTTTCTCTCAAACCATTTTCTAGTGCTTTTTGAAGTGTGTTTTGGGTCATTGTCCTGCTGGAAGACCCATGACCTCTGAGGGAGACCCAGCTTTCTCACACTGGGCCCTACATTATGCTGCAAAATTTGTTGGTAGTCTTCAGACTTCATAATGCCATGCACACGGTCAAGCAGTCCAGTGCCAGAGGCAGCAAAGCAACCACAAAACATCAGGGAGCCTCCGCCATGTTTGACTGTAGGGACTGTGTTCTTTTCTTTGAATGCCTCTTTTTTTTCTCCTGTAAACTCTATGTTAATGCCTTTTGCCCAAAAACCTACTTTTGTCTCATCTGACCAGAGAACATTCTTCCAAAATGTTTTAGGCTTTCTCAGGTAAGTTTTGGCAAACTCCAGCCTGGCTTTTTTATGTCTCGGGGTAAGAAGTGTGGTCTTCCTGGGTATCTTACCATACAGTCCCTTTTCATTCAGACGCCGATGGATAGTACGGGTTGACACTGTTGTACCCTCGGACTGCAGGGCAGCTTGAACTTGTTTGGATGTTAGTCGAGGTTCTTTATCCACCATCCGCACAATCTTGTGTTGAAATCTATTGTCAATTTTTCTTTTCCAACCACATCTAGGGAGGTTAGCTACAGTGCCATGGGCTTTAAACTTCTTGATGACACTGCGCACGGTAGACACAGGAACATTCAGGTATTTGGAGATGGACTTGTAGACTTGAGATTGCTCATGCTTCCTCACAATTTGGTTTCTCAAGTCCTCAGCCAGTTCTTTGGTCTTCTTTCTTTTCTCCATGCCCAATGTGGTACACAGAAGGACACAGGACAGAGGTTGAGTCAACTTTAATCCATGTCAACTGGCTGCAAGTGTGATTTAGTTATTGCCAACACCTGTTAGGTGCCACAGGTAAGTTACAGGTGCTGTTAATTACACAAATTAGAGAAGCATCACATGATTTTTATACAGTGCCAATACTTTTGTCCACCCCATTTTTTATGTTTGGTGTGGAATTATATCCAATTTGACTTTAGGACAATTCTTTTTGTGTTTTTTTTTTAAGACAAATTAAATGAAGATAATAATACCAAAGAATTTGCGATTGCAATCATTTTCAGGAAGAAACTGAGTATTATCTGACAGAATTGCAGGGATGTCAATATTTTTGGCCACAACTGTGCAAACTGTTCAGTCTCTCCCTGAAGTCTGTCAGGGTATTTGATTCCCCTGAGTACCGCGGCAACCATGTCACCTCTGGCGTAAACGGCATTACCGGGGTTATGACTGGTACTGCAACAGCTGGGACTTTGGCTGCTACAGGGGCTGCACCCGGAGCTGCAGGCTGGGCTGCAACCGTCCCTCGCGTGAGCTCCACTCCACCCTGCTCTCACATTTTCCTTCCCCCTAGTGAACCTTAGCCTTCGGGTCCTTCACTTCCTTGGGGATTATCAGTTTTGGTTCCGACGGTGAGACAGGATTCCTGCTCCCCACCAGAATATCGTCAGAGCATAAGTTGGGCTTTTCATCGCATTCTTTGTAGGGTGCCGCTCACGATGATGCGCCCCCTCGGCTTCCGTGCGCCTCAAGTTACAGTAATGGAGACAGTTAAAAATACAGTTCAATAAAGTTACAGCACAGAGGGCCTGGTAGCACCAGGCTTCGAGATCCTGTTCGTGATGCCAGGAAATGACTCGACCCCCTGGGCTGTGGGGTACTCAGGGCCCTGCGGAGTCACTTAAAAATGCGGGGGAAATGTTTTATGGATAAGGAATTGTGACGCCATCCGTGGTTTGTGGTTATGGGTAGCCACTGGTGCTGCAGAACGTCTGGGGATGATGAACAGGCAGCTGGGATGAAGTGGCTGTCCACGGGTGGAGCGGGTCCCCAGGGCAGTGGATGTTGGAACGTAGTTGGGGTGCAGGACGGAGGGTGCAAAGTAACAGACAGACTCATGGTTGTTGGTTCCTCAGGTCCTTTACTGATGGTACTGGAGCAAGCCGGGACACTGACAGGTGGTTATTTTGAGTCCGTGCAACCTGAGAGCAACTTGGGGTTCTCCTCACCTGACAAGTTCTGAGGTCTCCCTGCTGCGCTCTTTCAGCGGGTTCCTGCTGCTGCTTAAGCTAAGCTGCGGCCCTCTCCTGCGTTGTGTCGGTATGGCAGGCAGCTCGAGTCCAGCTCCACTTCACTGATGGCTACTCCTGGGCTCTCTCTGCGTCTTTGCCTGTGGGAACTTTGGTGTGACTGGGGGACTTGGAATCCACAACTCTCTGGGTGTTGGCTGACAGGACATTAGGCCTCCAGTGTCCGGTTCTTGGCTCTCTCTACACTGGGGTGAGCTCAACACCACTCCACACCCCAGGCTATCCTCATCTTCCTCAGACCCTTGCCTACGGGTTCCTCAAGCTAGGTTTCAGCATTCCTGGGAGGAGCTTAGCACTGCTCAAGTCCACAGGACGTCTTCCTCAGTCCTCCTAGGAACTGAACTAACTAACTCTGCCCCAGACCAGAGTTTATAGGAGAGCTGCCCTGAACCCCCAGGTTTTAGCGCTCCCCCTTCAGGCCTGGAGGCAGAAAGGTGTTGCGTGCATTGGTTTTCCTGGTGTGGATACCCTCTGTTGCTCTCAGGTATGACACTACCCCTGACGGCGGCAATGACAATGTGGCATTTGGACTCTAGGGTGCCACATTAGTGCTAACTCCGGACCAGGGGACATGCTGGGGCCGGAGGCCCTCTCTACTTACATACAGGGCCCGGGGGGGGGGGGTAGGGGGGCTTTGTCATCAGGACCCAGGGCCCACCGGAGGTTTTCCCGATGCCCCGGGGGACCAGTCCGACCCTGGTTGTGCACAAAGCAGACACCTGTACATGAGTGAAGAAAGCCTGGATCACAATCACACTGTTTGGGTTTATTCTATTCTGTTCTGCTGCGTTTATAGAGACATGATAAAAACTGCACAGTGTGAATATAGCCTTATGCAAAACACAACATAGCCCTAAGGTTTGGCTGCATTTGGCAACAGCAAAAACCAATATGTGTGAACATGGCCGAACACTGAGAAAAGCAATGTAGGAATAGTGAATCCAGCTGGATATATTACTTCAATAGGACTGGATAGGGACACCACATGGATATAAAGTGGACTAGTGAAAATAAAGCTCTAACTGGACAGGATCTGTGAAGAAAAATATATATGATGGTAAATATACAAATATAAAGGTCTAACGCATACTTTATCTCACCTTTGTGTATGGTCCTTTGTTGCACTATATAAAACTGGAATGGTATCCACGGTCCGCGCTGCTGCTCTTTATCCAAGGAATCCACAAGAGGTTATTACCATCAAAAGTTCTTTATTTCATCACACCAACGCGTTTCGGTGCTATCCCAGCACCTTCCTCAGGGCATTGTTGCACTATAACCCAAGTAACAGGCAACTATTTTTGTTGTGTCCAATTTGCTGTTTATTAGAAAAATGTTACTGAAAAGTATCTGCATGTAGATCATTAGAAATAAATATCTACACGACCTCACAGCACTCTGTAACCACATTGCCAAGAAAGGGTGTAATAACACGGTTTTCCCATAAATGAAAGGACCCACAACTCCAATTCCAAAGCACTGGGTATAAAAACAGGTATTCTTTCCAAAGTATCTGACATATATTAATAGGAGAACATATCCATCTGGAAAAGTAAGACACAAAACACAAAGGAAAGCACATCACTACATGTTCTAACACACAGAATTTATATTGTTACAAAATAATGGCACCAGACAGACCAGATGTGAATTGGGACACCATATACACTAACAAGACATCAAGGTGTGTATGGTTAGTCAGCAAAACTAACTGTAGATAAAGCGTGGTAAAAGTAGACTACTAAAAGCTAATCTATTGAACACACAAGTGGACCATTAAGATGTATACAATTATCAACGGTCTGAGAAAGGTGAGCCATAAGACTAGAAATAGAACAATAATTTTTCTGTTCTAAAAGGTGTGGACCTGAATAAACACTAATTGGGAATCTTACCCCTTTTCCTTCAGGAACCACACCCTCCGAGTGGAACAACCAACACGATTACCAGAAGCACAACATGCTACCTCAAAAACCTTTTAAAAATAGTTTATTCCGGTTCCGGTCCTGGAGATGGCCGCGCGGTGAACAAGAAGCCCAATACCCGCAATTCAACCGCCGGAGAGCTCCGATTTTGACAGCGGAGGAGTGGAGAGATCCCGCGGCACAGATCGGGACCGTATGGACCCGTGGCTACGCAGCTTGGGCACCGCCACCAACGCGAGACGCCTCAACGCAGCATCAGGAGGAAGCGGTAAAATGGCGGCAGGCGGGAAATCAAAGGACAGAGGTAATGCTGGGCAACAAGCAGGCACGAGACAGCAGAGAGGGGAAGAGACCTCAATAAGTCCACAGAAACGCCAGGCAGCGACAGCACCGGCTATGAGACAAGAGACTGACAATATAGCCCCAGTTACATTCTGCACTAGTGGCAGAACTGAAAGCCCATCTCACAGCAGAACTTAGCAAGGCAGTCAGAGACACAGTACAGACGGCCCTGACCGAGCTACAAACCACCACACAACAGCATGAAATTATATTAACAGAAGCTGAGCAAAGACTATCTGACTACGAAGATAGAGTGCTAGCTCTTGAACAACAACTAGAAACTGTCTGCAAAGAGTCAATCTGGATGAAAGCTAAACTAGACGATTTAGAAAACAGATCCAGACGCAACAATCTGAGGATTGTAGGGATGCATGAATCTATACCTCATAACCAATTAAATGACATTTGCGAAATTGATCTGCCCCAAGCCCTGGGATTTGAGAGACGTTGCAGGGTGGAAAGGGCACATCGGGTGGGACCCCCCCACCACAGCAAGGGAGACAAACGGCAGAATTGGCGCGCAAAATCCAGAAATCATAAAACCTAGACAGATCATAATGAGGTATCTGGACTACAAAGACAAGGAAAAGTTACTAATAGCTTTCAGGAAAAGGCGCCAACCATTGATGTTAAGGGGCCATAAAGTGTTTATATATGGTGATCACTCCCCTGAAGTAGTCAGAAAGAGGAGGGCGTTTAATGACGTCTGTAGCATGTTGTTCAAAAGAGGTACCCCGTTCCAAATGTTATACCCAGCCACACTCAAGGTGGCAGGTCGAGATGGTAAACCACGATTCTACACGGATGCGAGGGAAGCATGGCGCAAACTGACGACGAGAGAGGAGGGAGACACCCGCAACAGGAGACGCACGGAAGAAAATTCAGGGCCCAATTCACCCAACATTAGAACCACAGATCAGGAAGACTCGAGACCTAGTCGACCCCAAGCAGCAGTTACAAAGTCGTACAGAGGGAATCCAGAAGAGCACGCTACTCAGGACTCACCTGTTAATACTGATGGACATGACTAGTGGCCTATATAAACGCAGACAACCATCTGGTCACACGGATCCAGACACAAGCAGTGCTCCTGGAACACCAGACTAGGAGGACCTTGTTTCATACAGCAACATTGAGAAGATCCATCATCAGCACAACCTAGTACGCAAGTACTGCAGTCTTACATGGACATACTTTGTTCCTTTTTTTTTTTTTTCTCCTTTTTTCTCTCTTTAACACTATAGAGTTTGTATTGGCATTATTAATACCTTGGCCAGATAGAGGTATAGACTTTTGCAACAAAATGCTATTAGATGTGGGGAAAATCGACAAGAGGGCGGGAATTTTATATGTTATCTTGTTTTAGAGGCGGGAGGGTAGGAGCTATGAAGGAGGGGAATGGCACTCAGGATGTCGGAAGATGTAACTAATCTTGAGAAGAAAGAGGGATACAGGAGGAGGGAGGGGGGGAAACTACTGGGCTTTCTTATGTTGAATGTTTTAAGTTGGGATTATTATGTGTTGATGTTATCAAATGGGATTTTTGTGGCAGGACATGGCAGAACAGTCTTTCCAAGAGCAAGAGAGGTATTCAACTCGACGATAATCAGCCAAACTCACTATTCTGACACACGATGGTGCAGATTCTATCATGGAACGTGAAAGGTTTACGCTCCCCGGAAAAACGCTCAATGATCCTTAGACATCTTAAAAAACTACGAGGGGACATTGTTCTTTTACAGGAAACTCATCTAAGGGAGGAAGATTTTTTTAGACTCAAAAAATTCTGGGTAGGTGAGGTAATTGGCTCGGGTGCGTTAGATCGAAAAGCAGGAGTGATCATTTTGATTAACAAAGCATTAACACACAGACTTATCTCGCATGATAGCGTGGCAGAAGGACGCCATATACACATACTAATAGAATGTTCGGGTATGACCCTAAGCATCCACAATATCTACGCCCCCAACATGGGCCAGGGCACGTTCCTAGAGTCCCTCATACCTATCATCCTACAAGACACGGAAAACAATAAAGTAGTCGGGGGTGACTTCAATCTAGTCATGAACACTAACGAGGATAGAAAACTAAATACACCGAGAGACAGAGACATTGGGAGGAGTAGAAACAAAGTCAGCCAAGGGGGCGTTTCCTCGCTAGCAAGACTTGCATCTGAACTGCACCTCTGCCATATATGGAGGCTGAGAAATCCTCAGGAGAGGGAATTTGCCCATTTTTCTCACCGCCATGATTCATGGTCCAGGATAGATACATTGCTGGTAAGCCATCACCTCCTGTCAAAGACAGACAATGCGGCGATTGGCAACCTGGTGATATCTGACCACAGCCCAGTGAGCTTGTCATTGTCAGATGTTTACCCTAGGGGAAACGATATAGTCTGGCGCTTTCCCACAACATTACAGGACAGCCCTGACTTTAAAAAACTACTAGGAGAATGGTGGGGGACATTTATGACAGACAACGCACAACATGAGGGAGATAGTGCATTGTTCTGGGAAACCGCCAAAGCAGTACTAAGGGGAAGAATTATAGCCTATACAAGAGTCAGACGCCGAATGGTGGAAAGGTCTTTTGTAGAAAGTAGTGATGCAGTAAGAGCCACCTACAGAGACTTCCTTGACAACCCATCAACTGAAAATAAGTTGGCTTGGCAGCACCGGAGAGATATTTTCAATGAATGGTCAAGACAAAAAGAAAACATGTTTAGGCAACGCTGGGAGGCTAAATTATATCACTATGGCAATAAAGCGGGTAAGCTGCTGGCCAACCTGGCAAGGGGAAAAAGGCAGTACACGACAATCACTGCAATTAAAAATCAGGAAGGTACGATAAAGAAGGACCCGAAACAAATAGTAGATATACTTGGAAAATACTATGCAAAATTATATGATACACCATCGGAGGGGGAGACGACTGGCTAAAGACATACCCCATGACACGACTTGAAGAATCGGCACTCTTGAACCTTAACAGACCAGTTACAGCTGAAGAGGTCACTGGGGTGATAAAGGAACTGAATACACACAAAGCACCTGGCCCGGACGGATTCAGTGGGGGATTTTACAAAGCGATTTACCCCAAGATTGTTCCTACCCTGACGTCCCTCTACAACTCAATCTTACAGGGAGGCCCAATACCTGACTAAATGAACACGGCACACATTACGCTGATCCCAAAAGGGGGCAAGGACCTGGAGGAGCCGGCTAGTTACAGGCCAATATCATTAATCAATGTAGATTTAAAAATACTATCTAAATTGATGGCAAACAGACTGGCGGCATATCTCCCGGGTTTGGTCGGCGGCCACCAGGCAGGATTCGTAAAGGGGCGATCGGCAACGGGTAACATACGGAGGGCGTTACTGACGATTGACTCGGTCACATGGGACAGAAAGGTAAAAACAGAAAGAAACCCAGCCATGGTCACGTTGGACGCAGAAAAAGCCTTTGATAATGTTCGGTGGCCATGGCTGGGCAAGGTACTAGATGCGGTGGGATTGAAGGGCCCTTTTAGGTCATATATAGAGGCCCTTTATGCGAACCCCAAAGCCAGGGTGCGAACGCCGGGGTTTATGTCCAATATATTTACCTTACACAGAGGGACTCGACAGGGGTGCCCGTTGTCACCCCTCCTCTTTAATCTGGCAATTGAGCCACTTGCCAGGTACCTAACAAGTGGGGAAGACTTTGAGGGGATAGCCATCGGATCTCGAAAGATACGATCCAATTTCTTTGCAGATGACATAATTTTATATTTAGAGAACCCATCTGTAGAACTACCAGCAATACTACAAAAGATAGAGAAATTCGGATCCTTTTCGGGGTTTAAACTAAATGAGAATAAATGCGAGATACTTTTTCTGAATACAAACGGGAGACGTGGAGGAGGGGAGACAGACAAATCTGACAAAATCTTTGACATACCAGTAGCCAAAAAATCAATCAGATACCTGGGGATACAGCTAGCACGAAATACTGATCTGGTCTATAGCTTAAACTACGGACCACTGTTAGCCAAGTTGGAATCAGACCTTAGTAAATGGATGGCGTTGCCGCTCCCCTTGTTAGGTCGTGGACACCTGCTTAAAATGATGAGCTTCTCTAGGCTCCTTTACCCACTTCAAGTATTGCCCATGTTGATACGTAGTAGAGATATAAATAGAATAAATAGGGCGTTTGCCAGATTCTTGTGGCAGAACAGACGCCCTAGAATCCGCCTGAAAACTCTGGTGCTGCCAAAAGAACAGGGAGATCTAGCCTTACCTGATATACGAAACTACAATTTGATCTGCCTAGTCCGCCATATCTTAGACTGGCTGGGAGGGTCAGGTAAGTTTTCAGATTGGGAACTGGAATCCGAACTCTGCAGACCGTGGAGCTTGGCCTCGATACTACACACATCGAGACCTAATCTCCCGGACAAGATAAAACACTCAATAGTGACAAGAGACACCATAGCGGCTTGGAAGATAATTCGGAAAAAACAGGGCCTTTCTTGGCGAATGTCCAAATTTGTTTCCCTGTGGGCACACCCTGAGTTCCCACTGGGAAGAGAAAATAGTCTCTTCCAAAGTTGGAGGGAAAGAGGAATAGAAAGGGCTGGTGACCTGCTCTGTAGCACGGAATCCAGATGGCTGACGGGTCCAGAGCTACTACACTTTTTGACACTACCAGAACACCATATGCTACAGTTCAAACAACTGGAACACTTTATTATGAACAAATTGGTTAACGTTCAGTCAGAATGTGTGACGAATACTTGGGATGACTTACTCTCTAGGGGAATAGTCAACACAAGTGTTTCTACCCTTTACAAAGATCTAGGGCCCCATCTAAATCTAACTCTATCTCAGAATACACAACCACGACTCTTCAAGGGATGGGAAAATAGACTGAAAGAGGCAGCACTGGGAACGAAAATACTAAATGGTTGGAGGTTGTTTAGAGAAAACATAGTTAACCTTCCTAGCGTTATTCCCGAGCCTGACTCGGGGTTAACATTCACTACCAGAAGCGTTAACCCCGAGTCAGGCTCGGGCTTACCCGCGTTCGCGGCAGATGCGGTGAGAAAACCGCATCTGCCGCATCTACCGCATCTGCCGCACTTGTGCCGCACTTGTGCCGCACTAGCGGCGCGGTTGCGGTGGTAATCTGCATAGGAACCAACCACCTCTGATGCCCCTCATACATTGTTAATATGTGCCCCTGCAGCCTAGTAAACCATTAGCAGCCCTGTTGTTGTGGGCAAAGTGGCTGCAGTAGAAGTGCGATAATGATGGTATATACTTACATGCCTGCGTTCTTGAGGGCGTCTCCCTGTGTGTGCTGGGACTTGTTGTGCTGTGGTCATCATGTCTGCTCGCCCCCTCCCTTATGCACGCCCCCTCTCAGCCTGCTATAGTGATGTGAGGCTGATTGCGTCATAAAGGGGCGGGGCTACCGTGATGCCGCGATTTAGCCCCGCCCCTTTATTACGCAATCAGCCTCACATCACTATAGCAGGCTGAGAGGGGGCGTGCATAAGGGAGGGGGCGAGCAGACATGATGACCACAGCACAACAAGTCCCAGCACACACAGGGAGACGCCCTCAAGAACGCAGGCATGTAAGTATATACCATCATTATCGCACTTCTACTGCAGCCACTTTGCCCACAACAACAGGGCTGCTAATGGTTTACTAGGCTGCAGGGGCACATATTAATGTATGAGGGGCATCAGAGGTGGTTGGTTCCTATGCAGATTACCGCAACCGCGCCGCTAGTGCGGCACAAGTGCGGCACAAGTGCGGCAGATGCGGTAGATGCGGTTTTTTAACCGCATCTACCGCGAACGCGGGTAGCCTGCTTTAGCAACAAATTCCTGAAATAAACAGACCGCCAGGGAGGCTACTGAACAATGGCGAGACTCCCAATTCCGCCTGATACACAGAGCAATTTACGGATTCACAGCATACCAGAATAGATCAAAGACAGACAGGATACAGGCCTGTCCGAAATGCCACGTACCAAACACTGACCTCTTTCATGGTATATGGGAATGCAAACTAATACGTCCTATCTGGGCATTCTCTGAAGATATGGCGGGAAAGATAGCGGGAGGTATGGAAAAATTAGGTAGAGATGGTTGGTTATTCCATTATATCAACAATTCACATGGCACTAGAAATGAGAGACGCATGCTACACACATTGGCAATTTTAACCAAACGCGCCATATTGCGACATTGGTTGGACACCAAGCCACCCTCCCACGAATCAATAATAAAAGACATCAAGACAGCAATGAGATCTGAACGAATTGAGGCAGAAACTAATAAAGATGACCTAACAAGAAAATTTTTCAACAAATGGAAGGGTTTCATTTTGAATTATCTCTCAGACGAGGAGATGAAATCAGTGGTATGGGCCTTTAAAGATTCTACCTGGTACTCGTTAGAACAGCTACAGGGTAACTTGGGGAAGCTGGAGGTCCTTTAATGCACTATTGTACACAGTGCTAGAAACATGGTAAGAAGGCTGTACAGGAAAAAAGAATAGTTACTAACCATTGTAACTACCATGGTCGACGCATATTTGATAAGGAGAGTTGTTCTGCAGGGGAAGGGAGGGGGGAAATCACCCCGGGTTGGGGATTAGATGGGTTTGTTGACTGTAACCTAGGTATTTTTTATTGTGTTGAATAACTTGTGAAAATGTTTGGAAAATCAAATAAAAAGATTTGGAAAAAAAAAATAGTTTATTGATTGTCTTTAATAAAAAATAAAAAAAAAATTCTAATAAACATCAAATTGGACACAAAAAAAAAGTCGCCTGTCACTTGGGCTATAATGCAACATACATGTTTCTGGTCTTCCTAAATAGGACAAAGGACCATACACAAAGGTGAGATAAAGTATGCACTAGACCTTTATATTTTGTACTAGATGGTGGCTCGATTCAGGTATTCTAGAATATATATGTAGTTGACATACTGTGACTGACAGAACTTCTTCAGTCAACGAGAGTGAACTACATATATTATATATATATATATTATATATATATATATATATATATAATAATATATATATAGCAGCGCTATGGTATATGGTGGTACATTACAGCACTTGTATAGCAGCGCTATAGTATATGGCAGTTCATTACAGCACATGTATAGCAGCACTATAGTATATGGCGGTACATTACAGTACATGTCATGTATAGCAGCGCTATGGTATATGGCGGTACATTACAGCACATGTATAGTATCACTATAGTATATGGCGGTACATTACAGTACATGTATAACAGCGCTATGGTATATGGCGGTACATTACAGTACATGAATGGCAGTGCAATGGTATATGGCGATACATTACAGTACATGTATAGCAGCGCTATGGTATATGGCGGTACATTACAGTACATGTATAGCAGCGCTATGGTATATGGCGGTACATTACAGTACATGTATAGCAGCGCAATGGTATATGGAAGTACATTACAGAACATGTATGGCAGCGCTTTGGTATATGGCGGTACATTACAGCACATGTATAGCAGCGCTATAGTATATAGCAGTACATTACAGCACATGTATAGCAGCGCTATGGCATATGGCGCTACATTACAGCACATGTATAGCAGCACTATAGTATATGGCCGTACATTACAGTACATGTATAGCGGCGCTATGGTATATGGCGCTACATTACAGCACATGTATAGCAGCACTATAGTATATGGCCGTACATTACAGTACATGTATAGCGGCGCTATGGTATCTGGCGGTACATTATAGTACATGTATACAGCACTATGGTATATGGCGATACTCCGCTCCCCGCAGCCCCCCCCCCCGCTCCTCCTGGCCCCCACTCCTCCACAGTGAAAGTAAAATAAAAAATCCTCAGTGAGGATACCCACCTGTCCGCCGGCTCACTCCACCTCCGTCTTCTAGGTCCTACAGGTCTTTAGGACCTGCCGTTGCCTGGGAAACCGATCAGCTAACTGCCGGGGAGCAGGATGGAGCAGGGTGGCAGGATGGAGTGAGCGGGGCAGGATTGAGCCGAGGGTGCAGGATGGAGCCGGGGGGAAACAGGATGGAGCGAGTGGGATAGGATGGATGCGGGGGGGGCAGGATGGAGCCGGGGGAGCAGGATGGAGGCAGCAGGGCATGGAGCCTGGGGGGCAGGATGGAGGCGGGGGGCAGCATGGAGCCTGCAGGGAATGGAGCCAGGGGGGCAAGATGGAGCCAGGGGCCGGATGGTGGCTTGGGGGTAGGATGGTGGCGAAGGGGCAGGATTGAGCGAGCAGGCAGGATGGAGCAGGGGCAGATGGATGCAGGGGGGCAGGATGGAGCGAGCGGGGCAAGACGGAGCGAGCGGTCCAGGATGGAGCGAGCGGTCCAGGACAGAGCGAGCGGGGCAGGAAGGAGCAAGCGGGCCAGGATGGAGCCAGGGGGGCAGGATGGAGCCGGGGATGGGGGGCAGGATGGAGCGAGCCAGGCAGGATGGATGCGGGGGGGAAGGATGGATGCGGGCGGGGAAGGATGGATGCGGGCAGGGATGGATGGATGCGGGGGGGCAGGATGGATGCGAGGGGGGGCAGGATGGTGCCGGGGTGGGCAGGATGCCTGCGGGGGGGGGCAGGATAGTGTCGGGGGGATGGGGCAGGATGGAGCCGGGAGGGGGCAGAATGGCTGCGGGGGTGGGCACGATAGCTGTGGGGGCAGGATCCCCCTCGTCCCCCTCTGTTCTCACCTGCAGTATCGCACTGTGTGTGTACAGCGGACATGTGACAGGGCGGGCTGTGTGATGTCACATCAGCCCGCCCTGTCACATGACAGCTGTAAGACGGGTGAGAACAGCGAGGGGGGAGGCGTGGAGGGAGGAGAGGAGGGAAGCGGCGGGTACTGGAGCCGGTGTCGGGGGTCGCCGCGGCGTACGCATGTAGCCTGGCACTAGCGACGCTTATGCGTCGCTGTCACCAGGTTACAGCTTTTATATGATCTTCTAATTTTGAATGCGCATGGCTTTTTGCATATGCGGCGCTCATTGGTTGCCGCGGCTGGTGGCAGCCAATGAGCGCTGGTGCGCGATTTTGGCGTCAGACAGACACGATTAGGAGATTATATAGTAGATATTTAGCACTGTTTTGTAATTCTGAGAAAAAGCAACACGCGGAATTTTCTCTTAAGGTCTGTAGCTGCTATTCATAAGGGTACATAAATAGGGAATATACACCCACCAGATACGAGTACCCCCATGACTGGCTCCGGTGCAAATACTATACTTATTATAAAATATATATACACTGTGCAGAATTATTAGGCAAATGAGTTTTTTCATCACATGATACTTTTTATACATGTTGTCCTACTCCAAGCTGTATAGGCTTGAGAGCCAACTACGAATTAAGTAAATCAGGAGATGTGCATCTCTGTAATGAGGAGGGGTGTGGTACAATGACATCAACACCCAATATAGGGTGTGCTTAATTATTAGGCAAATGCCTTTCCTTAGGTAAAATGGGTCAGAAGAGAGATTTGGCGGTCTCTGAAAAGTCCAAAAATTGTGAGATGTCTTGCAGAGTGATGCATCAGTCTTGAAATTGACAAATTTTTGAAGCGTGATCACCATACAATCAAGCATTTCATGGCAAATAGCCAACAGGGTCGCAAGAAGCGTGTTGGGCAAAAAAGGCGCAAAATAACTGCCCATGAATTGAGGAAAATCAAGCATGAAGCTGCCAAGATGCCATTTGCCACCAGTTTTGCCATATTTCAGAGCTGCAACGTTACTGGAGTATCAAAAAGCACAAGGTGTGCTATACTCAGTGACATGGCCAAGGTAAGGAAGGCTGAAAAACGACCACCTTTGAACAAGAAACATAAGATAAAACGTCAAGACTGGGCCAAGAAATATCGTAATATCACAAAGCACTCACTGATCTCAGGGAGACCAGTCAAGGAAAACACTGCGGGCAGCCGGCTAAAGCGCTCAAACACAGTGAAATCTATGATGCATTGCCCCCTGGAAATTTGAATATGCAAATGGAGTCTGTGGAGCCTCAATTAAGAGTCTCAAACACGGGACTAGCTAGATATCCCTCTTGGGAAGGCTCCACGGACTCAATTTGCATATTCAAAAGGTTGCATTTTTCAAAGGTTTTATGAGCTGATGAAATGAGAGTGACTCTTGATGGGCTGGATCCGTAAAGGGCAGAGAGCTCCACTCCGACTCAGACAGAGGTGGGGTACTGGTATGGGCTGGTATCATCAAAGATGAACTTGTGGGACATTTTTGGGTTGAGGATGGAGTGGAGCTCAACTCCCGGACCTACTGCCAGTTTCTGGAAGACAACTTCTTCAAGCAGTGATACAGTAAGAAGTCGGTATCATTCAAGAAAAGCATGATTTTCATGCAGGACAATATAGTAACATAGTTTTTAAGATCGAAGGAAGACTTTAAGTCCATCTAGTTCAACCCATAGCCTAACATGTTGATCCAGAGGAAGGCAAAAAAAAAAACCTATGTGGCAACACTAGCTCCACATTGGGGGAAAAAATTCCTTCCTGACTCCAGATATGGCAATCAGACTAATTCCCTGGATCAACGCCCTATCAAAGAATCTAGTATAACTGGTAATATAGTTTTCAAGAAAGGCATCCAGGCCCTTCTTAAATGTTAGTTGTGAGTCACTCATTAGAACATCATGTGACAGAGAGTTCCATAGCCTCACTGCTCTTACAGTAAAGAATCAACGTCTGTGATTATGATTAAACCTTCTTTCCTCCAGATGGAGAGGATGCCCCCTTGTCCCCGTATCAGGCCTAAGAGTAAAGAGATCATTAGAAAGGTCTTTGTACTGTCCCCTCATATATTTATACATTATTATAAAGTCACCCCTAAGCCTTTGTTTTTCCAAGCTAAATAACACCAAGTTTAATAACCTGTCTTAGTATTGCAGACCCCTCAGTCCTCTAACTTTGGTCGGTCTTCTCTGCACCCGCTCTAGTTCAGCTATGCTCCATCACATGCATCCAACTACTCCACAGCGTGGCTGGCTACTAAAGGTCTAAAAGAAGAAAAAATAATGACATGGCCCCTTGTTCACCTGATCTGAACTCCATAGAGAACCTGTGATCCCTCCTAAAACGTGAGATCTACAGGGAGGGAAAACAGTACACCTCTCAGAACAGTGTCTGGGAGGCTGTGGTGGCTACTGCACCAATGTTGATTGTAAACAGATCAAGCAACTGACAGAATCTATGGATGGTAGGCTGTTGAGTGTCATCATAAAGAAAGGTGGTTATATTGGTCACTAGTTTTTTGGGGTTTTGTTTTTGCATGTCAGAAATGTTTATTTTCTAAATTTTGTGCAATTATATTAGTTTACCTGGTGAAAAAAAAACAAGTGAGATGGGAATATATTTGGTTTTTATTACGTTGCCTAATAATTCTGCACAGTAATAGTTACCGGCACAAACAGATATCCTCCTAAGATAGCCAAATCTAAAAAAAAAATACTCCAACTTCCAAAAATATTAAGCTTTGATATTTGAGTCTTTTGAGTTAATTGAGAACATAATTGTTGATCAATAATAAAAATAATCATCTAAAATACAACTTGCCTAATAATTCTGCACACAGTGTATATAAAACTGCAGAAAACCCATATATTTCTATATAGCAAAGCTCAATACAGCAAATGGCATCCTGTAGTGCGCGTGAGGGCAGCATTGTGTGCAGCCACCTTTCATGTGTGAACATGTACATACTGTATAGTGTGGATGCTTCTATGGCTCCACCTCTTAGGTTCTGATAGTAATATGTCTACAGTCTCAGCTCATGTCCATCACAGATACAGACCTGCCCTGATTGGTTACAGGTTTGATGAGAGAGGCTCCGCCCCTCCCATTGATGCCACCTGGCAGATATACCACGTGCAGCACAGCTTTGACCGATTCCTGCTGTCTCCTTGTGGGTCGAGCGTTGAGTAGCTGATACAATGCGATCTTTTATGGTGAGTTCCACCATAGGAATTTGTGGGTGCTGCTGGGTGATAACAGAGCGCAATAGCCTTCATTTCAGGAGCCGGATAGTGAGAAAGGAATAGAAAGCCTCACAGAGTTTTATAACATATACCACACTGGGGAGCGTTTATTATTTAGCAAATTATTGATAGGAAAATGTTTTTTTTTCCCCATAAACTCTAACTGTAAAGACGGATTTTTCCTTCTCCCAGGAGCCTGAACTTCTCAGTTTTCTGCTATAGATCAGTGCATATTGTGTGTGATATGACTTGTGCTGGTCTATGCCATCATTCATTCTACCACAGTGACCTTAAAAAAAACAGTCCAAAGTGCTGTGAGATAGTCAAAAAGTTCAACTTCACTATTGGTTGTTTCATTCATTAGTTCCCTATATGGTAAAGCTGAAATGTCTGATGTCTCAGGACAGTGCAAGGTCCTAGATGCCAAACAGAATAATTAGGCTACATTCACACTGCATTTTATTAATCCACTAGTAAAAAGGCCCGATGCAATTGCATCGGGAGCGGGGTGAAATGAATTGTCTGTATACAGGCAGGTCAGTGGGTAGCAGAGTATACAGTGGGCTGTGTGGGTAGCACAGTATACAGGCGGGTCTGTGGGTAGGAGATTATACAGGTGGCTCTGTGGGTAGCAGAGTATACCAGCGGCTCTGTGGGTAGCAGAGTATAGAGAAGACTCTGTGGGTAGCAGAGTATACAGGCGGCTGTGCGGGCAGCAGAGTATACAGGCGGCTGTGCGGGCAGCAGAGTATACAGGCGGCTGTGCGGACAGCAGAGTATACAGGCGGCTGTGCGGGCAGCAGAGTATACAGGCGGCTGTGCGGGCAGCAGAGTATACAGGCGGCTGTGCGGGCAGCAGAGTATACAGGCGGCTGTGCGGGCAGCAGAGTATACAGGCGGCTGTGCGGGCAGCAGAGTATACAGGCGGCTGTGCGGGCAGCAGAGTATACAGGCGGCTGTGCGGGCAGCAGAGTATACAGGCGGCTGTGCGGGCAGCAGAGTATACAGGCGGCTGTGCGGGCAGCAGAGTATACAGGCGGCTCTGTGGGCGGCAGAGTATACAGGCGGCTGTGTGGGCGGCAGAGTATACAGGCGGCTATGCGGGCAGCAGAGTATACAGGCGGCTGTGCGGGCAGCAGAGTATACAGGCGTCTGTGCGGGCAGCAGAGTATACAGGCGTCTGTGGTGGTGGCGGCAGAGTATACAGGCGTCTATGGTGGTGGCAGAGTATGGTGGTGGCAGAGTATACAGGTGTCTGTGGTTGTGGGAGAGTATAGAGGCGTGTGTGGGCGGTGGGAGAGTATACAGACGTGTGTGGCGGTGGCAGAATATACAGGTGAGTGTGGCGGTGGCAGAGTATACAGGCTGTGAGGCACCGCCGGCATGATCCTCATGGCCGGGGTGCATCACATGCAGTATCAGGAGGATCCTGTGCACACTGGCCGGTTTTCCTGTGATGATACTGTGTGAACCTATCCTGAACACAATGAGGTTTAAAGTGACTAATGAGTGGCTCATGAGATCGAGGAAGCCCTGAGGAAAGGGATGTAATGAGTGATTGCTGACAGCCCAGGTGGGTGTGTCAGGTGGGTGTGTCCGGAGGAATAGCAGCCCAGCTGGGTGACTGTGTGGGTGTGGCCGGCACGATAAGAGTCAGCCAGCTGAGTGATTGAGAGATTCATTCTCAGCCAGACATCAGCCTGAGAGCATGTGGGCTGATTACCAGCCTGAGAGTCGAGCAGAGCTAGTCTGTGTGAGGGACTGGGAATGAGAGTCCAGACCACCATAAGGAACGATGGTGAAGGGAACATGCTAGCTCCATACCGGTAGCCAGGACCAGGGTTGTGACAGCACCTGGGGTGGGGAAGCCGTGGCTGACCTGTTGGACGCTGGACTGGACGTGGGGTGAAACATGTCCAGGAAGGAGCCTGTGGGAGGCTTGGCCAACCCGTTACCCATGTAGCGAGACCTGGATCCGTGCCCAGTAAGACAGCGGTTCCCGTGTAACGGAGTGAGCTGTATGCGTGATTAATGCCAGGCGGGCATAACCGCCATTGGGTCCGACTAGGCAGTCGGTAAAGGACCCGTAGACGTATGTAAGGGCTTAGGTAACAGTGCCCTGAATGAGAGACGATGGCCTATGTGTAACAGCCAAGTATAATGTTGTGGGAGAGTGACCCAGCTAGTGTGGATGATATTTGAGGCGTTCCGTCCCTGTGGGACGAGAGGGAGGCTTGGCCTGTTGCTTGCAGTGGGTACCTGTCCCTCAACCACGACCTCTAATGGTGTGGGTGTGCCTGTGGCCAGAGACAGGGGTCACGAAGGCTCCTAGAAGGATAACCATGGCTGATCCGTTAGGGTGCTACTCAGACGCAGGGTACAGTCGTCGACCTGGAGACCTGCCATGAGATGAGATGGAGGTTTGTTGGCGACTGTTGGCCCGTACCGTGGTGAGTAGGCCACGGTGACGCATGGTTAGCCCGGATTCTACGGTTGACCAGGTCCCTGTTATGGTCACGGAGGAGCCACAGTCCATGGATGTGTTATGATGGGCTGTGAGCGGGTGTAAGAAATGTATGTGATCCATGGACGTTTGTATGATGGATCACATATGGTATGTAAGGTCTCGGTCTGGCAGGAATCCTGACTACGGGTTAATGGTATATCATCATGCTGGGTGACTAAAGCCGGGCGGCTGGTACCGCGATTGGGACCCACAGGGCCCGTTGAGGCGTATGTAACGAAGGTCAGAAGCAGGGGTTCAAAAGGGCTCCTAGAGTGGGGAAACCATGGTTGAACCAGGTGGACTCTGACTGGGACGTAGGCGGAGATATGTCCAGGAAGGAGCCCCCTGGGGATACATGACATACCCGGTACTCAGGTTGCTCAATCCCTGTTATGAACCCGGAGGGGTCATCGTTGTAATGTAACGTATGTATTGATGTATTGTGTAAGTAGGCCGGAGGCCGTAGCCACCACGGGAGCTGTTAGTAGAGCTCCAATGGGGACAGAGAGATGGTTACAGGTCCCGGGTTACAATAAGATGTCATGTGCAATAAGTGTTATGTAATGTTATATGTAAATGTATGGTGTATTTATGTATGGTGTTTATAATCAATGTGATATGTGTCAAACATGCTACCGGGTTATGTTATTAATATGTGAAAAATAAACGGGTAGACATTGGATAACTTATAAACACGTGTTTGTTGTCGTTATGCAAGCGGATTCCCCGGTTGCCACCTCACAATGCGTGTGTGGCGGTGGCAGAGTATACAGGCGTGTGTGGCGGTGGCAGAGTATACAGGCGAGTGTGGCGGTCAGGGAGCACCGGCGCCCCTGCATGAGCGGTGAGGAGGGCCGCAGCGGCGCTCGGTGGGTGTTACCTGGGCTGATCCGCCGGCGTGCATATGGCGCCGCCCCTTTGCTCACGGCGGCGGTTAAAAATGAGCGGCGCCCCTTTATGAGCGGTGAGGAGGGCCGGCACGCCGCTCGGTGAGCACTGGAGACTGCGGGTGGGCAGGGAGCACCGGCTCCCCTGCATGATCGGTGAGGAGGGCCGCAGCGCCGCTCGGTGGGTAGCGGAGACAGCGGGTGGGCAGGGGGGGTGGTCAGGGAGCACCTGCGCCCCTGCCTGATCGGTGATGAGGGCCGCCGCGGCGCTTGGTGGGCAGCGGACACTGCTCGCGATGACGCTGCACGTCATCGCTCACAGTGGCGCAAAGGAGTCTGGGATTCGGCTACAGTGCCCGAATTCCAAACTCCCAATTATATAAGTAGACTAGTAAAAAGGCCCAATGCAATTGCATCGGGAGTGGGGTGAAATGAATTGTGTGTATACAGGCAGGTCAGTGGGTAGCAGAGTATACAGTGGGCTGTGTGGGTAGCACAGTATACAGGCGGGTCTGTGGGTAGGAGATTATACAGGCGGCTCTGTGGGTAGCAGAGTTTACCGGCGGCTCTGTGGGTAGCAGAGTATACAGGCGGCTGTGCGGGCAGCAGAGTATACAGGCGGCTGTGCGGGCAGCAGAGTATAGAGGCGGCTGTGCAGGCAGCAGAGTATACAGGTGGCTGTGCAGGCAGCAGAGTATACAGGCGGCTGTGCGGGCGGCAGAGTATACAGGCGGCTGTGCGGGCGGCAGAGTATACAGGCGGCTGTGCGGGCGGCAGAGTATAGAGGCGGCGGTGCGGGCGGCAGAGTATAGAGCGGCTGTGCGGGCGGCAAAGTATAGAGGTGGCTGTGCGGGCGGCGAGAGTATAGAGGCGGCTGTGCGGGCGGCAGTGTATAGAGGCGGCTGTGGTGGTGGCGGCAGAGTATAGAGGCGTCTGTGGTGGTGGCGGCAGAGTATACAGGCGTCTGTGGTGGTGGCGGCAGAGTATACAGGCGTCTGTGGTGGTGGCGGCAGAGTATACAGGCGTCTGTGGTGGTGGCGGCAGAGTATACAGGCGTCTGTGGTGGTGGCGGCAGAGTATACAGGCGTCTGTGGTGGTGGCGGCAGAGTATACAGGCGTCTGTGGTGGTGGCGGCAGAGTATACAGGCGTCTGTGGTGGTGGCGGCAGAGTATACAGGCGTCTGTGGTGGTGGCGGCAGAGTATACAGGCGTCTGTGGTGGTGGCGGCAGAGTATACAGGCGTCTGTGGTGGTGGCGGCAGAGTATACAGGCGTCTGTGGTGGTGACGGCAGAGTATACAGGCGTCTGTGGCTGTAGGAGAGTATAGAGGCGTGTGTGGCGGTGGGAGAGTATACAGACGTGTGTGGCGGTGGCAGAGTATACAGGCGAGTGTGGCGGTGGCAGAGTATACAGGCGTGGGTGGCGGTGGCAGAGTATACATGCGTGGGTGGCGGTGGCAGAGTATACAGGCGTGGGTGGCGGTGGCAGAGTATACAGGTGTGGGTGGCGGTGGCAGAGTATACAGGCGTGGGTGGCGGTGGCAGAGTATACAGGCGTGGGTGGTGGTGGCAGAGTATACAGGCGTGTGTGGTGGTGGCAGAGTATCAGAGTATACAGGCGTGTGTGGTGGTGGCAGAGTATACAGGCGTGTGTGGTGGTGGCAGAGTATAGAGGCGTGTGTGGTGGTGGCAGAGTATAGAGGCGTGTGTGGTGGTGGCAGAGTATACAGGCGTCTGTGGTGGTGGCAGAGTATACAGGCGTCTGTGGTTGTGGGAGAGTATACAGGCGTCTGTGGTTGTGGGAGAGTATACAGGCGTGTGTGGCGGTGGGAGAGTATACAGACGTGTGTGGCGGTGGCAGAGTATACAGGCGAGTGTGGTGGTGGCAGACTATACAGGCGTGTGTGGCAGTGGCAGAGTATACAGGCGTGTGTGGTGGTGGCAGAACATACAGGCATGTGTGGTGGTGGCAGAACATACAGGCGTGTGTGGTGGTGGCAGAGTATACAGGCGTGTGTGGTGGTGGCAGAGTATACAGGCGTCTGTGGTGGCAGAGTATGGTGGTGGCAGAGTATACAGGTGAGTGTGGTGGTGGCAGAATATACAGGCATGTGTGGTGGTGGCAGAGTATACAGGAGTCGGTTGGGGGGGGATGCTGCACCACCAGCCCTATAGTAGCCTGCGGGTGAGGAGGGGGGGTCAGGGAGCACCGGCGCCCCTGCATGAGCGGTGAGGAGGGCCGCAGCGGCGCTGGGTGGGTGTTACCTGGGCCGATCCGCCGGCGTGCTTATGGCACCGCCCCTTTGCTCACGGCGGCGGTAAAAATGAGCGGCGCCCCTTTGAGTGGTGAGGAGGGCCGGCGCGCCGCCGGTGAACACTGGAGACTGCGGGTGGGCAGGGAGCACCGGCGCGCCTGCATGATCGGTGAGGAGGGCCGCCGCGCCGCTCGGTGAGCACTGGAGACTGCGGGTGGGCAGGGAGCACCGGCGCCCCTGCATGATCGGTGAGGAGGGCCGCAGCGCCGCTCGGTGGGCAGCGGAGACAGCGGGTGGGCAGGGGGGGTGGTCAGGGAGCATCGGCACCCCTGCATGATCGGTGAGGAGGGCCGCAGCGCCGATCAGTGGGTAGCGGAGACTGGGGGTGGTCAGGGAGCACCTGCGCCCCTGCCTGATCAGTGATGAGGGCCGCCACGGCGCTTGGTGGGCAGCGGACACTGCTCGCGATGACGCTGCGCGTCATCGCTCGCAGTGGCGCAAAGGAGTCTGGGATTTGGCTACAGTGCCCGAATCCCAAACTCCCGATTATATAAGTAAGATTTTTTCACCGTATAAAACGGATCACTCGAATTCCCAGCCAAGAAAAGGATGACCTGTTTTTGGGTGCATTTTTTTGACAGTTCCTGTTTTCCAGTTAAAAACGCAGCAGATAGAATAGAAAAAAAAGGACAGTCTGAATGTAGCCTTAGGCAATTTCATAATGTATGCATATGGCCTTAGGCAATTTCAGAATGTATGTATGTGGCCTTAGACCGGCTTCACACCGCGTTTTTTGGATCCGAATCCGATTTTGGCCCCATTGTCTCCCAATGTGGCCGGATGGCAGTGAGTTGCCATCCGGTTTGTTGCTGTCCAGGAGGATCTGGCAGAATTTATTTTGCCCCGGACACAAAATCGCAGCTTGCAGCGTTTTTGTGTCCAGGGCAAAAATCTGACAAAATCGGATCCTCCCGGATCTGGTGTGATCCGGCACCTCCTAAAATGGGAATCTATGCACGCCGGATCGCATCGGATCCAACAGAAAATCAGACCAGGTGCTGAAGTTTAGCTTTGTTCGCCGCTGAACATCAGCACCTGGAGAGCTCCCGGCTGAAATTTCAGAGCCGCAGCTAGCACTAGACAGTGGCAGCAGCAGCACACTGCCGATTCCAACAGAAAACAGGATCGGAGGGCATATTTGCCCTTCGGTTCTGTTTGTCTGGAGCTGTCAGGCTGTGCCCGGCGCATCCTGCAAAACACCGGACACAGCCTGACAGCTCAAAAACCGTGGTGTGAAGCCGACCTTAGGCAATTTCAGAGTGTATGTAAGTGGCCTTATGCAAATTTAGAATGTATGTATGTGGCCTTAGGCAATTTAGAATGTATGTATAGGCCCTTAGGCTACATTCAGACTGTGCATTTTTTATATTTATATGCTGTTTTTAGCTGCAAACAGGAGATGTCAAAAAAATGCATCCAAAAACGGATCATCCGTTTCCGATCTGTTTTTGCTATGTTTTTTGACCCATAAACAATGGCTCCTATGGAAAAAAGCCAGACAAATTGACAGACCCTTTTCTAAAATGGAGCCTCCAAAAGTTAGAAAATGCAAAAATGAGAACCCATGAACTTGGCTGGGAATTCGAGTGATCCGTTTTATACGGTACAAAAAAACGGATCAATAAAACCCGCAGTGTGAATGTAGCCTTACTGTTATTTAATGGTGGAAAAAACTCAGAACAAAAAAAATTGTACTTTTGTCGCCATATTGTGACCTCTCATTTTTCAGTATCTGGTGTGTGACAGCTTATATATGCTGCAGTTCCAGTAAAGGTAATAGGTTTTTGACAACTATGAGAGACAATTATCTTTCACAACTGGTTCAGGACCCAACAGGAAAGGGGGCACTGCTGGACCTAATATTAACCAACAGGCTGGACCGCATATCACATTTACGGGTTGGAGATCACTTGGGTAATATTATTTTATAATCACTAAGTTTTCAAGTATTCTTTACTAAGATGTGTAGTAGAGGGGCTACAAGGGCACTAAACTTCAGGAAGGCAAATTTCCAACGGTTGAGAGATGATCTTAGTGCAATAAACTGGAACAATGTCCTGAGACATAAAAGTACACAAAGCAAATGGGAGACATTTATTAGCATCCTGAATAGGGCCCGTGCACAATATATACCCTATGGGAATAAGCATGCTAGAAATAGGAGGAAACCACTATGGCTAAATAAAGCGGGAAGGGGCCTTTTACACTTGCATCTTCCAGATCAGGAAAAAACCTGATTCTTACAGGATTCATTTTTTTGCCCATTCACTTTAATGATTTCAAGGAGAATCTTGTTGCTTCAGGTTTTTTCCTGAATCATTAAAGTGAATGGGCAAAAAAATGAATCCGGTAAGAATCAGTTTTTTTCCTTATCTTCCAGATCAGGAAAAAAACACAACTGTGAAAGGCCCCTAAGAGGCGCAAAAGTGACAAAAATAAAGCATTTAGGGAATTAAAGCAAGTAGGTAGAGATGAAGTGTTAAATAAATACAGAAAATTAAATAACATTTGTAAAAGAAAATCAAGGCAGCAAAGATTGAGACAAAGAGACTCATTGCCAGAGAAAGTAAAAATAATCCCAAAATATTTTTTAACTACATAAATAGTAAGAAACTAAAAAATGATTGTGTTGGCCCCTTTAAAAATAATCTGGGTGGGGGGGTGTCCGGCTGATGGAGGAGTGAGTCGCACTTCCCTGCAGCTCCGCACCACCGAGCCCTTACAGCCTTGTTACCAGCAACTCAGACTGATTCAGAGACCATGGGCAAGTCCAGGAAGCTTACCGGAGGCCCGGGGGCAGAGGAGACCGGAGAACAGGGCTCCCTGGATCGTTATTTGCGCTCCACAGCTTCCATCGATCCTCGGAGCACAGCTCACAATATGGCGCCGGCTGCTCTCAGCGCGGGAACCTTGAGGCAGGAGAGAGGAGCAGAGGGACGCACACTGCCAGCACAGGAGGGAGAATCAAGCGAGGAGGAGACCAGCGACAGCCCAGCTTCTGACTGCACGATGGCAAAGCTAAGTACATATATCAAACAACTCCCCACTAAAAGGGATCTGGAATTATTTGCACGCAGGCTACAGGGGTCTTATAAGAAAGAAATAAACTCTCTTAGGAATGAATTCACCACCAGGGTTGAGGACATGGGTGGACCTACGGTGGTGCAGCTGGTGCAGCTGCAGCAGGGCCCCGACCGGCTAGGGGGCCCCTCAAAGCTCCAGCCGTGGGTCCGGTGCCGTGGGTCCCCCCCACCCTTGCACGGGCCCCTGCCTCCACTGCTCTGGGTGTAACAATCACAGTCGCAGTGGTCGGGACTGCAACTGGGCCTGGGAGTGCAGGGGGCGCACCAACCTCAGCTGTTGGAGCTGCTCGGGCCTCCTGGGGAACGCACTGTGGATTTGAATGTAACTGTGGTAAGTGGAGAAGGAACCGGGCATGACCTGCTTAGAGTCTCTCGTGTCGTACAGCGGCGTTAGTGAAATCCTGTTGCTCAGCTGAAGGGTTAATCTTGCAAACAAAAAGTGAGGAGAGCAGCGGCACTCAGGAGATCTTTTTTACATACCGGCTTTATTGTGCTTTTTCAGGTTACATCTTAGGTGCTGGGCAGGGAGGTGCAGGGGGAGCAACGGTCCGTTTCGCGGACTTCCGCTTCAACAGGCTCAGCTTCCCAAAGAATCTGGGAGACAGTTTGTCCACATCTCTCTCAGCCTCCATCTTCTCCCACGTCAACAGCGCTTTCATTGTAATCACTATGTCCTGTACCCCGGCAAAGAATCTGTTATCCATCTTCCCAGGATCAAACGTTTGGCCGCCATCGCCACCATGTGCAAGACATATAATTCCTCCCGTCCCATACCCAAGCCCCTTGCATCATGGAAGATCCATATTACCAAGTCTAGTGGGACGTCTATGTTAGTTATGTCTTTCGTCAATTGTTTGATCATCTCCCAAAGTCTTAAGGTGCTAGGGCAATACCACAGTCCGTGAATCACATCCGTGTTTTGTGTCTCGCATTTGGGACAGTGTGTCAGCCTGTCTAGTCTGTCTTTTGTGACCCGTAGATTGAAGCCTAATATGGCCCTGTGTACGAGGCGGAAGTAAGAGTCCCTCCACCTCTCGTCCACAATGTGATCCCTTAACTGTTTCCATCCCGATAATATTTTAGGTTTTATGTCAGGATCTTGAAGTTGTTCTGTCCATCTGTGAAATAGTTTGTCACTATCCTCAGGGATCAATCTGTCTCTTATACAGGTGTAAATAGATGAGATATTAGTGGAGGAGGGTTCTAACGCTAGTAAAGTATCCCACTCATTATTGATGTATTCTGCTTCAACGGACCTCAGGGTCGTCATGATGTGGTTACGGATCTGGTGATATTGTAGAGTGTGGGACTCCGGCAACCCAAATCTGGTCTGCAATTCTGCCCAAGTTGCCCACCTAGATTCCGTATGATGGAACAGGTCCTAGACTTTTTCAATTCCCCTCTCCTTCCATATTATGAACAATTTATTTTCCCTTCCCAAGGGGAAGGCTGGATGCCTCCAAAGTTCAACGTATTTGGAGACCCTCCATGATAGGTTGAGTTTTTTGCGGACTGCCTTCCACGCGGCTATGGTGTCCCTGAAGACAGAGGCTGTCTTCAATAGGAGCAGCAGTGACGGACCAGGGGCGTGAAGTGATGAGACCAGACTTCAGGGGCGACACAGTTCACTCTCCAGGGGGAAGTCAGAATATCCGCTCGTTCCCCTCATCCAGTCAAGGATATGTCTGGTCAGGCACGTTAGGTTATAACAACGAATATTGGGGAAATTAAGGCCCCCTTCCCTCGTAGGTAGCATAAGTGTGACTAATCTGATCCTCGGTTTCCTACCCTTCCAGATGAATCTGGTGAATAGAGTGTTAAGTCTCCGGACGTCAAGGTGTTTCAGTAATAGAGGGAGGGTTTGAAGTGGGTACAACAGTCTAGCGAAAGGGATCATTTTGACCAGGTGGCACCGCCCAAGTAGAGTCAATGGGAGACCTTCCCATCTTTTCAGTTCGTTTTCTTTTTTAGTTATTAGAGGGTTTTAATTTAATTGGTATGTGAGACCTCCCGATCTAGCTATATTGATTCCCAAATACTTCACATGTGACTTTGCTACTGGGATGCCATGGAACAGGTGGGGAGAGACCGATCCTCCAATTTAACGGATACCATCTCCTTCCCTTAAAAATAAGATCTCAGACTTGGATTTGTTTAACTTAAATCCGGAAATCTCCCAAATTCCTCCAGACATCCCAGCACCCCGGCAAATCCCTCCGGATATTTCCCAAATACAGAGCTATGTCATCTACAAATAAGCTTACTCTTAGCATCTTACGTCCCATCTTGATACCCTCAAAAAGCTCCTCCGACGCCAATCTCCTTGCCAATGGTTCCAATGCCAGGTTAAAGAGAAGTGGGGACAGTGGACATCCCTGACGAGAGCCCTTACCCAACGGAAAGACATCGGACAGAAAGCCTGGAGTGCTGATCCTCGCCCTGGGGTTGTTGTAGAGGCATCCCAAAAATATTCGAGCTGGTCCTATCAGACCTATGTTATCTAGAACCAGGTCCAGCCATGGCCACCTGACATTATCAAAAGCTTTTTCAGCGTCGAGAGTGACCATGGCCGGGCCCAGTCCCTTCCCCCTCTCCATTTTCCCAGCAACATCCACCGCCAACAACGCCTTCCTAACTTTGCTAGTTGCTGACTGCCTCTTGATAAGCCTGATTGATGTTCCCCTATGATATTTGGCAAGATCCTGGCCAAGCGATTCGCTAGAATTTTAGAGGCAATTTTTTGATCAATATTAATGAGGGATATCGGCCTATAGTTTGCCGGATTTTCCGGATTTTTATCCCCCTTCGGGATTAGTGTTATGTGGGCCAAGTTCATCTGATCTGAAAGGGGGGTTCCCTCTCTCACTCCATTGAAAACTCCAGTTAGACATGGAGCCACCTGGTCTTTTAGGGCTCTGTAGAAGCCTCCGCTGAAGCCGTCCGGGCCTGGAGCCTTATTGGGGTTCAAAGTTTTAATAGTTTCTATCACCTCGTTAAGTTCGAATTTGGCATTTAGCATTCCCAGGTCTTCGTCTGAGATCTTTGGCATATTTGTCTCATTCAACCATTTTTGTCCCCCTCCCCCCTCCTTCCCCGGGGTTTTGTATAAGTTTGCGTAAAATTTTCGTAGAATACTTGTAATCTGTTTTGGGTCTGAAGTTAACATCCCATCCGTATTTGTTAGGGCGGCTATGGTCGTCTTAGTGCGCTGGCCACGAGCTAGATTCGCCAGCAGTCTCCCAGCCATATCCCCATGACGATACAGTTTGGATTCCCATTCTGTTCTATACATGTCGTCTTTCATCTTAGTCCATTTGTCAAAATAATTTTTTGTTGAATCCATTGTGTCTTATTATTCTGAGTTGGTTGGTCTTTAAACGCTACATATCCTGTTCTGACTTCGTCACTGTATTTTATGTACAGGGTAGATATTTTTTTTTTTTCATGGTGGCGGTGTAGGTCAATATCTTTCCTCTTAAAACCGCCTTGGCTGTCTCCCAAAACAACACTGCATTGTCCCTGTGAGCTGCGTTATCTGAGGCGTAGACTAACCACCATTCTCCCAGAAGCTTGTTGAAATCTGAGTCTTTCTGCAGAAAGGTGGGGAACCGCTACAAATAATCTGTGCCTCTGGGGTATTTGTCCAACAGTTCCAGTCTCACGGGCTATGGTCCGAGATCACCAAATCTTCTATACTAACATATTTTGTTTTATGGATGATCTCATCTCCTACCAAGAATAGATCAATTCTTGACCAGGCCCCGTGAGGATGGGAATAGTGTGTGTACTCCCTCCCCAGCGGATTCCTCAATCTCCAAATGTCCCTCAACCCAGTGGTCTTCGCAAAGGTTTGTAAGATATAATCTTCTGGCCTCCCCCGTCCCCTTATTGCTTCTGGTAGACTCCTGCCGTGTTCTGACAGTCTATCCTCCCCCCTGGTCATGGTGGTGTTGAAATCACCTCCCAGAACGAGAAAGCGGTGGTCATGGGCAAGTAATTTCTCCTGTATAGCCGAGAAGAAGGGTCTCCCATCTGAGTTCAGGGCATAAATATTATGCTTGTGGAGCATCATGCCTAAAAATGTCCAGAGTCACACTGGCGTGCCTCCCCTCTTCGTCATGGTCACTAGAGATCAATCTGTACGATAAAGATTTATGAATTAGAATGATCACTCCCACCTTTCGTACCCTGGCACCCGATCCAAATACTGCTCCCACCCACATCTTTTGTAAACGATGAAACTCATTTTGGCTAAGGTGTGTCTCCTGTAGAAGGACTATGTCACTCCTCAACCTCTTTAGGTGTCGCAGAACCCTATTCCGTTTGTTCGGTGACCTCAGACCCTTCATATTCCACGTTAGAATGTTAACCATAAGTTATGTACCAGATTCTGTAAGTAGCATTTTCCATGTTCAACATATGCAAATTGACAAATGGCATTAATCATTTTCCCCATCACAACTTCCCAATAAATAACTAAACATTTTTCCAACATCTCTTTCCCCTCCCCCAATATACTCAAGTGAATTTGTCGTTGATGTGTGATTTTATGTCTCTTTTTGGAGTCCAACGAAGGAGGTATGTTCTCCCTCGCCATCAGATTTAAATAATTAGCTTCCTTCTTTCCGATGCTTCACCTCTCTCCTCTGCTCCCCTCCATGGCCCAATGTACGTAATGTAGAGGCGACCTCTTGACATTAGATCCGGAAGAGGGTGTATCGGCAAGACTCTGCAAGGGAGGAAGAAAACAGAAGAAAACAGCAAGAACGGAGTAAAGGAGATGGAGAGAGCAAAGAAGAAGAAAAAACAAAAAAACAAAAAAAAAAACAAAGAGGGAAAAGGAGCTTTTCCTCATATCCTTCATATCCCTCATATCCTTCATCTGTCCGGTCCCTTCAGTAGTCTTGAGTCCTGATACATCTCTCCTCGTGGTCACATATTATTTTATATGGCTCCATATATATGTGATGTCCTGTAGGCAGTACCAGTGTGATCAATACTCTGTCCCTCTCTGTCCTCTTTCTCCTCTGTCCCTCTCTGTCCTCTTTCTCCTCCGTCCCTCTCTGTCCTCTTCCTTCTCCGTCCCTCTCTGTCCTTTTTTTCCTCCATCCCTCCCTATCCTCTTTCTCCTCCGTCCCTCCCTGTCCTCTTTATCCTCCGTCCCTCTCTGTCCTCTTTCTCCTCCGTCCCTCTCTGTCCTCTTTCTCCTCCGTCCCTCTCTGTCCTCTTTCTCCTCCGTCCCTCTCTGTTTCTCTTTCTCCTCCGTCCCGCTCTGTCCTATTTCTCCTCCGTCCCTCTCTGTCCTCTTTCTAATCCGTCCCGCTCTGCCCTCTTTCTCCTCTGTCCCTGTCTGCCCTCTTTCCCCTCCATCTCCATTCTCTTTCCCCTCCGTCTCCCTCCTGTCCTCCAGATTTCTATGTTTGACATTCTGCTGCTGTCTGTTCACCTCTCATTTGGGACTTTGTGCTGTCAGCTCAGGGGCATGGCAGATGTTTGCGTGGGGGTGGTCCAGGTCCCTCCCCTGTGATTACATCACAGTCTGTTACCCTCCCTTGTAGTGGTTGGAGAATCTGATGAGGTCACAGGATCTGACCCCGCTCCACAGGACGCTGCCTCTCATCCCGAAGAACAGAAAGCCAAGATCACCGAGGCCCCGGAGCAGGAGGAACCACCTGAAGCTGTCAACGCTGAGGGGAGAGCCTGGGAGCCAAGGACAGAGTGCACGATAATGAGAGGTCAGCTCACCCAGGGCCACCACTAGGTTACTGTTTGTCAGTGTGTGTGTGTGTGTGTGTCAATGTGTGTGTTACTATATGTCAGTATGTGTGTGTGAGTGTCAACGTGTGTGTTACTGTATGTCAGTATGTGTGTGTGTCAATGTGTGTGTTACTGTATGTCAGTATGTGTGTGTTATTGCATATAAGTGTGTGTGAAGGGTTGCCTGAAGTCATGCAGGCCCAGAGGTGAGGGGGCAGGCCCCGATCTCCTCACTTCTTGAGTGGCCCAGTCTCCTGTCCATCACCGCCACGTGATGCAGCAAAAAATAGAAAAAAGTGGACTTTATTGCCCAATGACGTGACCTCGCATTGGGCAATAAAGTCCACTTTTTTCTATTCTTTTGTCCTAATTTTTCTTTTTTTTACTCTATTGTAAGGAACCATCTGGATTGCTGGTTGGGAAAGCTTTGCACATAAATTGAGGTAATTTTTGGTGTTGGTCCAATATATATATATATATATATATATATATATATATAATATATATATACTAGCTGTGAGCCCGATGCAAATGCGGGATTCTAGAACGTGGCAATATTATTTGCATTAATAGCATTATTATTACCATTAATAGCATAATTATTAGCATTAACAGCATTATTATTAGCATTAATAGCATTATTAACAGCAATAATAGTACTATTAATAGTATTGTTATTAGTATTAATAGCATTATTACCATAAATAGCATTAATAATAGCGTTAATAGCATTATTATGAGGCGTAATAGCATTATTATGAGGAGTAATAGCATTATTAGCATTAATAAAATTATTAATAGCATTAATAGAATTAAAAATAGCATTAATAGCATTATTAATAGGATTAATAGCATATTGTTAGAATTAATAGCATTAATATTAGCATGAATAGCATTATTAGCATTATTAATAACATTAATACCATTATTAATAGCATTAATAGCCTAAATAATAGAATTAATAGCATAAATAATACGCATTAATAGCATGAGTATTAGCATAGAGAGCATTAATAGCAATATTAATAGCATTAATAGAATTTTGAATAGCATAAATAGCATGATTATTAGCCTTAATAGCATTATTAATAGCGTTAATATGATTATTATTAGCATTATTAGCATTAATATTAGCATTAATAGCATAATTATTAGCATTAATAGCATTATTATTAGCATTAATAGCATTAATAATACAATTAATAGCATTAATATTAGCATTAATAGCATTAATAGTATTATTAATAGCATGAATAACATTATTAATAGCATTAATAACATTATTAATAGCATTAATATTAGCATGAATAGCATTAATAGCATTATTAATAACATTAATACCATTATTAATAGCATTAATAGCATAAACAATAGAATTAATAGCATAACTAATCGCATGAATAGCATTACTATTAGCATAAAGAGCATTAATAGCAATATTATTAGCATTAATAGCATTTTGAATAGCATAAATAGCATGATTATTAGCCTTAATAGCATTATTAATAGCGTTAATATGATTATTATTAGCATTATTAGCATTAATAGTAGCATTAATAGCATAATTATTAGCATTAATAGCATTATTATTAGCAGTAATAGCATTATTATTAGCATTAATAGCATTATTAATACCATTAATAGCATTAATAATACAATTAGTAGCATTAATATTAGCATTAATAGCATTAATAGTATTATTAATAGCATGAATAACATTATTAATAGCATTAATAGCATTATTAATAGCATTAATAGCATAAATAATAGAATTAATAGCATAAATAATTGCATTAATAGCATTACTATTAGCATAAAGAGCATTAATAGCAATATTATTAGCATTAATAGCATTTTGAATAGCATAAATAGCATGATTATTAGCCTTAATAGCATTATTAATAGCGTTAATATGATTATTAGCATAATTAGCATTAATATTAGCATTAATAGCATAATTATTAGCATTAATAGCATTAATAATAGCATTAATAGCAATATTATTTGCATTAATAGCATTATTATTACCATTAATAGCATAATTATTAGCATTAATAGCATAATTATTAGCATTAATAGCATTAATAATAGCATTAATAGCAATATTATTTGCATTAATAGCCTTATTATTACCATTAATAGCATAATTATTAGCATTAATAGCATATATTATTAGCATTAATAGCATTAATAATAGAATAATAGCAATATTATTTGCATTATTAGCATTATTATTACCATTAATAGCATATTATTAGCATTAATAGCATATTTATTAGCATTAATAGCATTAATAATAGAATTAATAGCAATATTATTTGCATTAATAGCATTATTATTACCATTAATACCATAATTATTAGCATTAATAGCATAATTATTAGCATTAATAGCATAAATATAGATATTATTAGCATTATAGCATATATTAGCATTAATAGCATAATTATTAGCATTAATAGCATTATTATTAGCATTAATACATATTATTAGCATATTTATTATTTATCATTAATATTATGCATTAATAGCAATATTATTTGCATTATAGCATTTATTTTACATTAATTTAGTATAATTATTATCTTTATAGCATTATTTATTACATTAATTAATTAATAATTAATTTAATAGCAATATTATTTGCATTTTAAGCATTATATATACCATTAATAGGTTATTAATAGCATTCAATACATTATATAGCATTTAATAGATTATAATGTAATTAATAGCAATTATTATTTGCATTATTTAGCATTATTTATTACATTAATTATTAATTATTAGCATTAATAGCATAATTTAATTAGTCATTATACATTAATAATATTAATGCAATATTATGTTATGTTATTTAATAGCCTAGTATTATTAGCATTTATAGCAAAGTTATTAGTTAACATAATTAGCATTATTAGCATTATAGATTATTATTAGCATTAATTATCATTAATTATTACATTATATTATTATTGCTATATTTATTTTAATTTTTTTTTTATTTTATTGTTTATGTTATTATGTAAATTTATTTATTTTTTTAATAATATATTTTTTATTATTATTTTTTATTATTTTTAAATATTTTAATTATTTTTTTTATTATAAAATGTATTATTTATTTTAAGTGAGCCTGAGTGAGATAACCTTCAGTCTGATAAAGGCTCATTATTAGCATTTATTATTTTTTTATTATTATTTTTTATTGAATTAATTTATTATTTTTTATTAATTTTTAATTATTTTTTAATATTTTTTAATTATTTATTTTATTATTAAATGTATTAATTTATTGTAATGAGCCTGAGGCTGAGACACAGTTCTCCTTCAGGTCCATTGAAAGGGTTCATGTTATTAGCATGTATTTTTTTTGTTATTATTAATTTTTTATTAATTATTATTAATTATTTTATTTATTGTTTTATTATTTTTAAATTATTTTTAATTAATATTTTTATTAATTAATATTAATATGTTGATGGGCTTTGATTGGTCGCTGCTGTACTGCACTATTAGCAATCAGAAGAGCCGTCATTTCCCATTGACATACATTACGGTGTCGCGATTTATGGCCGTCACTGGTCATATAATAGCAAATTATTAGCATTAATAGCATTTTGAATAGCATTAATAGCATGATTATTAGCTTAATAGCATTATTAATAGCGTTAATATGATTATTATTAGCATTATTAGCTTAATATAGCATTAATAGCATAATTATTAGCATTAATAGCATTATTATTAGCATTAATAGCATTATTATTGCATTAATAGCATTATTAATACCATTAATAGCATTAATATTACAATTAATAGCATTAATATTAGCATTAATAGCATTAATAGTATTATTAATAGCATGTAATAACATACATTAATAGCATTAATAGCATTATTAATAGCATTAATAGCATAAATATAGAATTAATAGCATAAATATTGCATTAATAGCATTAACTATTAGCATAAAAGCATTTAATTAGTCAATATTATTAGCATTTATATACATTTTGAATTACTATTAATAGCATGAAATATTTTTGCCTTAATAGCATTATTAATAGCGTTAATATTTTTATTAGCATAATTAGCATTATTATTATAGCATTATAGCATAATTATTACATTAATAGCATTAATAATAGCATTAATAGCAATTATTATTTGCATTAATAGCATTATTATTACCATTAATAGCATAATTATTAGCATTAATAGCATAATTATTAGCATTAATAGCATTAATAATAGCATTAATAGCAATATTATTTGCATTAATAGCCTTATTATTACCATTAATAGCATAATTATTAGCATTAATAGCATAATTATTAGCATTAATAGCATTAATAATAGCATTAATAGCAACATTATTTGCATTAATAGCATTATTATTACCATTAATAGCATAAATATTAGCATTAATAGCATAATTATTAGCATTAATAGCATTAATAATAGCATTAATAGCAATATTATCATTATCATTATTATTAGCATTTTTTTTTTATCTTATTTTTTATGTTATTATGTATAAAATTTTTTTTTTTTTTTATTATTTTTTTATTATTTTTTTAAATATTATTTAATTATTTTTTTTATTATAAAAATGTATTATTTATTTTAAGTGAGCCTGAGGCTGAGACACAGTTCTCCTTCAGGTCCGCTGAAAGGGCTCATCTTATTAGCATTTATTTATTTGTTTTATTATTATTTTTTATTGAATTATTTATTATTTTTTATTAATTTTTTTTATTATTTTTTAATTATTTTTTAATTATTTTTTTTATTATTAAATGTATTATTTATTGTAAGTGAGCCTGAGGCTGAGACACAGTTCTCCTTCAGGTCCGCTGAAAGGGTTCATGTTATTAGCATGTATTTTTTTTGTTATTATATTTTTTATTTAATATTATTTATTATTTTTTATTTATTTTTTATTATTTTTTTAATTATTATTTTTATTATTAAATTTATTTGTTGATGCGCTCTTCTGATTGGTCGCTGTGTACTGCCCTCAGCCAATCAGAAGAGCCCGTCATTTCCCATTGACATACATTAGCGGTGTGTCGGCGATTTTATGGCCGGCCAAATGGTTCTATTTGTCGGCCCTAAAATCGCGGACACACCGCTAATGCATGTCTATGGGCAGTCAGCCCGATTTCTGATTGGTCGCTCTCTGCTGACGCCGACCAATCAGAATTCGAGCTCACCGCCCATAGACATGCATTAGCGGTGTGTCCGCGATTTTAGGGCCGACAAATAGAACCAGGTGGGCGGCCATAAAATCGCCAACACATCGCTAATGTATGTCAATGGGAAATGAGGGGCTCTTCTGATTGGCTGAGGGCAGTATACAGCGACCAATCAGAAGAGCGGCTCACATCTCATTGAGATAGAATGGCGGATTTTTCGTCCATTCTATCTTAATGAGAAGTGAAGAGGACGTCGTAGCTGGAAGTTGGCGGAAAGAAGAGAGAAGACTGACGGGGCCGGAGGAAGAGGACGCCTGGCCGGACGGAGGAGTTGTGGATCGGACGGACGATCAGATGACTAAGAAGGCATGTAAGTGATCGACGGGGGCGTTAGGTTAGGGGACGGCGGGGACTTCGGGTGTAGGGCCTTAGGTGTTAGCGACAGCGGGGGGGTAAGCGGGACTAGGAGGGCGGGTTAGGAGGGCTTGGTGGCGGGGCTTAGGGGATAGGGGCTTAGGTGCGACGGGGCTTAGGGGTTAGGGGGGTCGGTTAGGTGCGGGCTGGGCTTAGGCGGGGGGGCTTTAGCGGCGGGGTAGGGCGCGGTCGGGGCTTGTGGTTAGGTGCGGCGGGGCTTAGGGGTAGGGCTTAGTCGCGGGCTTTAGGTGCGGGGGGCTTAGGTGGGCGGGCTTTTAGGTGCGGGCAGCGGGTAGGGGCTTAGGTGCGGCGGGGCTTAGGGGTAGGGGCTTAGGCGGGGTCAGGGGCTTAGGTGCGGCGGGGCTTGTAGGGTTGGTGCGGGGCTTGATGGTGGGTAGTGGGGGCTTTAGGTGCGGCGGGGCTTAGGGGGTAGGGGCTTAGGTGCGGCGGGTTAGGGGGTAGGGGCTTAGGTGGGCGGGTGGGGCTTAGGTGCGGCGGGGCTTTTAGGTGCGGCGGGGCTTAGGGGGTAGGTTAGGCGGCGGGGCTTAGGGGGTAGGGGCTTAGTGCGGTGGGGCTTTTAGTGCGGCGGGGCTTAGGGGGTAGGGGCTTAGGTGGGGGGCTTAGGGAGGTGGGGCTTAGTGCGGCGGGGCTTTTAGGTGCGGCGGGGCTTAGGGGGTAGGGGCTTAGGTGCGGCGGGGCTTACGGGGTAGGGGCTTAGGTGCGGCGGGTCGGGGCTTAGGTGCGGCGGGGCTTAGGGGGTAGGGGCTTAGGTGCGGCGGGGCTTAGGGGGTAGGGCTTAGGTGCGGCGGGTCGGGGCTTAGGTGCGGCGGGGCTTAGGGGGTAGGGGCTTAGGTGCGGCGGGGCTTTTAGTTGCGGCGGGGCTTAGGGGGTAGGGGATTAGGTGCGGCGGGGCTTAGGGGGTAGGGGCTTAGGTGCGGAGGGGCTTAGGGGGTAGGGGCTTACGTGCGGCGGGGCTTTTAGGTGCGGCGGGGCTTAGGGGGTAGGGGCTTAGGTGCGGCGGGGCTTAGGGGGTAGGGGCTTAGGTGCGGCGGGTCGGGGCTTAGGTGCGGCGGGGCTTAGGGGGTAGGGGGTAGGGGCTTAGGTGCGGCGTGGCTTTTAGGTGCGGCGTGGCTTAGGGGGTAGGGGATTAGGTGCGGCGGGTCGGGGCTTAGGTGCGGCGGGGCTTAGTGGGTAGGGGCTTAGGTGCGGCGGGGCTTTTAGGTGCGGCGTGGCTTAGGGGGTAGAGGATTAGGTGCGGCGGGTCGGGGCTTAGGTGCGGCGGGGCTTAGGGGGTAGGGGGTAGGGGCTTAGGTGCGGCGTGGCTTTTAGGTGCGGCGTGGCTTAGGGGGTAGGGGATTAGGTGCGGCGGTGGGGGGTAGAGGCTTAGGTGCGGCGGGGCTTTTAGGTGCGGCGGGGCTTAGGGGATAGGGGCTTAGGTGCGGCGGGGCTTAGGGGGTAGGGGCTTAGGTGCGGCGGGGCTTAGGGGGTAGGGGCTTAGGTGCGGCGGGGCTTTTAGGTGCGGCGGGGCTTAGGGGGTAGGGCTTAGGTGCGGCGGGGCTTTTAGGTGCGGCGGGGCTTAGAGGGTAGGGACTTAGGGGCGGCGGAGTTAGGGGGTAGGGGCTTAGGTGCGGGGTGGCTGTGCGGACATTGTGGGGTGGCTGTGCGGACATGGGGTGGCTGTGCGGACATGGGGGGGCTGTGCGGACATGGGGGGGCTGTGCGGACATGGGGGGGCTGTGCGGACATTGGTGGGGGTGGTTTTGTTGCGGGGTGGCTGTGCGGACATGGGGGTGGCTGTGCGGACATGGGGGTGGCTGTGCGGACATGGGGGGGGCTGTGCGGACATGGGGGGGCTGTGCGGACATTGTTGGGGGTGGTTTTGTTGCGGGGTGGCTGTGCGGACATGGGGGGGCTGTGCGGACATTGTTGGGGGTGGTTTTGTTGCGGGGTGGCTGTGCGGACATGGGGGTGGCTGTGCGGACATGGGGGGGCTGTGCGGAAATTGTTGGGGGTGGTTTTGTTGAGGGGTGGCTGTGCGGACATGGGGGTGGCTGTGCGGACATGGGGTTGGCTGTGCAGCGACTCGCAATGGCCTCGCGGCCATTGCTCGCGCAGGCTAACGACTCGCATTGGCCGCTTCGCAGCCAATGCTTCGTTCGTATCCACATGACCACGCCGGAAGTAGCTGCCCAGAGGGGCGCTTTTCCGATTCGTGATTATATATAAATAGATACACTAGCTGTGAGCCCGATTCTAAAGAATCGGGAGTCTAGAATCTGTATATAATATTTTTAAGAGTTGTAAATAATAGACTTAAACACCAGATATATGACTAAGTAGGCGATGTAGGCAAAACTGTGAGGGTAGCAATATAGTGGAGGTGTAGAAAGAGTTAATGTCCGACTAACAGGACTATAACAGAGTAGGAACTTATAATGATATCAAAAATGGTATTGAAGGAGTTAATGTCCCACAGGCACTCCCACAACAGAGTCAGCGCTGTAAATTATATCCAAAATGGTGTTCAAGGGGTTAATGTAGCAGTGGCAGTAGTTATAAACACTACCAAATATGCAGTTAATGCTGAACTGGTATATAATGGGTTAATTTCGCAGTGTGATTACAACTATACACTGTGTAATAGAAATAACAGCAATTATGGAATATAAGGGGTTAATGTTCCTACTGGGAGTAGTAATAGAGACTACAAAGTATGGAGTTAAGGGAGAAATGGTATAGAAGGGGTTAACTTTGTAGTGGCAGTACAACTACACACTGTGTTATAGAAATTACAGAAAAAACGGAATGTAAGGGGTTAATGTTGCTACTGTCATGAGTATAATGAGAGAAGCGCCTCACTGGTCATTGAGATACATGGAGGAGTTTGAGTTTGAAATTTAGTGGTGTAAGTGAGGCGCGAAGGTCATTGGTCGGTGTGTGCTGGCGCCGACCAATGAGCTTCGCGCCTCACTTACAGCGGTAAATTTGAAACTCAAAGTCCTCCATGTATCTGAATAGGAAGGGAGGCGCAAAGCTGATTGGTCGGTGAGTGCTGTGGCTGATGAATGAGCTTGGCGCCTCACTTACAGGAGAGAGGGAGAGGGATTTACTAATAGGGGAGTGCGGTGAAATGAATTGTGTGTATAGAGGTGGCTCAGTGGTTAGCACTGCGCGGTGGCTCAGTGGTTAGCACTGCGCAGTGGCTGACTGGTTAGCACAGCGCGGTGGGTCAGTGCTTAGCACTGCGGGGTGGCTGAGTGGTTAGCACTGGGCGGTGGCATAGTGGTTAGCACTGCGCGGTGGCTCAGTGGTTAGCAGTGAGTGCAGTGGCTCAGTGGTTAGCAGTGAGTGCGGTGGCTCAGTGGTTAGCAGTGAGTGTGGTGGCTCAGTGGTTAGCAGTGAGTGCGGTGGCTCAGTGGTTAGCAGTGAGTGCGGTGGCTCAGTGGTTAGCAGTGAGTGCGGTGGCTCAGTGGTTAGCAGTGAGTGCGGTGGCTCAGTGGTTAGCAGTGAGTGCGGTAGCTCAGTGGTTAGCAGTGAGTGTGGTGGCTCAGTGGTTAGCAGTGAGTGCGGTAGCTCAGTGGTTAGCAGTGAGTGTGGTGGCTCAGTGGTTAGCAGTGAGTGCGGTGAGATTGGTCAGCGCAGCGTCGTGGGCAGAGTGGTCAGCGCAGCGTCGTGGGCAGAGTGGTCAGCGCAGCGGCGTGGGCAGAGGGGTCAGCGCAGCGGCGTGGGCAGAGTGGTCAGCGCAGCGGCGTGGGCAGAGTGGTCAGAGCAGTGCCATGGGCAGAGTGGTCAGCGCAGCGCCGTGGGCAGAGTGGTCAGCAGACACATACACACACTTCGCTATACTTACCACCGGGCCTGCGTCTTCCCCGGCACGTGGATCCGGAGTCGAAATGTCGCCGCCCCCGGACGACTGGATGGAATATTGGGTCTGGGAAGTCTGGGGAGACTTCCCGGACGCCATCTTGGAGAAAGTATGTTGGCGGCCGCGGACGACTGGGTCCAGTATGTCCGGGAAGTTTGGCGAGACTTCTTGGACGCTATATTGGATCCAGTAGTTCGGGGGCGGCGAGATGTCGACTGAGGATCCAGGCGGCGGACGCAGGGGCAGTGGTAAGTATAGCGTAGTGTGTGTGTGTTTGTGTGTGTATGTGTATGTGTGTGTAGAAAGTGAGGGAAGTGCGGACAAAGTGACGGATGTGCGGACAAAGTGACGGAAGTGCGGAGAAAGTGACGGAAGTGGCTACATACACACACATATATACACATACTGTACATTGCATATGGAGGGGTGAGGAGAGGTGCGGCTGGAGGGGTGAGGAGAGGTGCGGATGGAGGAGTGAGGAGAGGTGCGGATGGAGGAGTGAGGAGAGGTGCGGCTGGAGGGGTGAGGAGAGGTGGCGCTGGAGGGGTGAGGGGAGGTGGGCGCTGGACGGGTGAGGAGAGGTGCGGATGGAGGGGTGAGCATTAGCCGGTCATCTCCCGAAGTGGTGTGTGGCGGGCGGGAGACGACCGGCTAACGCCGCTCATTTCATGGCCGTGATGTGTGTGTGTTTTGGGCAGTGTAGGGGAGGGCGTAAGCGTGGCGGGGCTGCCTGAGTCCCGGTCTGCTTAGGGGCGCCATGTTGGTCCCCCCTGGGCGTGTGTAGCGCTGTGGTGACGGCACTTTGGCTATGACAAAGTGACGGAAGTGGTGAGCAAAGTGACGTAAGTGAGCCTTCGGGTTTTATATATATTAGATATACATATAGCAGCGCTATGGTATATGGTGGTACATTAAATGACATGTATAGCAATGCTATGGTATATGGGGGTACATTAGAGGACATGTATAGCAGCACTGTGGTATATGGCGGTACATTACAGTACATGTATATCAGCACTATAGTATATGGCGGTACATTACATGTATAGCAGCGCTATAGTATATGACGGTACATTACAGTACATGTATAGCAGCACTATAGTATATGGCGGTACATTACAGTACATGTATATCAGCACTATAGTATATGGCGGTACATTAGAGTACATGTATAGCAGCACTATAGTATATGGCAGTACATTACAGTACGTGTATAGCAGCACTATAGTATATGGCGGTACATTAAATGACATGTATAGCAATGCTATGGTATATGGGGGTACATTAGAGGACATGTATAGCAGCACTGTGGTTAATGGAGGTACATTACAGTACATGTATATCAGCACTATAGTATATGGCGGTACATTACATGTATAGCAGCGCTATAGTATATGGCGGTACATTACAGTACATGTATAGCAGCACTATAGTATATGGCGGTACATTAGAGTACATGTATAGCAGCACTATAGTATATGGCAGTACATTACAGTACGTGTATAGCAGCACTATAGTATATGGCGGTACATTACAGCACATGTATAGCAGCACGATGGTATATGGCGGTACATTACAGTAGATGTATATCAGCACTATAGTATATGGCGGTACATTAGATGTATAGCAGCGCTATAGTATATGGCGGTACATTACAGTACATGTATAGCAGCACTATAGTATATGGCGGTGCATTAGAGTAGATGTATAGCAGCACTATAGTATATGGCGGTACATTACAGTATGTGTATAGCAGCACTATAGTATATGGCGGTGCATTACAGCACATGTATAGCAGCACGATGGTATATGGCGGTACATTACAATACATGTATAGCAGCACTATGGTACATGGCGATACTCCGGTCCCCGCGGCTCCCCGCTTCTCCACAGTAAAAATAAAAAAATCCTCAGTGAGGATACTCACCTGGCCGGCGGCTCGCTCCACCTCCATCTTCTAGGTAGTACAGGCGTTTAGGACCTGTGGTTGCCTGGGAAACCGATCAGCTGATCGGTCACATGGGCGCTAACTGCCGAGGGGCAGGATGGAGTAGGGGGTCAGGATGGTGACGGGGGGTGGGGGGGCAGGATTGTGTCGGGGGGCAGGATGGCAGGTGGGCAGGATGGAGCCGGGGGGCGGGGCAGGATGGAGGCGGAGGGGGGCAGGATGAAGCCGGAGCAGGATGGAGGCAGAGGGGGAGCAGGATGGAGGCAGAGGGGGGGCATGATGGAGGCAGAGGGGGGCAAGAACAGGGGGGGGCAGGATGGAGGGAGCGGGCAGGATGGAGGCAGAGAAGGATGGTGGTGGGGGGGTAGGGTTGGATAGTGGGGAGCGGGGCAGGATGGAGTGAGCGGGGCAGGATGGAGCCGGAGGAGCAGGATGGTGGCGGGGGGGCAGGATGGAGTGAGCAGGGCAGGATGGAGCGAGCGAGGCAGGATGGAGCCGGAGGAGCAGGATGGGGGGGGGGTGGGCAGGATGGAGCGAGCACACTTGCAGACACATGCATCATGTACACAGCACACCTGGACGCACATGCATCATGCACACAGCATACCTTCAAGCACATGTATCATGCACACAGCAGACAGCTCTTTAAGTTGGCGCTCATGTATCATGCACACAGCAGACGTGCACACACATGTATCATGCACACCTGCACACACATGCATCATGCACACGGCACACACGCATCATGCACACAGCACACACATGTATCATGCACACAGCACACATACATCATGCACACAGCACACCTATGCATCATGCACACCTATGCATCATGCAGACAGCACACACATGCATCATGCACACAGGTGTTGAACGTTGCGCTCATGTATCATGCAGACAGCACACCTGCACACACGTGTCATGCAGACCTGCACATACATGCATCATGCACACAGCACCCCTGCACACACATGCATCATGCACACAGCAGACCTGCACACACATGTATCATGCACACAGCACACACATGTATAATGCACAGAGCACACCTGCACACACATGCATCACACATGATGCATGTGTGTGCATGATGCATGTGTGTGCTGTGTGCATGATGCATGTGTGTGCTGTGTGCATGATACATGTGTGTGCTGTATGCATGATGCATGTGTGTAGTGTGTGCATGATACATGTGTGTGCTGTGTGCATGATGCATGTGTGTGCTGTGTGCATGATACATGTGTGTGCTGTATGCATGATGCATGTGTGTGCTGTGTGCATGATGCATGTGTGTGCTGTGTGCATGATGCATGTGTGTTCTGTATGCATGATGCATGTGTGTGCTGTGTGCATGATGCATGTGTGTGCTGTGTGCATGATACGTGTATGTGCAGGTGGGCATGATGCATGTGTGTGCAGGTGTGCTGTGTGCATTATAGATGTGTGTGCTGTGTGCATGATACATGTGTGTGCAGGTCTGCTGTGTGCATGATGCATGTATGTGCAGGTGTGCATGACACGTGTGTGCAGGTGTGCTGTCTGCATGATACATGAGCGGCACGTTAAAGACCTGTGTGCATGATGCATGTGTGTGCTGTCTGCATGATGCATGTGTGTGCAGGTGTGCTGTGTGGATGATGCATAGGTGTGCTGTGTGCATGATGTATGTGTGCTGTGTGCATGATACATGTGTGTGCTGTGTACATGATGCGTGTGTTCCATGTGCATGATGCATGTGTGTGCAGGTGTGCATGATACATGTGTGTGCACGTCTGCTGTGTGCATGATACATGAGCGCCAACTTAAAGAGCTGTCTGCTGTGTGCATGATACATGTGTGTGCTGTATGGATGATGCATGTGTGTGGTGTGTGCATGATACATGTGTGTGCTGTATGCATGATGCATGTGTGTGCTGTATGCATGATACATGTGTGTGGTGTATGCATGATGCATGTGTGTGCTGTGTGCATGATACATGTGTGTGCTGTATGCATGTGCGTGCTGTGTGCATGATACATGTGTGTGCTGTGTGCATGAAGCATGTGTGTGCTGTGTGCATGAAGCATGTGTGTGCTGTGTGCATGAAGCATGTGTGTGCTGTGTGCATGATACATGTGTGTGCTGTGTGCATGATACATGTGTGTGCTGTGTGCATGATGCATGTGTGTGCTGTGTGCATTATACATGTGTGTGCTGTATGCATGATGCATGTGTGTGCTGTATGCATGATGCATGTGTGTGCGGTGTGCATGATGCATGTGTGTGCTGTGTGCATGATACATGTGTGTGCTGTATGCATGATGCATGTGTGTGTTGTGTGCATACAGCACACACATGTATCATGCACACAGCACACACATGCATCATGCACACCGCACACACATGCATCATGCATACAGCACACACATGCATCATGCATACAGCACACACATGTATAATGCACACAGCACACACATGCATCATGCACACAGCACACACATGTATCATGCACACAGCACACACATGTATCATGCACACAGCACACACATGCTTCATGCACACAGCACACACATGCTTCATGCACACAGCACACACATGCTTCATGCACACAGCACACACATGTATCATGCACACAGCACGCACATGCATACAGCACACACATGCATCATGCACACAGCAGACACATGCATCATGCACACAGCAGACACATGCATCATGCACACAGCAGACACATGCATCATGCACACAGCAGACACATGCATCATGCACACAGCAGACACATGCATCATGCACACAGCAACACATGCATCATGCACAAGCACACACGTGCATCATGCACACAGCACACACATGCATCATGTAGACAGCACACACATGCATCATGCAACAGCACACACATGCATCATGCACACACTGACACACATGCAGCATGCATACAGCACACACATGTATCATGCACACAGCACACACATGCATCATGCACACACACACACATGCATCATGCACACAGCACACACATGTATGATGCACACAGCACACACATGCATGATGCACACAGCACACACATGCATCATGCACACAGCACACACATGCATCAATGCACACACTACCACACATGCATCATGCACACAGGTATTCAACTTGCCGTCCCGCGCGCGGACAAGCGGCGGCTCGCTCAGCACAGCGCTTGACTGGCAGCTCGGCCGCTGGCAGGGATGGCAAGGTGGCCGCGAGCAAGCCGGAGAGGGCAGGGGAGGGGCGGAGAGGGGGGGGCAGGAGGACCGGGGGGGCGACGGGGCAGGAGACGGGAGTACCCGGGGGGAGCGCGTGCAGGAGACAGGAGGCCTGGGGGGGAGCGCGGGCAGGAGACAGGAGGACCGGGGGGTAGCGCGGGCAGGAGACAGGAAGACCGGGGGGGAAGCGCGGGCAGGAGAGAGGAGGACCCGGGGGTAGGGGAGAGAGAGAGTGTCCCGGACATTGTAAGTGAAACAGACTGGCAAAGCCATTGCGAGTGAGGCTTTGCGAGTAACTGGAGGGTATTGTGTGCAGACTCGCAAAGCCATTGCGAGTTTGGGAGGCAGCCACGTTCACGACGACGGAAGTAGGGCCGAATATGACGGAAGTGAGCTACGGCAATTATATATTAGAGATGTATATATATATATATATATATATATATATATATATATATATATTTTATATATATCTATTATATAATTGCCGTAGCGACTTCCGTCGCGTCCGGCGCTACTTCCGTGGCTTTGTTCGCGTGGCTCGGCACTTTCTCTGGCGCTCTGTTCGTGGCCGCTAAGCGGCCACGCGCCCAGCGAAGCATTGCCCTTGCCCCGCGAACAAAGCCACCAGCCCCCACCTCTACCCCGCCATCCTGAGCATGGGGCTGTACTGTACACCGATATGGTATACTACAGCCCCATGCCCAGCCGCCTGTCTGCCCCGCGACGCCGGCATGGGGCTGTAGTGTACACCATTATGGTATACTACAGCCCCATGACCAGCCGCCTGTCCGCCCCACTACCCTCGCCGCGCCTGCTACCCCGCTCTGCCTGCCTGAACCCCGCGGCGGCGAGGGGAGGCAGACGGGCCAGAAGAGAGGGCTTGCTCCGGAGCACGGCTCCGGAGCAACCCCTCTCTTCTGCCCCGTCTGCCTCCCCTCGCCGCCCCGCCACCCCACCCTACACTGCTCCGGAGCCACCCCTACCCCCCCAACAACACTTCCGCCACCTACTACACTCCGCCACCCCCTAAGCCCCCCCGCCACCTACTACACTCCGCCACCCCCACCGCCCCCTAAGCCCCCGCCGCCGCTACCCCCTAAGCCCCCGCCGCCCCCTAAGCCCCCGCCGCCGTCGATCACTTACATGCCTTCTTCTTCATCTGATCATCTGTCCGATCCAGGAGTCCTCCGTCCGGCCCAGGCGTCCTCTTCGTCCGGCCCCGGGTCCTCTTCGTCCGGCCCCGGGGGTCTCCGGAGCACGGCTCCGGAGCAACCTCTCTCTTCTGCCCCGTCTGCCTCCCCTCGCCGCCCCGCCACCCCACCCTACACTGCTCCGGAGCCACCCCTAACCCCCCCCCAACAACCACCCCGCCACCTACTACACTCCGCCACCCCCTAAGCCCCCCCGCCACCTACTACACTCCGCCACCCTCTAAGCCCCCGCCGCCGCTACCCCTTAAGCCCCCCCGCCACCTACTACACTCCGCCACCCCCTAAGCCCCCGCCGCCCCCTAAGCCCCCGCCGCCGCTACCCCTTAAGCCCCCGCCACCCCCTAAGCCCCCGCCGTCGATCACTTACATGCCTTCTTCTTCATCTTATCATCCGTCCGATCCAGGAGTCCTCCGTCCGGCCCAGGCGTCCTCTTCGGCCCCGGGTCCTCTTCGTCCCGCCCTGGGGGTCTTCTGTCTTCTTTCCGCCATCTCCGGCTCCTACGTCCTCTTCACTTCCCATAGAGATAGAATGGACGAAAATTCCTTTCTATCTCTATGGCAAGTGAGGCGCTATTCTGATTGGTCGCCATCAGCACACAGCGACCAATCAGAAGAGCACCTCACTTCCCATAGAGATACATAGCGGTGTTTCGGCGGATTTATGGCAGGGCCCCTGTTTCTACTTTCGGCCACGGGTCTCGGCTCTGATCGGTCGTTCCACAGGGCCGGAGACTCACTTCGCGTCCATTGCTCGCGCCTTAGCAATGGCTCGCAATCATTGCGTCAGCACACAGCGCACACATTGCGCCGTCAGCACACAGCGACCAATCAGAAGAGCGCCTCACTTCCCATAGAGATAGAATGGAGAAAAAATCGTCCATTCTATCTCTATGGGAAGTGAGGCGCTATTCTGATTGGTCGCTGTCTGCTGACGCCGACCAATCAGAAGAGCGCCTCACTTCCCATAGAGATACATAGCGGTGTTGCAGCGAATTTATGGCCGGGCCCCTGGTTCTATTTTCGGCCACGGGGCTCGGCTCTTGTCGGTCATTCCATGGTGCCGGAGACTCGCTTCGCGGCCATTGCTCGCGCCTTAGCAATGGCTCGGAATAATTGCGAGCCGTTGCTGATGTGCGAGCAATCGCCGCGAAGCGCCCATTGTGAGTCTCCGGCACCGTGGAATGACCGACCAGAGCCGAGCCTCGTGGCCGAAAATAGAACCAGGGGCCCGGCTATAAATTCGCCGAAACACCGCTATGTATCTCTATGGGAAGTGAGGAGCGCTTCTGATTGGTCGCTGTGTGCTGACGGCGACCAATCAGAATAGCGCCTCACTTCCCATAGACATAGAATGGACGATTTTTCGTATATTCAATTTATATATGAATGTTAATAATCTATGATTTAGCCAGTACATGTTTCCCCACCAACCACGGGAAGGTAGCCTTACAGCTGGTGGGACCTACTCTACTCTATCCCTAATAATTAATAGTTAGACTCCTTTTAAATCAGATATTTTTCGGCTATTTGCAGAAGGTGTGGAATAACAAAATACAATTTCTGCACTTGGCACCAAAGGGCCTACCTACAGCTCACTTTCAGCAAGTAACATGTAATGTATATGGAACTTGCAGTTAGCTTGCAGTAAATACGGCAAGCATAGCTTCGACAGGTTCACTAAATGCAACCACTAAAAATCAGAGCTAACTGCGATTTTGGCGGTTGAAACTGTCAAAACCACATGTGCCGCAACTGCCGCAAGTAAACCACAAATTCAATATAAATTTCATGCAACTTACAGTAAGAATGCTGTAGGTCACAATTAGGCAGCAAGTGGCAAAATTGCTTTTTTCCCACTATAAATTCCACAAATAGAAGAAGAATTCAGATTTAAAATCAAAATGTCTATTCTTTCCCTATGTGTCTAAATATGTACCTATATGTATGTATGTACTTATATGTACAGAACACAGTTTGAGATAGAGATGTGTGTGAACAGGCGTCCCACCCGTCTCTTAGCTGTTCACAAAAACCTCACCCTGTGTAAAAAGAAAATGAAATCTCTCAGCAGCTATACTACAGGTTCTTATCACTAAATGCAAGCATTTAGATGATACACATCTACAATCTACTACAAAATGTGTGTTTATATACATATACTATGAAATATAAAAAGAATGTTTCTAAGCTAAAAAACTAACGACTATATATCTTAAATTATTATTTTATATCTAATAACTAATTATAAAGTCTTTATCTATAACTAAACTAATTTTTTTGGTATTTTTGTTTTTTTCTATTCCTATACATATATGGCTAAACTAATTTATTGTAATATTTGCGTTTAATTAGAAAGTAACTATGTATCTAAATCTAATATGCATCTAAAGAATTTAAAGTAAAATATTTTTATACACTATATTTTTAGTGAAAACTATAACTAACGACTATATATCTTAAATTACTATTTTATATCTAATAACTAATTATAATGTCTTTATCTATAACTAAACTAATTTTTTTGGTATTTTTGTTTTTTTCTATTCCTATACATATATGGCTAAACTAATTTTTTTTGTATTTTTTTTTATTCCTATACATCTATGGCTAAACTAATTTATTGTAATATTTGCGTTTAATTAGAAAATAACTATGTATCTAAATCTAATATGCATCTAAAGAATTTAAAGTAGGAGTCCAAGATGGCCGCCGATGGGAGAGGATGCAGATAGAGGAGCTCCTGCAGGCCACCTATAATCCACATCCATCCGGCCCCTCAGACCGCTGGAATAGGCATTAATCAGCTGTCCCGGCTACTCAGCGAGTGGAGGACCCAAACACAACCTGACTGGGCAGTGGATGGACGGGCTGGGTGAGACGGAGACCCACAGGCCCTGTACACCAGGACACCAGCAGCAGTTCACCGAACCTCTGATCCTGCTTGAGGAGGGGACCCTGCAGCAGTGCCTTCCCTGAGTCTGCTACTTACTTCACAGCCTCCACAGGGCTGACAGCGAGGATTAATGTGATCCATATCCCAGTTGAAGAAAACGACAGCAAGGTACAGGGATCAAGAGGTGGGGGGTGACAAAAGATTTACTGCAGACCTCCTGGCAAAGAACCTTTTTAAAAGGGTCAAAAAGTTAATGCTATTCATGCAACTTGTTACAGATTGTCCGTGCAGAGATTAGCACAAATTCACATTAAGGCCAGTAGAGGAACAGCTTCTGAGTTACATATATATTGTGGAGGACTCCCCCACCCTATCTAATCTACACTAGTGCCTTTAAATGACTCAGTTACACAGCCTAAAACCCTTTACAAAGTTATTTCTGGCTATTGCAGAACAATAGTGCCATCTGCTGCATTAAAGTGGAATTGCCACGGATCATCTTGTGTCATGCACAGATATTTCCCTTGACAGCATTCTAAAGTGACTCATCCCCCGCATCTCAAAACATTTCACTTGTGGGGACGCGGTCCGCGAGCCGATGAAGCCGGCCGCATCTTGCTGAGCTCCTAGCTGTGCCTGAGGTTCTGCGGCACGAATAGACACTTTTACCCAAAATAGCCCCACATCTTCCGTCCACAACACTTGAGGAGACACCAGAGATGCCCAGGCAGTCATCCCGGAGACGCGGGGAGTCCGCACGCCTCACTGACTTCTACCCGCAGGAACGACAACAATTACTGACTCCTAACATGGCATCCTCCCCTTCCTGTTCCTCCCAACCTGCGACTGGTCTGCCTGGACCCCGGAGCTCCGGGGGCCAGCCAGCGGGGAGAGATGGAGAGACACCGGTGACACTCAGCTTTCTTATGGAAGCGATGAGTGCACTCAGACAATCCATACAGGAGGACACCAGGAATATTTTACAAGAGCTAAGAGGAGAAATGTCGGCCCTGGGAGAGCGGACACAGCATATTGAGGAGAAAATGGCGGAATACGCCACAGCTCATAATGAACTGGCAGACGATTACTCCGCCATAGCTGCCGACATGAAGTTAGTAAAGCTGAAATTATGGGATCTGGAAGATAAAGCTAGAGCTAATAATCTGCGTCTTAGAGGTTTCCCTGAGGGAGGTGCTGAGGAGGACTTGTGTGAAACAGTGAGTCAATTTCTGCAGAAGCTTCTCCCAGAGACCCCAGGAGATAAACTGCAATATGACAAAGCATATCGCATCCCAAAACCCCCTCACATCAACAAGTCCCTACCGAGAGACGTCCTGGTCTCCTTTTCTACTCTTAAAGCTAAAGAACTAATAACACAAAAGATGAGACGCCCGGACACCCTCCCGGCACCATACTCTGACATCCAAGCCTTCCCAGATCTCTCCCCTGGAACTCTGGCCCGCAGGAGAGAATTCGCCCCACACTGTAAAATATTGAGAGACAAAGGGATTTCCTACAGCTGGGGTACTCCGGTTAGGGTCAAATTTCGGTACAAAGGAACGGCACATCTCTTCCTGTCCCCCAGTCAACTAGGAAAAGCTCTCAAACAGTGGAATCTTACTGGAGACCCAGGGCCGTCACCTCAACGCTCACCAGCCTCACAGGAGGGGCATCCATCTTTCCCTCAGTCTCGCCATTCTCCAGCCAGAAACGGAAAGTCTCCCTCTGCTACTACTTGAACTTTCGGTTGAACATTAAGGGTACCTTTACACGCGGCTACATTTCTAGGGTGGCTACAGGTAACTTACTGGTTGCAGTGAAATCATGGATACATGGTTCTATCTTGTTTGCTGTGTACAAATGGAATCATGTATCCATGATTTCACTGCAACCAGTAAGTTACCTGGTGACAAGCTACAAATGTAGCCGTGTGTAAAGGTACCCTAACATTTACATTTCTTTACCTCAGGTCACAACTTGGACCTCAGCTGGGGGAATTTGCCATTTTTTTCTAATCGGTTAGGACTCTCTTCCGCTACGTTGAAGAGACCCCTTGTTGCCAGCCCATTAAAGCTGCTTTGGAGCCGAGAAACCTTTTTTTTTTTTTTTTTATTCTCGGCCGGTTTGGGGGAGACTCTTTGTTCTACCCCCCCCCCCCCAAGACGGAGAGGTCCCTTTGTACGGACCTGTGCTGATCATCAGATCTACCTCTACGTTTCTTATGTCAAACATGTCCTCCTTTTTTCTTTTGTTTGTCTCTGTTTTGGTCCTTCAAACCTATCTCTAGTACCTATATTTCCATCTATTTCTGATACTCCCTTTCTTCCTCACCCTCCTTTCTTTATAACCTTGTCCCTTTTCTTTCCCCACTCGCGCGGGCTGCCTGCACTGGTCGAAACTTGAAGCCATCATCAGGTAATACCACCAAAGTTTATCTCATTAATTATGAAAATTGTATCTTTCAACGTTAAGGGTTTAAACTCCCCTTTTAAGCGCTCCCTCTTATGGAAAGAAGCTCTGAAGTCCAAGGCAGACATTCTCTGTATTCAGGAGTCGCATCTCTTGAAGACAGACAATCACAGACTACATCATCGCATGTTCCCCACAGCATACTTCGCGAATTCAACGGGCAAGAGGGCCGGGGTGTGCATTTTTATTAAGCACTCTTTAGCGTTTACTCTGGTCGAAGTGGATGCCGACCCAGCTGGCAGATTCATTGTGCTCTCTTGCGTGATATCTGGAGTTGCACTCACTCTGGTAAACGCATATTCACCAAATGAGGGTCTGGTGAAGTTCCTCAGAATGTTGTTGGACAAGGTTCCTAATAACTCAGGTGGATTTAAAGTTATTTGCGGCGACTTTAACCTAGTGCAAAACAAGTTCCTAGATAGGTCTCGTGGGGCACCTGGGGCTGGCAGAGAAGCAGGACCTGTGTGCAGAGAATACCGTCTCCATGACCCTTGGAGATACCTGCACACAACAGAAAGAGATTACTCTTTCTACTCGCACAGGCACAGGTCGTATTCCAGATTGGATTATTTCCTGGTAGATGATAACACACTCACGGCCTGTGCCTGTGCTGAGATTGGACTCATAACGTGGTCTGACCATGCCCCGGTGTCCCTCGATCTGGCGGTGCACTCTCGCCCCACTCCACCGGGATCATGGAGATTGAACTGCGCTCTCTTGTCTGATGACGGCCTTGTGGAGGACATTAAGACCCGCATAAATGAATATTTTAAACTTAATGACAACACCTGCGTCTCAGATGAGACCCTTTGGGCCTCTCATAAGGCCTTTGTCAGAGGCCTATTCCTCCAGAACTGCCTTCAAAGGAAGATGGTAAAATGACCGTCTTGCCAATGGGAATACCTTTCTCAACAGATTTTTTCTGGAGATGTTCCTGGAGTACACAATAATCCTCTACTTTTAAATCCTTTTGGTGTTGACGGATAAAATTTAAGCGATTAGCCTCGATTTTCACATACGCATCCACTAAGTACTGCTGTGTTAGTTTGCCACCATTCAGGACAGGATTGAACCGATTCCGTACAGACAGCAAATAGCAGTAATACTGGAGCTGTGTAACCCTGCGTAGACTTTGGCCTTGATGCTAGAGTCCCTCATGCCAGCCTTGTTCTCCATGAGGAAAAAATAAGGGATAGAGTAATGCATCTAAATTGCTATGTAGAATACTGACTTGCTGTGTTTTAGGGGCCAAGGGGTTATTTGGGTCAGGTTTCAAATGAATTAAAATGTCTCTATTGAATGGTGGCTCTCCATCAGCATTTTCAAAGACCACAGCAACTTCATTGACAGTAGGATTGTTATAGCGTCTAGGGTCTTGCTGTCTGTCTTGTTTAATGGCCATGATAATATTTGGCATGACGGTGCCATGTTCTACTGCCTTCTGTTGTTCTTCTAATTCAACGTCACGTAGCATTTTGAAGGCCGAAACAAAGGGATTAATATTATCCAATTGAAGAGCAATGATACTCATTAAAGTAGGATGACATTTAACATTTTCTGGAGACTGTAGACGTTGTTCTATAGCGCTTGCAGTATCTAAAATGTACAGTTGTGCATATGCTGGACGTTGATCTTGAGCAGGATGGAGTGTTCCCGTGCGATGATAAATTTGCCCATGAATACGGAAACAGTAAGGGCCGTGTCCAGGTGGTAGAGAAACATGGGCACCCATGGAGGCAAAAGCAAAAGAACTATTAATGTTCCTGATATTCTCCATCAAATTTCGACTGTACTCACTCTCTCCTTTCAGCAGGCATTGGAAGACCTCCGGGTATTGAGGTAATGGTACCTTTACTTTTCCCTTGTGGCAACAAAGACTAAACTGTTGATCTGATGGGTGTTCAGCAGTAAAATGCAGAGCCTCACAATGTTCACATATTAACTTCATGGGACCACAGGTATGTTCTAGAATAGCATGATCCTGATCAGTAAATGCCATTGGATGTAGGAGAGGTGTAGATAACAAACATAGAATTTTATTGTGTAATCCTACATAGATGAGACGTGGAAGGGACGTAGATTCAACACATTCCATAAATGAAGAAGTTGAATATATATTCCGTTCTGGCTCTTGCAATTTTGAAGTGGAAGAAGAACTTTTGCGTACGTCACGACGTGATGCAGCCAAATGGGTCAAGCGGACTTGTTTAGACGTAGGAGACAACGTATCTTGACGTATCTGTCTTGTCCTTTTAAGCCTCATAATTTTATACTGTTTGCTGTATGGCGTCTCCTCAGCAGAGTGTTTTCGTTTACATGTGGCCTTGCAATGTGGTAAAGGCTGTTCAGTTGTAGTTAACACAGTAGAAGAAGACGTGGCAGCAGTATGAGGATCAGACGAAGAGGTGGCAGCAGTATGAGGATCAGACGAAGAGGTGGCAGCAGTATGAGGATCAGACGAAGAGGTGGCAGCAGTATGAGGATCAGACGGATCTCCAGTAGGCATTAACTTTTGTTGTATGCGTTTTTGACGCGCAGCCATTGATTTTTTGGCTAATCGTGCCTTCCTTCCTTCCAAAGACTCTTTTGAAAGCCGTGTCTTCAAAGCAGCCTTTTCCTTGTCCAAGCGAAGTCGTCTTTCTTCATGTAGCGATGTAGCGGGACCTTACGCAACTGCACCCCTGGTGGCAAGTATGGGGAACTTGCGTTAATATTGGGAATATTACCACATGTTATGGAATTATGTAAATCTGCATGTACAACGCATGTGTGAAAGGGGCCCCAGTCAGTCATATAGTGCAAAATGCCATGCAACCAATATCTTTGGTATGTAAAAGTAGTTTATATATATATATATACTAGGAAAAAACCTTGCAGCACTCAGCTACTACCAGTGATGTACATATGCTGACAAGCTATATATATATATATATATATATATATATATATATATATATATATATACACAAGAAAAACAGAAGCAGCGTGTATGGCTGGTGTAAATTAGAGTGCAGAGCGTCCCAGAGGCTCCTTCTAGCCCCTATTATACATACAGTTCAAAGAGGGTCACAGCACTTCTTTTCGAAAGCAAGGGTAGTTTATTCCAGCTCAGGCATACATGGCGACGTTTCGAACCGTATCAGCTCTTTATCCAGCAACCACATTACAATTACAATCTTATGTACAATTGCACCTGGGTTAATTATGTAGTGGGTGTCGTATAATTATGCTAATTATGTGTAAGGAAATGATGCAAGAGGTCATAGGTGTATAAAAGACTGGAATAATTGTAATGTGGTTGCTGGATAAAGAGCTGATATGGCTCGAAACGTCGCCATGTATGCCTGAGCTGGAATAAACTACCCTTGCTTTGGAAAAGAAGTGCTGTGACCCTCTTTGAACTGTATGTATAATAGAGGCTAGGAGCCTCTGGGACCGCTCTGCACTCTAATTTACACCAGCCATACACGCTGCTTCTGTTTTTCTTGTGAATATATCCCTTCATTGGAGCTCAGCGGTGTATCATCATTTAATATGGAACCAGGCACATTAGTGTATACAGCTGAGGATGAGGAGCGCATCCTAAAGGGATTGGAGGGGGAAGTCGATTTTTTGAGTGTCCCTTCAGTTAACAACTTGAAGAGGAAGTACGAAAACGGATGCAAACGCATGGTCTCCATGGAATTGCATCTTATGATGTTAGGCCAATATTATAGGGCCAAAAAAGATTCCAAGGGGATTGAGATCAAATATTCGACCTACCCTGTTTGTGAATGATGCTGTATACTGTAACAAATTCGCCATGATGTCAAATAAGTACGGATGTGATGCTCCTAAACATGGAGTATTTACAGGAGGAAGTACAGAAGATCGGGCAAGAAAATAGAGATATGGAGACACAAATAAAATTGTTGATGAAGGATGAGGATTTCCAAAAATTTAAGGAACTGATACGTCTAAGAGTTGAAAAAGTTAAAAAAGATCTAGAGGAGACTAAGTGCCAAAAATGGGCGAGAGATAATGAAGACTATCAGATGGGATTAGTGTACAACTGGCAAAAGGATAAGTGGCCAAAGAAAGGTGGTTTGAAAAGAAAGAGACATTGTTATTATCGTACCAAACATGCTAATAAATCTGATTCCATCCCATCCAGAGACGGACAGGTCACAAGAAGAAGAAGAGGAGGAGTCCGTTACAGAAGGAGCCAGAAAAAAGAGAGAAAAACCGAGAACAGGACTCAGGAGCAACAAGAAACGAGATCAGAACTGGTGGTAAATATATCCGAAAAGACTTTGAGTACAGCACAGAATGAGATTCTAAACAAAGGACTGAGTTTTAACATTACTACACATATAGACTGGTTCCAGTTAGATGTAGATATGGCTAGGTTTTTCCGTTTGGTCAAACTAAAGCATTGGTTCAATAGGAGAGAGATGAGACCTAAACAGAGGGAGAGTGAGCTAACGTTGAGAGATTTTTCACTGTATAAGAGAAGTGATTTTACCCCAGTTGAAGTGATACCTGCAATAGAAACATTTGTGACAGCAGTCAAAAGAGATATAGACAGAATACAACAGAGTAGTCAGAGAGCTTTAAAACATCCTAACGTGAAAAGGAGGGAATATGAGGCGTTACAAGAACTTTTCCATGACGGCGACCTAGTGGTAAAACCCGCAGATAAAGGGGGTGCAGTCAGGGGTGAACCTAGCCTCTGTGCTGCCTGAGGCGAACTGCAAAATGGCGCCCCCCCTCAGTAAATTTTTTGAATTGGTAGAAATAAATCTGGTTCATACAGATCTATATCTATCCTGTAAAAATGAGGACAATATTGGACATTTTAAATTAGAGAAGTAGAGAAAGAAATGTCCAAACAAAGGATGTCAGCGCCATCACATGCACATACAAGAACCACACAGAAGAATTAAGAACAAGGATCATTAATGGCAATGGCAGACTTGGCACAAGCTACAGACACACAATAATGGCTGCAGAATGGTGCTCCTGTGGGCAGACACAGTCCTGCATCCTTATAGCACAGGAGGCAGCACTGATTGCAACCTATTATTTTTGGCACACACCTCCAAAACTCTGGGCAGCTCCAATGTGGCAACTGCCTGGCACTGACTAGTCAGACATGTCCACCATGCCTCACCGTCTACACAGCACATGCAACAACCTGCAGTCTGAGCAACAAGCCGCCACTGCACTAAGCTGATAAAATGGCGCATCGTCCCCAACAGACCACGCCTCCTCCCGAAACACTTAACCAATCACAAGTGCTGCACACAGTTCAGAGCTAAGAGCAGTGGCTTCCTATTGGGCTAAGGAAGGGATGTGAGAGTCAGAAGGTGGATGAGCACCACCGACTTTCCACCGCCCGGGTGAAACATGGCTGGATGCCTGTATGTACCAATTAGTCCTGCAGAAGAGGGACAATGCATCTGCACGAGTGGCGTACATAGAAATCATGGGGCCCCATAGCAGAAGTTATAACTGCTCCCTCCCCCAAAAAAATATTTGGCTTGGTCACATAATAACATATCTCTCAACTCTGTAGCCTTACAAGGTAAATTTTCCTCCTATTGAAGCCCCGGATTCCTCTTTCATTGCAGCCTTAAAGTATGATGCCAGCAAAAGTGCCCCATAAACACTGTATGATCCCCCCAAAGTGATCTCTCCACAGTACCCTACTGATGACCCTACTGTACCCGCCTCAACTACCCCAGCACAGTATGATCTCCAACTGTGACCCCCACACAACCCTCCATGTAGTATAATAGACTTACATACAGTATAATGGCTCCTACATCTCTTCACACTGTATAATGGCCTCCAACACAGTACTCAAACAGCCCTCCATAAAGTATAAAGGTTTCCATATACCGTATATACTCGTGTATAAGACGACCCGTGTATAAGCCGATCCCCCTACTTTTGCCCCCAAAACCTGGGAAAACCTATTGACTCGTGTATAAACCGAGGGTGGACCCCAGCACAAGTATACAGCCCCCATCAGTGTGGTATACAGGCCCCCCCAGTGGTATACAGGCCTCCCCAGTGGTAGTATACAGCAGCCTCCCCAGTGGTAGTATACAGCAGCCTCCCCAGTGGTATATACAGGCCCCAGCAGTATATACACCAGCCCCAGTGGTATACAGCAGCCTCCCCAGTGGTATATACAGGCCCCAGCAGTATATACAGCAGCCTCCCCAGTGGTATATACAGGCCCCAGCAGTATTACAGCAGCCTCCCCAGTGGTATATACAGGCCCCAGCAGTATATACAGCAGCCCCAGTGGTATACAGCAGCCTCCCCAGTGGTATATACAGGCCCCAGCAGTATTACAGCAGCCTCCCCAGTGGTATATACAGGCCCCAGCAGTATATACAGCAGCCCCAGTGGTATACAGGCCCCAGTGGTATACAGGCCCCAGCGGTATACAGGCCCCAGCGGTATACAGGCCCCAGCGGTATACAGGCCCCCTCCGCAGTGGTATACAGGCCCCCTTCGCAGTGGTATACAGGCCCCCTCCGCAGTGGTATACAGGCCCCCTCTGCAGTGGTATACAGGCCCCCTCTGCAGTGGTATACAGGCCCCCTCTGCAGTGGTATACAGGCCCCCTCCGCAGTGGTATACAGGGCAATCCCTTGCTGCTGCACACCTGTAAAGTAATACATCATTATACTTATCCCTGTCGCTGTCGCCGCTCTGACACCGCGCTCCTCCGGGTCTTCATGCTTCTTCCTGCTTGTGACCGGCGGGCGCAGGCAATGACGTTGTTGCCTGTGCGCGGGAGGAGGAAGCATGAAGACCCGGAGGAGCGCGGTGTCAGAGCGGCGACAGGGATAATTATAATGATGTATTATTTTGCAGGTGTGCGGCAGCAAGGGGGGGCCCTGTATAACTGATGGCGGGGGGGGGGCCTATATACCGAAGGGGGGGGGGCGGCGGCCGGCCTATGACTCGTGTATAAGCCGAGGGGGGACTCTTCAGCACATTTTTTTGTGCTGAAAAACTTGGCTTATACACGAGTATATACGGTACTCACCTCTCTTGTCACAGCTCTGGTCTCCCCAAAGTGCGTCTTCCCTCTGCATGGGTCAGCACAGGGGCGCTCACTCATGACGTCATCGTTCCCTGCCGTGCTGAGCTACAGAGTGCAGACAGCGGTGGCCGAAACTTGGGAGAATGCGGCCAGCAGCGGCATCCGCAGAGGGCTGGAGCTGTCACCGAGCCCCCTGCGGATACTGCCCTCTGCTTACTAGCAGCAACTAACTTGGGTCGCATCATGATAGGTGTACCCCTGCACTTCCTAGGGTTGCACATATCTTTGTGCAGAGCGGACATTTTTCCTGATAGCATCTATATACAGGAGATACTAAGTTGTGGACTGCATACTCGCTATCAGTAAATGCAGTGTTTTGGATGCAGTGTGTTGCCGCTGCCTCCAAAGCGCTGCATTTTACAGTACCCGCATAGTGGATGGGATAAATCCGATGTTCACTGTGCTTCTCCCCACCGCAGTGTGTTTTCACCTGCACTGCAGGTTTCCGGACTTCTGCATCTCCGCAGCATATTTCATTCAAGCTGCGGCGTCAGAAGCGATCACCATCAGGTGTACACAGGGAGAAGCCGCCCTGCACTCACTGCAGATCATGGGTACAGGGCGGCTGCGTTCTCCCTGTGTACACCTGTGGGTCTACTCAGGTCCAAGACGCAGTGTCTCCAGACCATGAGCACGTACCCTTAATCAGTATTTATAGTATCTCTGGATGCAGTGAACAAATAACAGCAATTCTTGTAGGGTTTTTATACATATTTTTTTACATGTTTCGCATGGGTTAAATAATTTGATTTTTGTTCAGCTCAAATTTTTAGAGTTGAAATTGCAAACACTATGGGCCTTGTCACACCTGCGCTAGGCTGCGTTTGGCTGCATTGCGTTAGCACTGTGCAAACGCAATCAAGCGCAAATCTAACGCTGTGCGTTAACACTGCCATTATACGCTATGGGCGAACGCATACAAACGCAACCCCAAGCGCAAGTGCAAACTGGGACTGTGTTTGAATGCATGGGCTAGTCTTAGCGCACAGAAAACGTAGCATTACACATTTCCTGTGCGCTAGGACTAATGCATGTGTTCAAACGCAACCCCCTTTTGCACTTGTGCTTGGGGTTGCGTTTGCATGCGTTCACCTATAGCATTTAATGGCAGTGTTAACGCAATGCAGCCAAACGCAGCCTAGCGCAGGTGTGAACTGGGACAATTTATATATATATTTTTTAATTGTAGTATTTATCAGCTTTTTATTGTTTTCCTGTGTTGTACATTATTGCTCAGTGCTGTTTGCTGCACTATTCTATGCTGGTACTTTAGTAAAGTATGGGAATGTTCACTGCTATCTCTCTTGAGTCATTCATGTAAAATACAGAATTATCAGGACTCCCTGCAGTGTTCACACTGATAATGTGACTACAGGCAGCACAGAGCCAGAAATACAGGCCATAGATCTAGAGGAGCTGAGGTGTCTGCCTGGTCTGTGGGGGTTCTGTGCACACACTTGTAAATGTGGAGATCAGCAGGAAGACAGTAATTAAAGAGTTAAACGGAGGAAAGCTGTTTATGTAGCAGGAGGATGTGCAGAGCTCTATACTGATCATTACCGTTTACTTTTGCCCCGAACTCCGGAGGATTCTCACAGCTGGAGCTCAGTCTGGTCTGGTGCAGCTGTATCCCCTGAGAGCTTCAGAGTCCTCAGTCCTGCCCTCCACAGCCGCCCGAAGTGGAGAGAATGGGGCCAACAGCAGCAGTGGCAGGACCATATGAGCAGGAGCAGCATCTAGGGCCGACGCTACCACCAGGTCCTCTGCTGAATTTGCCGCCCTCTGGCTACCAGCAGGTGGCGCCGCCTGGGACAAACACTTCAACTTGACTCATGGATGATACGGCCCTGGGTGCAGTCATCGTCATGGTCAAGGGTAAATATGTAGCAGAAATAATGAGACAACTGAGGGATGAGGAAGTGTACCAGAAATTGACTAGGGATCCGAAGTTTGAAGTCCAAAAAAGTATTAAAACAGTTCTGGAAGAAGCAAAATCAGGAGGGTTAATAGACCAGGAGTTACTGGATTATTTAATAGTGGATAGCCCGAGGACACCTGTACTTTATATTGTCCCGAAAATCCACAAATCAATTGAGAACCCGCCAGGAAGGCCTATAGTGTCAGGTGTAGATTCTGTTTTTAACAATGTGGGGATTCTCTTAGATAAAATGTTGAACCCACTAGCAACATCAGCGAGGTCCTACATTCGTGATACTGGGCAATTTTTGGAAAAGTTGAGAACTTTGGAAGTGGGACTGGGAGACTTTTTGGTTTCCTTTGATGTCGTCTCCCTGTACACGTCCATTGAACACGATAAGGGCATTAGAGCAGTGAAATTGATGTTGGAAAAGACACAATATGGTAAGGAAAGTAAAAAGCTAATAATTGACTTATTGGAGATTTGTTTGCGGTCAAATTACTTCTTGTTTGGGGATACTTACTACAAGCAGTTAAAAGGCACCGCCATGGGGGCACACATGGCATGTGCTTATGCTGGGGTCACCATGGCGGTGCTCGAAGAGGAACAGGTCTATGGGTCCCACCACTTCCGGAATGTCCGGGAGTGGTGGAGATACATCGATGATGTTTTTCTCTTGTGGAAAGGTGATGTTAACGAGCTCGAGGACTTCCATAGGTACTTAAACACAGTGGACACTAGTATCAAATTCACTATGGTGTATTCAAAGACAAATATACAATTTCTTGATGTGAATGTTGAGCTAGAAGGAGGGCAGTTGAGTACCACATTGCATGTAAAACCTACGGACAGGAACAAGTTGCTACATTTTAACAGTAGCCATCCCACGAAGCTGAAGAGGGCTATACCGTTTGGACAAGTGGAACGAGTAAGACGGATTGTTAGTGATGAGGAAAAGAGAGAGGAAGCGGTTGATAAGCTGTTGGAAAAATTCAGAGATAGGGGTTACCCTGACAAAGTCTTGAAAGAGAGTAGAGAGGAACGAGAGAGTAAGAGGACCACTCAAAAGAAAGGATGGAGGATACCAGTGGTGACAACATACGGAGAAGAGTCCAGGGAGATACTTCAGGTGATAAAGAGAAATTGGCAGATCCTCAGTAACGGGTTACCGGAAGTGAGGGAATTTAAAGAACCACCACTTTTTTCTTTAGAAGGGGCCGGAGCCTGAGGGACCGTTTGGTCCAATCAGATATTGGCACTTTTAAACGACAAACCACTTTGACAGGGAGTGTAAGGACAGGGAATTATCCATGTATAGGCTGTGTTAACTGCCCACTCATGAAAAAGGGAAACATATATGAGGTCAAAGGGAAAACTTACAAAATTCAACAATTTTTTACGTGCGCTTCTGACCATGTGGTCTATTTATTGGAATGCCCGTGCAAGGAGTATTACGTAGGGGAAACTACGTTAGAGTTGAGGATTAGGATGAGTCAACACAGGTACAGCATCAGAAAAAAGATTATGAACCTGCCAGTGTCAAAGCATTTCACGGAGGCAGGGCATGATGAATGGGATTTAAGGGTTAGAGCAATAGATGGAACACCAATGATGAGGAGAGGAGGGGACCGTGAAAAGCACTTGAGGATACAGGAATTAAAGTGGATAAAAAAGTTGGGCACTCTGAAGCCAGGCGGCTTAAATATAGACTACAAATTAGGAATCGCCCTCTAATCATTAGGATTGGAATCTCACTCATAGTAGGTTGTATACATTTTAACCACGGCTTGTTTTTAATATAGGTTAAAAAATACGAACCTTTTAACACTATCTTTTTTGAATTGTTTTATAGAAACATGGGAAGACACAGAATGAAGGAGGTCTAAATAATGCTGATAGATTCCATACAGTGTTGAAGGAATGGGAGCAGCGATATAGGGAGCACTGTACGGTAATTTTGCACAACATAGCGCACTGACTAGTCACACATATATACATTTTAATCATTTTTTATCTAAAAAAATTATCTTATAATAAGACATGGTATTAATAATAATATGAGATATATCACATAGTATGAGTAAGCACTGAGACACATAAAATGACCGGAAGAGAGGGTATATGAAATCAGGATAACCCCATGAATTACCCCGAACTGATGCGGTGTTTAAGTTGGAGATTGGTTCCAGCTATGGAAACACTGGAGATTTCGGTTTAGAAGGGTTAAAAGGTACCTGATAATGTAATCCATAGAGGAAGGTCACATAAATCATAGCAATTTTGCACAAACTTCGGGATAAGTGCCCGTATAAGTATCTAAATGCTTAATGAATAAGACAGGAGCACAATAAGATAAAGTATATCACATATTAAAGAAGCACCTTAAAAGCACCTAGCACTTTATATTTTGCAAAGACACATAGGGTGAGGCTCAGCTATTGATTTGCTGTAGTTCGCCCCAACTAAGATGGAGGATGACTAGTTTTGATCAACACGCATGCGCGAACGCGGTGACGTCATCGCGCACGTCGGCGCGGTTTCCAGGCCGACGAGGGAGGGGGCAAATCACTCCCCGTGCTGTAGATGCTTCCGGGACGCTGAGAAACACATGTAGAAGTACAGGAACCCGGTAAGCTGCTCCCATACTGTTCTATACTGTGCATAACACTGTGACACTGTGATATGTAATTAGAACTGTAAAAGGAATGTAATTCGTCAGTGATAACAGTAGTTAGACCCCTGATAATTGATGTTTATAAAACACTTGTCTTATGTACAATTGCACCTGGGTTAATTATGTAGTGGGTGTCGTATAATTATGCTAATTATGTGTAAGGAAATGATGCAAGAGGTCATAGGTGTATAAAAGACTGGAATAATTGTAATGTGGTTGCTGGATAAAGAGCTGATACGGCTCGAAACGTCGCCATGTATGCCTGAGCTGGAATAAACTACCCTTGCTTTGGAAAAGAAGTGCTGTGACCCTCTTTGAACTGTATATTATATATATATATATATATATATATATATATATATAATGTTGTGAGACAGTGTGGGGGATCATATGCGAGGGGCGCTATGTCTCCCCCAGAATGCGCACTGTCACGTATTGAGCCCAGTGTAGGGTGTGAGAGAAAGGGACGGTCCGCTCCCTCCGCTCCGGGTCTTGCAAGGTCCCGGAAGGAGACACGGAGTTAAAAGCCTGAGCAGGAGGCAGGACGGGGTTCCTTGTACACAGAATTGTGCCTTAGCTGCAGCAGCAGAGATAGACAAGAGAGGTCCAGAGTTCCAGGGGGCCGTGTGCTATACTAACACGGCCTAGCCCAGGAGGGCAAGGGGGAACTCGGGGTGACCCATAGCGGAGGCCTTTGGCCTGAAGGACCCGGGTTACTTTATATGAACTGTGTCCTGTGTACCCGGCTGCGACCCGGATTCCGGCAGACTGTGCCACCGCTGTGTGTATCAGCAATAAAAACCGGGTCCTGTTTGAACTACTACCGGGCTCCACGTGCTTCCTGACTTGCAGTCCAGGCGCTGCCCCACAATATATATATATGAGAAAAAATGTAAAAACTTGCGTTTTTTTTCAAAAAACTCAAAATTCTTATTATTTTTTTTTAAATCTGAAGTTCTTAGTACACACATTGAGTGCTGCAAGGTTTTTTCCTAGTAGTTTATCCCAGCATCCCTGCTGGCACCAGTTCACATTGTCTGTGAGTGCTGTGCAGTTTTTTCTCTTTTTATATATATACTAGCTGTGAGCCCGATGCGATTGCATCGGGATTCTAGAACTGGTGTATAGTTTATTAAATTAGATTTTTAACTAATAATCCAATTATTCCATGATAGATGGCGGCTCAATTGTAAAGAATCGGGAATGTAGCATGCATATATACATTATTCATTCAAATTTGACAATAATGCACATAAGACATGATATCTATCTATCAACTACCAATGTTTGTATGGTATATATCAGTGTAGTACATGTCATGATTCTAAGGCAAGGCTTTTCGTACAGATACTGGCACTGATGTTTTGTACAGACTACGTATATTCAATTTATATATGAATATTAATAATCTATGATTGAGCCAGTACATGTTTCCCCACCAACCACGGGAAGGTAGCCTTACAACTGGTGGGACCTACTCTACTCTACCCCTAATAATTAATAGTTAGACTCCTTTTAAAGCAGATATTTTTTGGCTATTTGCAGAAGGTGTAGAATAACCAAATACAATTTCTGCACTTTGCACCAAAGGACCTACCTACAGCTCACTTTTAGCAAGTAACATGTAATGTATATGGAACTTGCAATTAGCTTGTAGTAAATACGGCAAGCACAGCTTTAACAGGTTGACTAAATGCAACCACTAAAAATCAAAGCTAACTGTGATTTTGGCAGTTGAAACTGTTGAAAGCACATGTGCCGCAACTACTGCAAGTAAAGCACAAATTGCATTAACATTTCATGCAACTTACAGTAAGAGTGCTGTAGGTCACCATTAGACAGCAAGTGTCAAAATTGATGTGTTCACACTATAAATTCCACAAATAGCAGAATAAGTCAGATTTAAAATGAAAATGTCTATTCTTTCCCTATGTGTCTAAATATGTACCTATATGTATGTATGTATTTATATGTACAGAACACACTTCAAGATAGAGATGTGTGTGAACAGCTGTCCCACCCGTCTCTAATGCTGCCTTCAAACTTGCAGATGCATCTGCACCATTTTGCAGATGCATCTGCATGCAGACGGTAAACCCTATCTTTATAATGGGACGCACAGTGTCTGCAGATGCTTCCAGACAGCCGAGCACAACCATTCACTGCTATATGTGATCTCTGCGCAGGCAGATGCTTGGGTACAGATCACAGACTCTCCTCCGCAGCAGGGACACGACATGTTGCATCCCTGGTGAGGGTGGGAGTGTGTGATTTGTATGCAGGCATCCGCTTGCGCACAGATCACATATAGGAGTAAATGTGTGTGCACGGCTGCCTGCAAGCATCTGCAGACACCGTGCGTCCCATTATAAAGCTAGGGTCTACCATGTGCATGCAGATGCATTTTCAAAACGCTGCAGATGCATCTGCAAATGTGAAGGCAGCCTTAGCTGTTGACAAAAACCTGACCCTGTGTAAAAAGAAAATAAAATCTCGCAGCAGCTATACTGCTGGAGCTTCAGGTTATTATCACTAAATGCAAGCATTTAGATGATACACATCTACAATCTACTACAAAATGTGTGTTTATATACATATACAATGAAATTTAAAAAGAAATTTTAAAAGCTAAAAAAGTAAGAACAATATATTTTAAATAACTATTTTATATCTAAAACCTATTTATAATATCTTTATAACGAAATTAATATTTTTGGTATTTTTGTCTATTTCTATTCTTCTACATCTATAGCTAAATTAAATTATTGTAATATTTGTGTTTAATTAGAAAGTATGTATCTAAATAGAATATGTATGTAAATAATTGAAAGTAAAATATTTTTATACACTATATTTTCAGTGAAAAGCAAAACTAAGGACTATATTTCTTAAAGACGTATTTAATATCTAATAACTAATTATAATGTCTTTATCTAAAACTAAAGTGATTTGTTTGGTATGTTGGATTATTTCTATTGCTATACATCTATTTTTAAACAATTTTTTTATAATTTTTTTGGTCAATTCCTATACAGCTATGGGTAAAGTAATTTTTTTTTTTTTTTTAGTACTTTAGATCTATGGCTAAACTATTTTATGGTAATATTTTTGTTTAATTAGAAAATAATTATGTATCTAAATGTAATATGCATATAAAGAATTTAAAATAAAATATTTCTCTATACTATATTGTAATTGAAAATGTACACTAATGACTATATTTCTTAAATAACTATTGTATATATAAGAACTAATTTTAATATCTTTTTGTATAACAAATAATATTTTTTTTTTTTTTATTGCTATACATCTATGACTAAACTAATTTATTGTAATATTTATATTTAATTAGAAAGTAAATATGTATTTAAATCTAATATGTATCTAAAGAATTTTAAATAAAATATTATTAGAGAGAATATTTGTAGTAAAGAGTATTTCACTACTGGGCAGCAATTTGACTTGAATGGGTGTATCCAACACTTTCACCTTAACATTGCATCGTATTTTCACTCGTGAAAAATCCACATATAACTGTCCATGTCCAAAAACTGTTTGTGACAAAAAAATCCATACTTTCTTCAGTGTATTGGCTTGGGATTTGTTGATGGTCATGGAAAAAGTAGACTTCACGGGAAATTGTTGACGTCTTAACTTGAAAGGTAAGGCAGTGTCTGATGGAGATAAATAAATCTTTGGAATAAACACCACATTTCCTTCTGCAGACCCAGTAATCACTTTTGCTTGAATGAGATTGTCAAACAAAGTGATGACAATGAAGCGATTCCCATTGCAAAGACCTTTTATGCTGTTAAAGGTGTGCAAAATCATGACAATGGTACCAATGTGTAATTTGAGGCGATGATAAGGCATTCCCATTGGTGTGAGTGAATGTAAAAATTCCACTGGATATTGGTCTGAATCTTCAGTCAGAATGGAATCATCACTAATGTACTCAGTGTATTCATCAACAATGCAATCCATAACCTGAGAGTTCACCATTTCCACATGGACATTTTTAGGACAAAGATTGTCATGTGATGCAGCAATGTGAATGCTTTCATTGTTATATCCATCAGGTATGTAAATGTAATATATATCGAAAGAATTTAAAATAAAATATTCTTATAGGCAATATTTTTTGTAAAGACTTTTCTGAATGAGGCAGCAACTTTCCTTGAATGGGTGTATGCAGCACTTTCACCTTAACAATACATCTTCTTTTCACTCGTGAAAAAGCCACATATAACTGTCCATGTCCAAAAACGGGTTGTGGGGCAAAAAATCCCTACTTTCTCCACTGTTTGGCCTTGGGATTTGTTGATGGTCATGGGAAAAGTAGACTTCACAGTAAATTGTCAATGTGTTAAGTTAAAAGGTAAGGCAGTCTCTGATGGAGATAAATCAATCCTTGAAATAAACACCACATTTCCTTCTGCAGACCCAGAACTGACTTTTGCTTGAATAAGATTCTCAAACAAAGTGATCACAATGAAGCGATTCCCATTGCAAAGACCTTTTATGCTGTTAAAGGTGCGCAAAACCATGACAATGGTACCAATGTGTAATTATAGGCGATGATAAGGCATTCCCATTGGTGTGAGTGAATGTAAAAATTCCACTGGATATTGGTCTGAATCTTCAGTCTGAATGGAATCATCACTAATGTACTCAGTGTATTCATCAGCAATGCAATCCATAACCTGAGAGTTCACCATTTCCACATGGACATTTTTAGGACAAAGATTGTCATGTGATGCAGCAATGTGAATGCTTTCATTGTTATATATTACATTTATATACATGATGGATATATCTAAAGAATTTAAAATAAAATATTCTTATAGACAATATTTTTTGTAAAGACTTTTTCTGAAAGAGGCAGCAACTTTCCTTGAATGGGTGTATGCAGTACTTTCACCTTAACAATACATCTTCTTTTCACTTGTGAAAAAGCCACATATAACTGTCCATGTCCAAAAACGGGTTGTGGGGCAAAAAATCCCTACTTTCTCCACTGTTTGGCCTTGGGATTTGTTGATGGTCATGGGAAAAGTAGACTTCACGGTAAATTGTCAATGTGTTAAGTTAAAAGGTAAGCCAGTCTCTGATGGAGATAAATCAATCCTTGAAATAAACAACACATTTCCTTCTGCAGACCCAGAACTGACTTTTGCTTGAATAAGATTCTCAAACAAAGTGATCACAATGAAGCGATTCACATTGCAAAGACCTTTTATGCTGTTAAAGGTGCGCAAAACCATGACAATGGTACCAATGTGTAATTTGAGGCGATGATAAGGCATTCCCATTGGTGTGAGTGAATTTAAAAATTCCACTGGATGTTGGTCTGAATCTTCAGTCTGAATGGAATCATCACTAATGTACTCAGTGTATTCACCAGCAATGCAATCCATAACCTGAGAGTTCACCATTTCCACATGGACATTTTTAGGACAAAGATTGTCATGTGATGCAGCAATGTGAATGCTTTCATTGTTATATCCATCAGGTATGTAAATGTAATATATATCTATAAGAATATTTTATTATAAATTCTTTAGAGAATATTTTTTGTAAAGACTTTTTCAGAATGAGGCAGCAACTTTCCTTGAATGGGTGTATGCAGTACTTTCACCTTAACAATACATCTTCTTTTCACTCATGAAAAAGCCACATATAACTGTCCATGTCCAAAAATGAATTGTGGGGCAAAAAATCCCTACTTTCTCCAGTATTTGGCCTTGGGATTTGTTGATGGTCATGGGAAAAGTAGACTTCATGGGAAATTGTCGATGTGTTAACTTAAAATGTAAGGCAGTCTATGATGGAGATAAATCAATCCTTGAAATAAACAACACATTTCCTTCTGCAGACCCAGAACTGACTTTTGCTTGAATGAGATTGTCAAACAAAGTGATCACAATGAAGCGATTCCCATTGCAAACACCTTTTATGCTGTTAAAGGTGCGGAAAAGCATGACAATGGTACCAATGTGTAATTTGAGGCGATGATAAGGCATTCTCATTGGTGTGAGTGAATTTAAAAATTCCACTGGATATTGGTCTGAATCTTCAGTCTGAATGGAATCATCACTAATGTACTGAGTGTATTCACCAGCAATGCAATCCATAACCTGAGAGTTCACCATTTCCACATGGACATTTTTAGGGCAAAGATTGTCATGTGATGCAGCAATGTGAATGCTTTCATTGTTATATCCATCATGTATGAAAGTGTAATATATATCTAAAGAATTTAAGGTAAAATATTCTTATAGACAATATTTTTAGTAAAGACTTTTTCAGAATTAGGCACCAACTTTCCTTGAATGGGTGTATCCAGCACTTTCACCTTAACATTACATCTTCTTTTCACTCGTGAAAAAGCCACATATAACTGTCCATGTCCAAAAACAGGTTCTGGCAAAAAAATCCCTACTTTCTCCAATGTTTGGCCTTGGGATTTGTTGATGGTCATGGCAAAAGCAGGCTTCAAGGGAAATTGTCGACGTCTTAACTTGAAAGGTAATCCAGTCTCTGATGGAGATAAATCAATCCTTGGAATAAACACCACATTTCCTTCTGCAGACCCAGTAATGACTTTTGCTTGAATCAGATTGTCAAACAAAGCAATGACAATCAAGCGAGTCCCATTGCAAAGACCTTTTCTGCTGTTAAAGTTGCGCAAAAGCATGACAATGGTACCGATTTTTAATTTGAGGCGATGAGAAGGCATTCCCGTTGGTGTGAGTGAATTCAAAAATTCCACTGGATATTGATCTGGATCTTCAGTCTCATCAGGATCAATGGAATCATCACTAATGTATTCAGTGTATTCACCAGCAATGCAATCCATGACCTTAGAGTTCACCATATCCACATGGTCATTTTTAGGGCAAAGAATGGCATGTGATGCAGCAATTCGAATGCTTTCATTGTTATCTACATCAATGACAATGTTTTCACCAAATATAGCAAGAATGATTGAGCCAGTGCAGATCATGTCTTGTGGGATTTCAATGGTATCATCTCCAAGGTTGAAATCATTAGACAATTCACCATTTCCCAGTTGAAGTAACCAACGGCTATAATCAGGATCAATGGAGCGCATATTGTTGAAGAGTGGCAATTGAGTGAAAAGCTGCCATTGTCGTGAGTATTTAATACAACTCTCTATAATGTCTGTTCTTGTACCATGTGGGATGATAGGCAGACACTGTCGAAAGTCTCCTCCCAGAACAATGACTTTCCCTCCAAAAGGTGTTGTATTTTTCTTGGAGATATCTGTTGTCATGACATCACGTAAAAGTTGATCTATCACATGCAATGCATATTTAGATAAGAGAGTGGACTCGTCAATAATGAAAAGTTTGGTACTTTTCAAATGTTGTGCAGCATCTGTATCATTTTTAATCCTTGAAACGGAAGTTTCATTGATTGGAATTGGTATTCCGTAAAGCGAATGGATAGTTCTACCTCCTTGCAGTAAGTTAGCTGCAATCCCTGTACTGGCTGCAGGTGAGACAATTTCGCCTTCTCCTCTTAGTTCATGAATTAATAAATCATACAGATATGTTTTGCCACTGCCACCTGGACCGTCAATGAAAAAGCACTTAGGTTGTCCACTTCTATCGTATAAAGCTTGATTGATCGCATCATAGGCCAAAAGTTGGTGGTCATTTAAAGTAGCTTTCATTTGCTGAGCTCTTCTTAACTCATCATCCTTGTTGTATAGTGGAGCGATGTATGGCTTTCTTTTTGGTCGTGGTAGATTAAAATCAGTAAAAGTTTTGCCATGAAATTTTAGAATAGTTTGGACATCAGTCATAGCATATCCTTCACAATTCTCACACTCCTCAGTGTTGGAGTGATATGCATGGCAGTAGTCTTGGATAAAGTCTTCTTTAAATTCTTTCCACAAACTCCAATGGATGAGCTGGAGGACCAAAAATACATATATATGCGAACATATCACGAAGCTGTGCAGGCATGTTGAGAACACAGGCATCCAATAAAGTATTTCTCCAAACAGTGTCATCGAAGAGCAATCCAAGAGCTAATGCTGCCTCTTTGAAAGTTGGGTATGTCACTTCATTAACAGTCTTAATGTTGTCAAAACTTGTTGCTCCTTTGACATGCAGTAACAACAACCTTAAATAGTACCGTTCTTGATCTTTCATACTGACAGTATACATTCTTCCAATCACTGAAGAACCTCCTCGCTTTCTAACTTCCCATGCACCTTCTTTCCAAACATAGTGCTCTGGAATTTGGCGGTAGAAGTAATCATGAGCATGCGGGTCACTCTCATTCAGCTCAAAGTAGCCCATCAGAGTAGATTTTCTGTGCATTGTGGAACTGATGTCGTCAACAGAGTCATCCTCATGAAAATAAAGCGGTTGAGAATGTGGGAGATGTACAGCAAGGCGAATAATGGAGTGCGATTGTCTATGCATCGGGTAAGCAAATATTCGCCAAGCTGCCTCCGGTGCACTGACGTATCTTGAATCCATGAATTGATGTGTTTCATCATGGTGGATATTAGTTTGGCAAATTTCAAGATTGGCTTTATCATGTCCTTTGTAGACATATTTGAAGAGGTATTTAACACTTTGAATGGAAGCACATACCTCAACATTAATATGACACTTGTATGTTAATAGTAGGTAAGGGTTATAGGGAACAACCCAAGAATTATCAATCATCTTTGAACGTATTTGAAACGATGATCCTTCCTTTCTTTGATAAGTAGGGTATGCATCCTTAGCTATGAGTGTTCTTGGTTGGAAATCTTTAGGAAAACCTTTCTTACACTTGCCAAGATCCATACATGGAGAATTGGGGTTGTGTTGACCACAGGGTCCATGAATCATGTGTTGCATCACAATGTCATGGAGCAGAGGGTATTCTTCTGGATCAGGGATTTCAGCCCAAACTATATTATCCACTTCAACCTCAGTTCTTAGTTTGGATTTGCCATCCAGAATGATCAAAATGTGAGCGTGTGGTAGGCCACGCTTTTGGAATTCAATAACATGAACCATTGCACAAACTTTGCCAAATAATCCAGTGTTAATTTCTTTTAATAGTGCTTCCAATTTAATTCTGAAGACACGGGCCACTAAATCAGGTCTATGTTCCACACGCTGCCATGGCTCTAAATTGTTTGTAATCTCCCTCCATTTAGGATTACAGGTCATGGTTACAAAAAGATCTGGTTGTCCAAATTTAGTCACAATAGCCATGGCATCCTGATAGCGTTGCTGCATGTTTCTGGGACTGCCTTCAAAAGAAGATGGTAAAATGACCGTCTTGCCAATGGGAATACCTTTGTCAACAGATTGTTTCAGAAGATGTTCCTGGAGTACGCAATAATCCTCCACTTTTAAATCCTTTTGATGATGACGGATAAAATTTAAGCGATTAGCCTCGATTTTTACATACGCATCCACTAAGTACTGCTGTGTTAGTTTGCCACCATTCAGGACAGGATTGAACTGATTCCGTACAGACAGCAAATAGCAGTAATACTGGAGCTGTGTAATCCGGCGTTGACTTTTGCCTTGATGCTTGAGTCCCTCATGCCAGCCTTGTTCTCCATGAGGAAAAAATAAAGGATAGAGTAATGCATCTAAATTGCTGTGTAGAATACTGACTTGCTGTGTTTTTGGGGCCAAGGGGTTATTTGGATCAGGTTTCAAATGAATTAAAATGTCTCTATTGAATGGTGGCTCTCCATCAGCATTTTCAAAGACCACAGCAACTTCATTGGCAGTAGGATTGTTATAGCGTCTAGGGTCTTGCTGTCTGTCTTGTTTAATGGCCATGATAATATTTGGCATTTTTGTGCCATGTTCTCTTGCCTTCTGTTCTTCTTCTACTTCAACTTGACGTAGCATTTTGTAGGCCGAAACAAAGGGATTAATATTATCCAATTGAAGAGCAATGATACTCATTAAAGTAGGATTACATTTAACATTTTCTGGAGACTGTAGCCGTTGGTCAGTAGCGCTTAGAGTATCTAAAATGTACAGTTGTGCATATGCTGGAGTTTGATCTTGAGCAGGATGCAGTGTTCCAGTGCGATGATAAATTTGCCCATGAATACGAAAGCAGTATGGTCCATGTCCAGGAGGTAGAGAAACATGGGCACCCATGGAGGCAAAAGCAAAAGAACTATTAATGCTCCTTATATTCTCCATCAAATTTTGACTGTACTCACTCTCTCCTTTCAGCAGGCGTTGGAAGACGTGCGGGTATTGAGGTAATGGTACCTTTACTTTTCCCTTGTGGCAACAAAGAGTAAACTGTTGATCTGATGGTCGTTCAGCAGTAAAATGTCGAGCCTCACAATGTTCACATATTACATTCATGAAACCACAGAAATGTTCTGCAATAACATGATCCTGATCAATAAATCCCCTTTCATGTAGGAGAGATGAATAGAATGAACGTAGAAATTTATTATGTAATCCTACATAAATGAGACGTGGAAGGGATGTAGATTCCAAACATTCAATAAATGAAGAAGTGGAATATAAATTCCGTTCTGCCTGTTGCAATATAGAAGTGGAAGAAGAAGTTTGACGTTCTTCACGACGTAATGCAGCCAAATGGGCCAAGTGGACTTGTCTAGATGTAGGAGATTCTGTATCTTGACGCATCTGTCTTGTCCTTTTAAGCCTCAAAATTTTACACTGTTTGCTGTATGGCGTCTCCTCAGCACAGTGTTTTCGTTTAGATGTGGCCTTGCGATGCAGTAAAGGCTGTTCAGTTGTAGTCAAGATAGTAGAAGAAGAGGTGGCAGGAGTCTGAGCATCAGACAAAGAGGTGGCAGCAGTCAGAGCATCAGATGAAGAGGTGGCAGCAGTCTGAGGATCAGACGAAGAGGTGGCAGGAGTCTGAGCATCAGACAAAGAGGTGGCAGCAGTCTGAGGATCAGATGAAAAGGTGGCAGCAGTCTGAGGATCAGACGAAGAGGTGGCAGCAGTCTGAGGATCAGACGAAGAGGTGGCAGCAGTCTGAGGATCAGACGGATCTCCTGCAGGCATTAACTTTTTCTGTTTGCGTCGTTGAGGCAGAGTGATAGATTTTTTGCCTAATCGTTCTGTCCTTCCTTCTAAAGACTTTATTGAAAGGGGTGTTTTCAAAGCAGACTTTTCCTTGTCCAAGGGAAGTTGTCTTTCTTCTGAACTCTCCTCCACACCCTTCTTGCGCATACGCACAGACACCTTGCGAACCTTTCCTTTTTTGATTTCCATAGAGGTAATGGGAGTTATTAAAGGCAGTTCACTTGGTAAAATGTCAGTACACGAAGAGGCAGGAGTATCATCTGTGTCAGACGGTTCTTCAGTGACTGGAATTTTTGTTTGTTTGCATGTGGAACGTGCAGTCATGGCTCTTGTTTGCATTTGTTGGCTTGTTTTTTCAGAAGACACTCCCGAAATACGTGGATGTAAAACGGTGTTTGCAGCATCCAACGAAAAACGTCTCAGTGGAGAAGAGAGTTTACCAAACCGTTTGAGTTTAGCAGCCTTAGCCCTATCTAACCGAATACGTCTCTCTGCAGAAGTCTCATTTGCAAGACGTTTGGCGTAAGCAGCCTTAACACGATCTAAGCGAATACGTCTCCTTTGTAAGGTCTCTTCAGCAAGGCGTTTTGCCTTAGCAGCCTTATCAGTATCTAAGCGAAGACGCCTCTCTTCTGAAGTCTCCTTTGCAGTACGTTTCTCCTTAGCAGCCTTACGCAGATCTAAACGAACACGTTTCTCTTCCAAACTCTCCTCTGCAATGCGTTTAGCTTTAGCAGCCTTATCTTTATCTAACCGACGGCGTCTCTGTTCCAAAGTCTCCTCTGCACGCTTCTTCTTCGGTGTAGATGCAGCCTCCTTGGCAAGAGTGATATTTTGTGTTGGAGAACTCATCTTACAAAGAATAGTCAGCGAATCAAATCCAAAATGAGCTAGAGTGTGTTAGTTAAGGAAACAATGAATAATAACTGTGTAAACAGACAAAAACAATAAAACTAAAGTATGGTTTTCCAAAACCTGTGATAATGAAATGATAGACTTATTTAAAGTAACAAAGAAAGATGTAATGATGTTAACTGTATGGAGTATTGAATGGCAATGAGTGTGTTCAAATTCCTTAAAGTGCCGTGAAAGCAAAAAAAATGGATGTAATGAGCCTTTGCGATACACGGTATCAAAGCAAATTTTCAACATTGTAATAAAAAAGTTAATAGAATCTGGATGACATTAATTTATGCATAACCACCAGCAAGGTTGTTGTTTCATAAGGTGTTGAAAAAAAACTGAGTTACGGTAAATTTCTACCAAGAACTAAAGGTTTTGGTATTATATCAGAAGTAGTGGTTTTTTTTTTGTTGGTGGAATAGGGGAAACAGCGGGCTAAACGTGAAGTATGAAATGGCAGAATGTGACAAAGCAGGCTGAAAAAAGAAATAAGGCAACTTGCGTATGAGATATTGTAAGAGTCAGATCAATGTAAAAAGTAACGTAAATGCGATGATGTAGTGTAACGTTACGCAACTACAGCCCTGGTGACGGGTATGGAGAAATCGAGTTTAAAATTAAAATCTTAGGCCATGTTATAAAAGTATGTAAATGTGCATATACAATGGACGTGTGAAAGGGTACCCAGTCAGTAATAGAGTGTAAAATATTATGTATGTAAAAGTAGTGAATATCCTACTGGACTGACAGAGACTTTGACATGAGCATTAATTTCAAATAGCATCATAAGCATTGGAAAAACAGCATCTGGTGCATGTGGCACATAGCCACAGCATAACTGCAGGACTTGCAAGCGTTTACGTGAATCCCCATATACTCATTCTAATCGGCATAATAGTCAGTATGTATTTATTTGCAGTAGGTGCAGCAATTTGGATTTTGCACTTGTAGCAGGTCCTGTATGGAAAAAAAAAGATGATTGACCACGCTTTTTATGGTGGCGGGAGCTGTGGCAAGTTCCCCTATACGTACAATGGGGATTAGCGGAACGACACTGCAAGTGCAGCAGTTATGCGGTGGCAATGCAGCAAAGCAAGCGGATGCAATTGTGTCAGGACATCTATTGCAATTTCAAATAACCGCTGATGTCAACTGTGCAGGTAGCATTACCACCAAAGTGTTAAAAATAAGACAGGTAGTAGTGCAACAGAGGCATTACTAAGAAAAATAATAAAAATTGACATATAATGGGTTAACGTACTCGTAACCGTGTGATGACTGACTCGTAACTCCAAAAGAAAAAGTCAAAGAGCCAGTAAGTAGTTAATATAGCATTGGCAGGCATAAAAAATACTGGACGATTAATAAAAATAAAATTAGTATGAAAGTATATTGTAATTAAATGCCAGTAGTATACCACATAGTGACATAGAGAGTGAATAGTCAAAACAATAGAAGACGTTAATGTAGGACTTACATCCTATAAAAGTTTGTGGATGTAAAAATAAATTTCAAATAGTATAGAAGAGTTTAAATTGCAAATGCCCTGAGTACAGCACGTAGTAACACAGTTAGTGAATAGCAAACTGAAAGTAGGGGGTTTATGTAGCATTTCGAACCCTATAAAACATAGTGTTGGAAAACAAAATGGCAAATGGCATAGAAGAGGAAAATGAATAAATAGCCTTAGTGTACCACATACTGAGATAGCAAGGGGGGCAGAAATACAATAGAACGGGGTAATGTCCAAATTGCCTTATAGCCCTTTCACATCAACTGTTTAGATAAAATTGCGGTAGATGCATTGAAAAAAAAGCATCTGCTGCGATAGCCACATGAACATTGCAGTTGCAGTGCGGTAGCAGTAATCCCTATAGAAACCATAAGGGGACTTGCGGCCGGTCCGATTTAGCAGTTGCGTCAAGTGTTGGTCCAAAAAAAAATGAACTTGGCGCACCTGCCGCAAGTATTCCTATAGTTTGTATGGGTATTCCCGCAACAGCGCAGCAAGTGCAAGGTTTAATCGGCAATCGCAGCAGATGGGTTTTTTTCTGGCCATGTGTGTTGAAATTGTAAAAGCACAGATGTCCAGCAGATAGTGACACAGTAATTGAATAGGAAACAGAATAGAAGGGGTTAATGTATGAGTTTAAACCCTATGAAATAGTCATGGTGCAACTAAAATAGAAAAGGCATAGAAGAGGTTAATGTAAAAATGTCCTTAGTAGAGCAGATAGTGAGATACGCAGTGTGGCACTAATAGAATAGAAGGGGTTACTATAAAAAAGGCCGTAGTCAGGAGATAGTGAGATAGGCAGTGTACGACTAATAGAATAGAAAGGGTTAATATTAAAATGGCCGTAGTACAGGACATAGTGAGATAGGCAGTGTAGCACAAAGAGAATACAAAGGGTTAATATTAAAATGGCCGTAGTAGAGCACATAGTGAGATAGGCAGTGTAGCACTAATAGAATAGAAAGGGTTCATATAAAAAAGGCCATAGTACAGCACATAGTGAGATAGGCTGTGTAGCACTAATAGAATAGAAGGGATTACTATAAAAAAGGCCGTAGTACAGCACATAGTGAGATACGCAGTGTAGGACTAATATAATAGAAAGGGTTAATATTTAAATGGCCGTAGTACAGTACATAGTGAGATAGGCAGTGTAGCACTAATAGAATAGAAGGGTTAATATTAAAATGGCCGTAGTACAGCAGATAGTGAGATAGGCAGTGTAGCACTAATAGAATAGAAATGGTTAATATTAAAATGGCCGTAGTACAGCAGATAGTGAGATAGGCTGTGTAGCACTAATACAATAGAAAGGGTTCATATAAAAAAGGCCGTAGTACAGCACATAGTGAGATAGGCAGTGTAGGACTAATAGAATAGAAAGGGTTAATATTAAAATGGCCGTTAGTACAGCACATAGTGAGTATAGGCAGTGTAGCACAAAAGAATACAAAGGGTTAATATTAAAATGGCCGTAGTACAGCACATAGTGAGATAGGCAGTGTAGCACTAATAGAATAGAAAGGGTTAATATTAAAATGGCCGTAGTACAGCAGATAGTGAGATAGGAGTGTAGGATTAATAGAATAGAAAGGGTTAATATTAAAATGGCCGTAGTACAGCACATAGTGAGATAGGCAGAGTAGGACTAATAAATAGAAAGGGTTATATAAAAAAGGACGTAGTACAGCACATAGTGAGATAGGCAGTGTGCACAATAGAATAGAAAAGGTTAATATTAAAATGGCCGTAGTACAGCACATAGTGAGATAGGCAAAAGGTAGCACTAAAACATAGAAAGGGTTAATATAAAAAAGGACGTACTACAGCACATAGTGAGATAGGCAGTGTAGGACTAATAGAATAGAAAGGGTTAATATAAAATGGCGTAGTACAGCACATAGTGAGATAGGCAGTGTGGGAGTAATAGAATAGAAAGGGTTAATATTAAAATGGCCGTACTACAGCACATAGTGAGATAGGCAGTGTAGGACTAATAGAATAGAAGGGTTAATATTAAAATGGCCGTAGTACAGCAGATATTGAGATACGCAGTGTAGGACTAATATAATAGAAAGGGTTAATATTTAAATGGCCGTAGTACAGTACATAGTGAGATAGGGAGTGTAGCACAAAGAGAATACAAAGGGTTAATATTAAAATGGCCGTAGTACAGCACATAGTGAGATAGGCAGTGTAGCACGAATAGAATAGAAAGGGTTAATATTAAAATGGCGTAGTACAGCACATAGTGAGATAGGCAGTGTAGCAGTAATAGAATAGAAAGGGTTAATATTAAAATGGCCGTAGTACAGCACATAGTGAGATAGATAGTGTAGCACGAATAGAATAGAAAGGGTTAATATTAAAATGGCCGTAGTAGAGAACATAGTGAGATAGGCAGTGTAGCACTAATAGAATAGAAGGGGTTAATATTACAATGGCCTTAGTACTGTACATAGTCAGATAGCAAATAGAGGAGAAGTGGAATAGAAGGGGTTAATCAAGTATGAAAAGAAGAGGGCACTATGGATAAATGTAGCTGATATATAATGTGTAAAAAGAAAGGGTTAATATAAGCATAGGCATTAGGAATATATAGTCTGATGTGAGAATGTACTGTGAAAACAGCATGTGTACTTTTTCATAGTTCACAAATTCAAATTTCCCGCTCTAAGATGGGCGAGGGGAAATCTTCATTCATAAAATGGCGCTAGACTTCAGCCGCCGTGTGATTGGGCAGCGTAATCTTCATACACATGGCGCCGTGAATCCGGTTGGTCGGCGCAATTGTGTGAAGATGCCGCTGTCCAATCACAACTCAGCGAGGCGGAGCTACAAACTTCCAGGCGGCCGAACGGCATATCCGAAAATCGTACCAGGCGCTCGGGCAGAAAAATTTCGAAGTCCCCGCTGAGCGGCGACCAATCGGAATCAAAGCGCCATAAAGAAGAACCAATCAGAATCGCGGCGGGAATTTTGAAAAAGCACGGAACTTTCCTTGCCGAGCCCCTGGAGCGATTTTCGGACACGGCGTTCGGGAGAGTGGAAGTCTATAGCTCCGCCCCGCTGAATTGTGATAGGACAGCGGCATCTTCAGACAATAGCGCCGACCAACCGGATTGACGGCGCCATGTCTATGAAGATTCCGCTGGCCAATCACACGGCGGCTGAAGTCTAGCGCCATTTTATGAATGAAGATTTCGCGTCCGCCATCTTAGAGCGGCGAGTTGTACGGGCGGCGCGTGAATGGATGTTCGGACACAGCGGTCTCATAGACCGCGGAGTCCGCTAGAAGCGCCGAAGTTTGCGCTTGTAGCGCAGAAGTCGGCGCTTGCAGCGGCGAAGTGTCCGAACAGTGGCGGACGCTCCATGCAGCGGCGATTGGCGCTGCATGGCGCAAAATAGTAAAAGTGTTGAAAAAGAAAGATAGTAAAAAAGAGGTGAAAATAAAAGTCAGCATCAGGAATATAGCTTCTGATGTGAAAAGGTAGATTGTCCAAAGGATATCTTAGCTGATCAATCGCAGATCCCGATCCGGCGCTTGCTTCCCGACGTCCCGCACGATGGATGGATATCTCGGCTCAAATGTTGTCCAACAGACGGTCCAGCGGTAGCTTCTCGTTGTCCTCGAAAGACCCTCAGGAAGGATGGATTTCTCGGCAGAAAAATACTCCAACAGATAGTCCAGCGATAGGTTCTCGTTCTCCCACAAAGAGGATTCAAAGAGGTAGAAGATTCAAATTTCGCGCGATAAATAAGCGGGCTTATCTGATTGGAGGGCGGCAACTTCAGAAAGCTGGCGCCATGAATGTCATTGGTCGCTATGTATTTTCAAAAAAGGCGCGGCGATTGTGATTGGACGGCGCCTTCCTATGGAGAGAGAATAGAGAAAAGAGGCGATGTTATGGGCGAGCCGCTCGTTGCAGCGGGCAGACGACTCGGCTCAGAGCCATAATTCGACGGGACTGTAAAGTGTCAATCAGCGAGTCGCGTTAATAAATAGCGTAATAGCAACGACTGTGTGTGTTTTTTTTTTTTTTTTTTTTTTTTTTATTAATTTTTTTTATAAATTTTTTGGTTTTGTTTGTTATTATTTAATAATATTTTTTTAATAATTTTTGTGATTATTAAAATTTTATAATTTTTTTTTGATTAGTATGTTTTTTTATTTTTATTATTTGGATATAATTATTTTTAATTTTTTTTTTTTTTAATTTTTTTTTTTTTTTTTTTTTTTAAATAATTGTTAATAATCGTAAAATTTTTATAATATTTTTTTAATTATTATTTTTAATTTTTTTATTATTATTTCTGTATCTTATTTTTAAATTATTTAATTAATTATTTGTAATTATTTATTTATTTATGTATTTTTTTTTTTTTTAATTTTTTATTTTATTATTTAAATTTAGATAATTATTTGTAAAATTAAATTTTGTTTTTTTTTGGTATGATTATTTTTGTATTATTTTTTAATTATTTTAAAAAAATTTTTTTATTATTTTTTTTTTTTTTTTTTTTTAAGTAAGATGGAGACAAAGTTCTCATTCAGGTCCGCCTTTTTTCAATTTTTTTCGAATTATTTTTATTTAATTATTTATTATTTTTTAATGATTTTTTTATTATTTTTTTAATATTTTTAAATGATTATTTTTATTATTTAATTTATTTATTTTTTTTAGGTTAGACGGAGAGAGAGTTCTCATTCAGGTCCGACCTTTTTTTTTTTTTTTTTAATATTATTTTTATTTAATTATTTATTATTTTTTAATGATTTTTTTATTATTTTTTTATTATTTTTAAATGATTATTTTTATTATTTAATTTATTTATTTTTTTTAGGTTAGACGGAGAGAGAGTTCTCATTCAGGTCCGACCTTTTTTTTTTTTTTTTTAATATTATTTTTATTTAATTATTTATTATTTTTTAATGATTTTTTTATTATTTTTTTATTATTTTTAAATGATTATTTTTATTATTTAATTTATTTATTTTTTTTAGGTTAGACGGAGAGAGACAGTTCTCATTCAGGTCGACCTTTTTTTTTTTATTTTTAATATTATTTTTATTTAATTATTTATTATTTTTTAATGATTTATTTATTATTTTTTTATTATTTTTAAATGATTATTTTTATTATTTAATTTATTTTTTTTTTTAGGTTAGACGGAGAGAGAGTTCTCATTCAGGTCCGACCTTTTTTTTTTTTTTTTTAATATTATTTTTATTTAATTATTTATTATTTTTTAATGATTTATTTATTATTTTTTTATTATTTTTAAATGATTATTTTTATTATTTAATTTATTTATTTTTTTTAGGTTAGACGGAGAGGACAGTTCTCATTCAGGTCCGACCTTTTTTTTTTTTTTTTAATATTATTTTTATTAATTATTTATTATTTTTTAATGATTTATTTATTATTTTTTTATTATTTTTAAATGATTATTTTTATTATTTAATTTATTTATTTTTTTTAGGTTAGACGGAGAGACAGTTCTCATTCAGGTCCGACCTTTTTTTTTTTTTTTAATATTATTTTTATTTAATTATTTATTATTTTTTAATGATTTATTTATTATTTTTTTATTATTTTTAAATGATTATTTTTATTATTTAATTTATTTATTTTTTTTAGGTTAGACGGAGAGACAGTTCTCATTCAGGTCCGACCTTTTTTTTTTTTTTTTTAATATTATTTTTATTTAATTATTTATTATTTTTTAATGATTTATTTATTATTTTTTTATTATTTTTAAATGATTATTTTTATTATTTAATTTATTTATTTTTTTTAGGTTAGACGGAGAGACAGTTCTCATTCAGGTCCGACCTTTTTTTTTTTTTTTTTTAATATTATTTTTATTTAATTATTTATTATTTTTTAATGATTTTTTATTATTTTTTTATTATTTTTAAATGATTATTTTTATTATTTAATTTTTTTTTTTTTTTAGGTTAGACGGAGAGACAGTTCTCATTCAGGTCCGACCTTTTTTTTTTTTTTTTAATATTTTTTTTATTTAATTATTTATTATTTTTTAATGATTTATTTATTATTTTTTTATTATTTTTAAATGATTATTTTTATTATTTAATTTATTTTTTTTTTTAGGTTAGACGGAGAGACAGTTCTCATTCAGGTCCGACCTTTTATTTTTTTTTTTTAATATTATTTTTATGTTAATTATTTATTATTTTTTAATGATTTATTTATTATTTTATTATTATTTTTAAATGATTATTTTTATTATTTAATTTATTATTTTTTTTTTTTTAAGACAGAGTGAGGCCAGTTCTCATTCGGTCCGCCTTTTTTTTTCCCATTAACATACATTACTGGTGTGTCGGCGATTTTATGGCCGGGCACCTGGTTCTATTAGTCGGCCCTAAAATCGCGGACACACGCTAATGCATGTCTATGGGCAGTGAGCTCGAATTCTGATTGGTCGGCGTTCAATCCGAAATCGGGCTGACTGGCCATAGAGATGCAATTAGCGGTGTGTCCTGATTGTAGGGCCGAGAAATAGAACCAGATGGGCGGGCATAAAATCGCGACACACCGGTAATGTATGTGAATGGGGAAAAAGAAGTCGGACCTGAATGAGAACTGCGTGTCAGTTGTGAGGGGCTCTTCTGATTGGCTGGAGGCAGTATACATGACAATCAGAAGAGGGCCTCAGATCTGATTGAGATACAATGGGGGATTTTAGTTCCATTGTATGTGAATGAGAACGAAGAGGACGTCGGAGGTGGAAGATCCCCGGGGCCGGACGAAGAGGCAGAGATGGCGAAAAGAAGACAGAAGACCCCCGGGGCCGGACGAAGAGGCGGAGATGGCGGAAAGAATACAGAAGACCACCGGGGCCGGAGGAAGAGGACGGCTGGCCGGACGGAGGACTTGTGGATCGGACGGACGATCAGATGACTTGAAGGCATGTAAGTGATCGACGGGGACGTTAGCTAGGGCACGGCGGGGGTTAGAGGTGTAGGAGCTTAGGTGACAGCGGCGTTAGGTTAGGGACCTGCGGGGGCTTAGGGTGTAGGGCTTTAGCGAGAGGGGCAGGGGGAGAGCGGCGGGAGGTCAGGGGCGGCGGTGCTTAGGGCATAGGCGTCGGGGCTTAGGGGTATCGGCGGGTGGGGTGCGGCGGTGTTAGCGACAGCGGCGGGCATAGATGGGGCGGGTCGGGGCTTAGGGTATAGGGGTGCGGCGGTGTTAGCGACAGCGGCGGGCATAGATGGGGCGGGTCGGGGCTTAGGGTATAGGGGTGCGGCGGTGTTAGCGACAGCGGCGGGCATAGATGGGGCGGGTCGGGGCTTAGGGTATAGGGGTGCGGCGGTGTTAGCGACAGCGGCGGACATAGATGGGGCGAGTCGGGGTTTAGCGGCGGGCATAGATGGGGCGGGTCGGGGCTAAGGCTATAGGGGTGCGTCGGTGTTAGCGACAGCGGCGGACATAGATGGGGCGGGTCGGGGCTTAGGGTATAGGGGTGCGGCGGTGTTAGCGACAGCGGCGGGCATAGATGGGGCGGGTCGGGGTTTAGCGGCGGGCATAGATGGGGCGGGTCGGGGCTTAGGGTATAGGGGTTCGTCGGTGTTAGCGACAGCGGCGGGCATAGATGGGGCGGGTCGGGGCTTAGCGACAGCGGCGGGCATAGATGGGGCGGGTCGGGGCTTAGCGGCGGACATAGATGGGGCGGGTCGGGTAGCGGCGGGCATAGGCGGGGGCATAGATGGGGCGGCGGCGGGCATAGATGGGGCGGGTCGGGGCTTAGCGGCGGACATAGATGGGGCGGGTCGGGGCGCGGCGGGCATAGGCGGCGGGCATAGATGGGGCGGCGGCGGGCATAGATGGGGCGGGTCGGGGCTTAGGGTATAGGGGTGCGGCGGTGTTAGCGACAGCGGCGGGCATAGATGGGGCGGGTCGGGGTTTAGCGGCGGGCATAGATGGGGCGGGTCGGGGCTTAGGGTATAGGGGTTCATCGGTGTTAGCGACAGCGGCGGGCATAGATGGGGCGGGTCGGGGCTTAGCGACAGCGGCGGGCATAGATGGGGCGGGTCGGGGCTTAGCGGCGGACATAGATGGGGCGGGTCGGGTAGCGGCGGGCATAGGCGGCGGGCATAGATGGTGCGGCGGCGGGCATAGATGGTGCGGCGGCGGGCATAGATGGGGCGGGTCGGGGCTTAGCGGCGGACATAGATGGGGCGGGTCGGGGCGCGGCGGGCATAGGCGGCGGGCATAGATGGGGCGGCGGCGGGCATAGATGGGGCGGGTCGGGGCGGGTCGGGGCTTAGTGTAAGAACGGCAGGAGAGTGTAGTGTAGAGCGCGATGGTATACTACAGTCCCATGGCGCTTATGGGCATGGGACTGTAGTATACTATAGCGGTGTACAGTAGAGTAGTAGAGAACGGCAGGAGAGTGTAGTGTACAGCGCGATGGTATAGTACAGTCCCATGGCGCTTATGGGCATGGGACTGTAGTATACTATAGCGGTGTACAGTAGAGTAGTAGAGGCTTCTGTGTCTTGGTTAGTGGTGGGTGGCAGCGACTCGCAATGCCCGCTTTGCGGGCATTGCTTCGCGAGGCTGCAACGACTCGCAATGCCCGCTTTGCGGGCATTGCTTCGGGAGTCGCCGTGGCCGCTACGCGGCCACGGACAGAGTCCAGGAGAAGCAGCTCGGACTCGCTAACCAAGCCACCGGAAGCAGCGCCGCTCCGACGGAAGTCGCTACGGCAATTATATAATAGATATATATATATATATATATATATATATATATATTTTGAATGTTTGGGTGGAGGCGGAGCTGGGGTAGAGACTGGGCGGAGTCTCTGGGGGCCGCCATGTCCAGTACCAGCCACCGCCACCAGACCACTCCCCGAAGCCCAGCCAGGCACAAGGGGGGCTCTAGCACCCACCATGGAGCCCCCCTCTGACCCTATACTCCTCCACTATTAACCCCCTTCATCCTGCGCTGATCACCAAGCCTCCATCCTGCGCTGACATCCGAGCCTCCATCCTGCGCTGACATCCGAGCCTTCATCCTGCGCTGACCACCGAGCCTCCATCCTGCACTGGCCACCTCATTCCTGGTTCAATTTCCATCAACAATGGGTGAGACTGGAGGGGGGGGTATGTAGGTGTGTGTCTGTGTGTGTAGGTGTGTGTGTGTCCACTTAGCCGCCCCCCGCATCCCACCGCCATACCTATCCTCACCCTCCAATGTGATAACATCGAGCACACATCTAGTATGTATATATCCTCCTTGAGGCTGTCTTGGGCTATATATGTTATACGAGGCTATGCTGGGCTGTATATATTACCTGGAGGCTGTGCTAGTCTATATATATATTACCTGGAGCCTGTGCTTGGCTGTATATGTTACCAGGAGGCTGTGCTGGACTGTATATATTACCTGGCGGCTGTGCTGGGCTGTATATATTACCTGGCGGCTGTGCTGGGCTGTATATATTACCTGGAGGCTGTGCTAGTCTATATATATATTACCTGGAGCCTGTGCTTGGCTGTATATGTTACCTGGAGGCTGTGCTGGACTGTATATATTACCTGGCGGCTGTGCTGGGCTGTATATATTACCTGGCGGCTGTGCTGGGCTGTATATATTACCTGGAGGCTGTGCTAGTCTATATATATGTTACCTGGAGCCTGTGCTTGGCTATATGTTACCTGGAGGCTGTGCTGGACTGTATATATTACCTGGCGGCTGTGCTAAATATATATTAGGCTGTGATGGACTGTATATATTACCTGGAGGCTGTGGTGGACTGTATATATTAGACTGTGGGGGGGCCCTGAAAAATTTCTTGCACCGGGGCCCACTACAGTCTGCGTCCACCCCTGGTTGAGGAGGTGGAGAGGTCCCAGGAGGGGATACTGGATGAGCTAAAATCCCACAGACAACTCCTGGATGCCCATAATAACAAAATTGAGGAATTATTATACGGGCAAGAGGATTTAGAAAACCGCAATAGACGCAATAACATCAGAATCCGCGGTGTGCCAGAGTCTGTGGCCCCTATGGACCTTAACAATGCAGTCCAACTCCTCTTCAACCAGATCCTAGAGGCTGAGCCAGGAAACATTACTGAACTAGACCGTGTTCATAGAGCTCTGGCTCCTACCCCCTCTGCTGAGGCTCAACCCAGAGACATAATATGACGAGTCCATCACTTTCCGATTAAGGAGGCAATTATGACTGCAGCCAGGCGTAAAGGACAGATTCTATTCCAGGATTCCGCTGTTCTGTTATTGCAGGACTTGACGAGACGCACTCTCCAGCAGACACGTGGCCTGAGACCCCTCCTGAGCTTGCTGCGGGAGAGGGATATCCCATACAGATGGGGTTTCCCATTTCAGTTAGTTGCCACCAAAGAGGGCAGGTCTGCCTCCTTCCAGAGAATTGACAACCTGTCACGCTTTCTGGAGGTGTTTGATTTGCCTACAATCACTTTACCTGACTGGCCGCAGCTACCCAAGATCCCTGCAACAACAATGCCTCCTCGCTGGCAGAGAGTCAGAAGAGATAGACATGATAGACTCCCATCTCCCCTTAACGATGCTACATGAAAGGGAAAAGGTTCCATACCATATTCATATTTTGGGAGATTTTGAAAACACCCACGTTGAACTTCTTCCGGCATCATTTGCCCCTTTTCGGTGATGTTTCATGATCAAGTAGTGCCATCTAATGCCCACTGAGAGTTGGTACAGCAAAATGAATATTGTTTTTTTCCCATTGCCATGACAGCACCCACAGAGAGGGAATCTGCCCCCAGGGACAGGAAACCTACAAATAAAAAGGGGCGGTCCCCCTCGCCTCCTCAGTTGGTTTCCTGTCCCTGAGGGGAACCTACAGTTAGCAGGGTTTCTGCTTACCTGGGTCCAATCAGCCACTGTGCTGTGTCCGTGTGAATGGCAGGGCCTGGGACTGCAGATGCAGCGATGGGAAGTCCTGTCTCAGGCTCTCCCTTCGTCTGACCGTCGCCATGCTGGCAGCTACTGGGGTGGTCCGTCCTGCCGCATGGGGAGCGCGGGGGGCTCTGTGAGGAGGTGCCGCGGGTGTCTCCTTTGGGACACTGGGCTCCCCCTTGGACGGTCAGGGGCACTGTGGTGCGGGGCACCGGTGCGGTGCCCGCCTGTCCTCGGCGCCTTTTTGTGGCTCCTATGGGGCTCGCTGGGGCGTGGTGGTCGAGTGGGTGCTGGGGAGGCGCCGCCGGTCCCGCAGTCACCTCCGGCGGGTCTGAGTGTGGGGGAGTGTGGCGGTGTGCGCTCCAGCACTTCCGGATGGGCGCGCGCGCATGGCCACTGCCTCTCTGCACTCCAACCCCGGAGGTGACGTCATTTCTGCTTCCGGGGTAGCCGGGGGAAGTGGCCTAGGGAAGGATATGAATAACCAGGCGTGCAGACGCCTGGGGACTGCAGTCATGTCCTCTCCAGGGGCTTCAGAGGGGCTCCCTCTGACTGAAGAGGTGCACGGCAGCAAGGGGAAGTCCGGTGGTCGCTCCAGGGATGAGGGATCCAGGGACAGGAGTGAGAAGGCAAGGAGGACTGCATCTCCCACTCCAGCTGGACCTCCACCTCTGGGACCGGTACATGGGGTGTGCTGTACTTCTGGGTAAGTCAGGCTGTGGCCTCTGTTCTGACATCTGTCCTCCGTATCTGTGTCCCTCTCCTAGGTTAAGAAGGTTAAGAAGGTGAAGCACCAGCAATGTGCTCTGTGTCCCCAAATTCTCCCTTTGCCAATCGTGTATTGACGCCACAGATTCTTCTGATTCTTCTTCAGCATCTTCATCTGAGGATGAGGGCAGATCGTGTTTCCCATTAGATAGTATGGTCCATGCCACTATGGGGATTTCTGATTCTAAGGAGGTCAAGTCATCCCAAGATATTATGTTTGCGGGACTTGCCCAGAAAAAGCTTCGTTCCTTTCCGGTCAGCTCTGCACTGAAGGATGTAGTTCAGCGGGAATGGGACACACCGGAACGCAGAGGTTTACTCCCTTCCTCCTCCAAGAGGCGTTATCCCTTTGATGATGAGTTGTTGTCATGGTCTAAAGTTCTGAAGGTGGATGTATCAGTCGCCTCGGCTTCTAAACATTCGTCCATGCCTGTGGATGATTCAGGCCTGCTCTCAGATCCATTAGATCATAAGGCTGATATGCTCCTTAAACGTACTTGGGAGTCTTGCACAGGGGCTTTTAAACCGGCCGTGTCTGCTACTTGTACGCCGCGGTCCATGTTGGTCTGGATTGATCAATTGGAAGATCAACTCAGGAATTGTGTTTCAAGGGACAAATTGCTTTCCTCACTTCCTCTGATCAGGGAGGTACTGCTTATTTGGCGGATGCCTCGGCGGATTCCCTGAGATTGGCGGCAAGATCTGCAGGTCTTACTAACTTGGCTCGTCGGGCCTTATGGCTTAAGGGCTGGAAAGGGGATGCACAAGCCAAGAATAGGTTGTGTTCATTGCCCTGTCAGGGTGAGTACCTGTTTGGCAAGCCCTTAGATGAGCTCCTGGCCAAGGCAGCCGAAAGGAAGTCGGGGTTCCCTAATGCTTCTCTTCCGTCCTACAGGAGGGCATTCAGGCGCAGGTCGTTCGGTCAGAAGAAGCCCTATAAAGACCGTAACAGATGGGACAACAAATGGGATACCAAGGCTTCGAAGACCAAAGGTGCCCTCTTTGGTTCCTCCTCTAGGAGGGATAATAAGTTCTGATAGTCCTGTCCCTCCTGTGGGGGGAGGTTGCGTCTTTTTTCCACAAGATGGCGAGCTATTTCTTCTAGTCTTTGGATCCTGTCTATTGTGTCATCAGGTCTGAAGTTAGATTTTGCGGTTTTTCCTCCGGATTTTTTTGTGCAGACTTCCCCTCCGTCTCCGTTGCAGCAGCAGGCACTGGAGTTGGAGGTTCGAAGTTTGTTAGAGAAGCGAGTCTTGTTGGAGGTCCCGGGGGGCCAGGAAGGAAGAGGGGTTTACTCCCCCTTATTCCTGGTCTCTAAACCTGATGGGTCTTTCCGGACTATTATTAACTTGCAGCGGTTGAACACTTTTTTGCGGGCCTGTAGTTTTAACATGGAATCAATTCAATCGGCTATTAAGGTCTTGTTTCCTAGGTGTTTCATGGCGGTCCTGGATTTAAAAGACGCGTACTACCATCTGCCGATTCATCCCAACCATCAGAAGTTCCTCCGGGTGGCCATCACGGTCGAGGGTCGGCTCCGGCATTTTCAGTTTGCAGCAATGCCGTTTGGCCTCGCCATGGCTCCCCGTATATTCACCAAAGTGATGTCAGAGGTGATGTGTTTTTTGCGTCATCAGGATATTCTTATTGTGCCGTATCTTGATGATTTTTTGATTGTCGGCAATTCGGCTTCTCAGTGCAGAGATCGCCTGTCGCGGACCATTTCTTTTTTGCAGTCCTTAGGCTGGTTGATCAACTGGGATAAATCTAGGATGGTTCCTCTGACTTGTCAATCCTTCTTCGGTCTGCACCTTGATTCTGTGAGTCAGCTGTGCTTTTTGCCAGAGGCCAAGAAGCAGGTGGTTCTCACCAAGGTTGGGTTGGCGGTTAGCCATCCTCGGATGTCCTTGCGGTCTATGTCTTTGTTGGGGTCCTTGACCTCTTGTATCCCGGCTGTACTATGGGCTCAGTTCCACACCAGATGTCTTCAGTGGGAGATTCTCTGTGCTGAGGAGGAGTTGCAGGGGTCCCCTGACTGCTTCCTTTTCCTGTCTTCGGAGGTAATCTCTTCCCTCTCTTGGTGGTTGTCTCCAGGTAACCTAGCTAGGGGGGTTCCCTGGGTGGTTTCCCCTTCTAGAATCGTTGTCACTGATGCTAATCTAGACGGATGGGGTGCTCATCTGGGGTCGCTCTGGGCCCAAGGTCTGTGGTCAGTCCAGGAAGCAGTGGATTCTTCTAATGTCCGGGAACTTAAGGCGATTCTTCAGGCATTACTTCACTTTCTCCCACAGTTGGATTCCCGGCATGTCAGGATCATGACAGACAATATGACTTGTGTCACGTATATCAATAGTCAAGGCGGTACACGATCGCAGCCTCTAATGTCTATTGCATCTCGGATCCTCCATCTGGCCAAAGATCGTCTCCTGTCCCTCACAGCCCTTCATATCAAAGGAACGGACAACTCCACAGCCGATTTTCTAAGTCGGCATGCTCTGCGCCAGGGAGAATGGACATTGAGCAGATGGGTGTTCCGGCAGATTGTTCGCCTCTGGGGTCTCCCGGACATCGATCTGTTCGCTACCAGGGCGAATAGTCAGATCGAGCGGTTTGCCTCCCTCCATGTCAGGGACCGTCCGGATGTGGTGGACGCTCTCCAAGGCCCTTGGTCGTTCCCTCTCGCCTATGCCTTTCCTCCGATGTCTATTCTTCCATTGGTCATCAGGAAAATCAGGGAGGAAGGAGCGAGGGTCATTCTCATTGCTCCTTTCTGGCCCAGGAGACCGTGGTTTTCGTGGCTCCGAGCCATGTCCCTGTCGGATCCTTGGATCCTGCCATCAACCCCGTCTCTGCTGTCTCGGGGTCCACTCCATCATCCTCAAGTGCACGGTCTCCACTTGACGGCGTGGAATTTGAGAGGCAGTTTTAAGATCCAGGGGGTTTTCGGACGGTCTGGTTTCTACCCTTCTTATGAGTAGGAAGCCTTCCACTACTAACATCTACTGTAGGGTTTGGCGAAAATTTTTGTCTTTTCACACGGTTCCCCTTTCTGAGGTGGTCCTTACCCGGGCTATATTGGAGTTTCTTCAACGGGGTCGGGACTTGGGGTTGTCTGTTAGTACCCTTAAAGTTCAGGTTTCTGCCTTGGGGGCTTTATATGGGGCTAATGTTGCTGGTGATAGGTGGATTGCTCGGTTTATTTCTGCTTGTGAACGCAGTACCCCGGTTCACATTGCCAGTGTGCTTCCGTGGGATCTGAACTTGGTTCTGGAGGCGCTTACTAGTGCTCCATTTGAGCCGTTGGCCTCTTCCTCTCTGAAGGTTCTTTCCCTTAAGACAGCCTTGTTAGTTGCCCTTACTTCTGCTCGACGGGTGAGTGACATTCAGGCTCTCTCCATAGATCCTCTGTTCTTGTCTGTCCTTCCTGATAGGTTAGTGCTGAAGCCTGATCCCTCTTACCTCCCGAAGGTAGTTTCTCAGTTTCACCGTAGTCAGGAGATTGTCCTTCCCTCTTTTTATCCTGACCCAGTTACCCCTGCTGAAGTTAAGTTTCATACTCTGGATGTTCGCCAGGCCGTCCTCACCTACATTGATAGGACTCAGGCAGGGAGGAAGTGTAGGGCTCTGTTTGTCTCCTTCCAGGGCCTTCGGAAGGGGTCTGGGGTCTCCAACAGTACCTTGTCAGAGATACTATTGGGCTGGCTGATGAGTCGTCGGGTCTGCCTCCTCCGGATGGGTTGCGGGCCCATTCCACCAGGGCGATGGCTTCTTCCTGGGCTGAACGGGCGGACACGTCTATTGAACTGATATATAAGGCAGCAACCTGGTCTTCACCTTCTACTTTCTATGACCATTATCGGTTAAATTTGTCTTCCGGTTCTGATTTGGTGTTTGGGAGGTCTGTCCTCCGCACGATTGTCCCACCCTGAGTATTGATCTCTGTAAGTCTCTCTGTGGGTGCTGTCGTGGCGATGGGAAAAGACCAGGTTACTTACCGGTAGTCTGGTTTTATGGAGCCACGACAGCACCCACTCATTTTCCCCCCCCTTGGTTGCTTTTCACAGTTTGGACTTTTCCATTTGGCACACGTGTGGTGGTGTTGTTTGTTTATTGTCTGATTCGAACTTATACTAATTAGCGGTTCCTCTCGGTCTCTGTAACACAACTGAGGAGGCGAGGGGGACCGCCCCTTTTTATCTGTAGGTTTCCTGTCCCTGGGGCGGATCCCCTCTCTCTCTGTCTCTCTCTGTGGGTGCTGTCGTGGCTCCATAAAACCTGACTACCGGTAAGTAACCTGGTCTTTCATAGTTTTCGTTTACAGTCAACAATTTTTTGGTGTTCAACTGAGTGGATCACTGACTTGATGTGCGTCCATCTCCCTCCGTGTGGATGCTCACGGGATTTGATTTTCCCTACACCTCATTTACATCATCTCCATTTCTAGTATACATTCCTGCCCTCGAGGCTTGTATTATTTTATTCAGTATACACCCTGGTTTGAATAACCCATTTGTTTTACACCGTGATTTTATTATTAAGATGTTAAGTCTGAGTTGTTACTAATTTGTGTCTTTATGTTGGCTGGAGGGTGAGGGGTTGGGGTTGTACCTTCCTCGACCTGCCACTACCCCTTCATGGTGCTGGATTGCATGACTGCTTTCCTAAAACTGTACGTATACAGTGCCTATACTCAATGCATAAGTCTTTTTATACTTGCACTCAGGGGCGTTGCTAGGGTCAAAAAACATCCGGGGCTCGGGCCCACTGAGCTGCATTTTTCGGAATAAATTTAAATAAAACCCAAGTAAAATGTACTTTAATAACCAGTGACACTCTACATATATAATATTAACAGATTTAATGCTTTAAAACATTATAGAGATTGCCAACATGCACTCAATAAATACACAAAATATAACAGTATTAGTCCAACATCCAAGTAATCCTAAGGCTTCTTTCACATGAGCGCTTTTCTGGCGATAATACCGTGATTTTAAAGTGCATGAATTTCGCTGTCAAAAAACGCCATTAAAGAACATGTTCTATAATGGAGGACAGAGAGAAAGGACCCGGAGGACTTGAGCAAAGATGAGGCTCGTCCCGGGACAAGACTGTGGAGAGACGGAAGGAGCCTGTGCGCCCGAGTCTGCAGTGAAGTGGAGGGTCAGGGCGAGCACCAGGGACCCGACCCTGAAAGGTAGGAAGTAGACTCCAAGCTCCAACCACAGAACCGGTGGCCACGAGGTCCAGAGGAGCTGTGGCCAACTCCCAGCACATCCGCCGAGTAGGCAGCTGTATTAGGGTCAGGGGAAACAGCCGGTAGCCTGACAAGGCCTGTGACTGCTGGATTGGGGCTCTGTGCGCAGAGGCGTGTGCAGGAAGGAGGAGAGCAGACTACCCGCACCGCCAATGTACTTGAACTGTGACCTGTAGTACATGCAGAGAAAACTTAAGTAAACCGGGTTGGGAACTCAGAATTGTGTGAGACTGTTCCTTTCCTACTTGAGGAGCGGTAGGCTGAAACACCGCGCAGGCAGCAGGAGCCTGCCTGGGAGATGTCCCGATCAGTGGCGTAGCAACTGTTTGTGGCGCCCGGGGCCGAAAAATTTGCCGCCCCTTTGGTTGTTGATAATCCGGAAGTATACATAGTATACACTGTCTGCCCCTATATACAAGAATATAACTACTATACTAAAACACAAAGAGAAGGGGTGCAATTGGGGGGTAAGTATTGGGCCAAATAGCCACTCGCCTATTGGGGTTGTCACTGTGCACCGCCACCTCTGCACAACCCCAGTATATGGCAACAAGCAGGACTCAAGGAGGACTCGGGGCCAGAGCAATTTTCACCGCTGTACTGTGGAGTTCATAGTGTAATAAAAATGCAAAAAACTTTATTCTTAATATTATGTCACAATACCAGGATCTGAGGATCTTCTATTTGGAGGTCAGGGGCTCTCTGACGCCATGTTGCTGCCTGTGTCGCTGTCTTCCTCTTTTGACACTGCAGTGCGGTGGATAAAAGAGCATTAATTGGTTAATAACAAGAAGTATGGAGTGTGCACTAACTGAGCCAAAAATCCTCCCCATACCAGTAGGATTACTATATGGATTTTAGTATTAGGGTACGGACACACTGGTGTGAAACTCTGATGAGTGCAATGTGCGATTTTCTCGCATTGCAATCAATTTCTGAGAGCACACTGACGTGTGTTGGACACTTTTTTCTCATCCAGATTCAGGATGAGAAAAAAGTTGCAACATGCTGTGACAGTATGTGATTCACACCTAGACTCGCCAATGCAAGTCTATGAGTCCGACAAAATCACGGACCGCACACGGACCATCCGAGAGGCATCAGTTTTTTTCACTGATACATTCTCATTCTGTAGCTGAGACAACTGTAAAATGTTCCTGTAAATGATTCTACAGTAATAGCTGCTGAGGAAAGAACAGATTGCACACAGATGTGATCTGAGAAAAATGTCGGACACTCGCACAGCAGTTGCCAAACAGACCAAAAAACAGATGACACTCATCCGACTCTCCTGGATGAGAAACAGACTGATTTTAAGGCGGCGGGAGACTGTACCACCAACTCCCCAGCACCGTGCTGTGCACAGACAATATACGGTACACTGTCTATGCACAGCACGGAGCCGAGGACATCCCAGAAGAGGCACAATAACCACAGACAGGAGGCGGGAGAACATTGAGCCCACCCAGAAGAACTACAACACCCAGCACCCAACACACTACCCAGAAACCATACAGTAATGCCAGAACAGGCAGGAGAGCTACAATTCCCAGCATGCCACACCCTGCCAACACAGGAAGGTGGAGGCTGCCGCATGTAGGCAGAGACACCTGGTACAGCTGCCATTATCACCACACAGCCCCACTCCCCTTGCGCACCCGTCCTCCTCTCCTCTGTCCCCTCCTGCACCCCCGTCCTCCTCTCCTCTGTCCCCCTCTCCTCTGTCCCCCTGCACCCCGTCCTCCTCTCCTCTGCCTTCCTGCACCCCCGTCCTCCTCTCCTCTGTCCCTCCTGCTGCTCCTCTGTCCTCCTGCACCACTGTCCTCCTCTCCACTGACCTGCTGCACCCCGTCCTCCTCTCCTCTGCCTTCCTGCACCCCCGTCCTCCTCTCCTCTGTCCCTCATGCTGCTCCTCTGTTCTCCTGCACCACTGTCCTCCTCTCCACTGTCCTGCTGCACACCCGTCCTCCTCTCCTCTGTCCCTGCAGCTGCTCGTCTTCTCCTCTGTCTCCCTGTTCCTGTCCTTCTGCCCCCCTGTCCTCTTCTCTGTCCCCCTGTTTCTGTCCTTCTGCCCCCCTGTCCTCTTCTCCTCTGCTCCCCTGTCCCCTATCCTCTGCACAGTTTCCCTCACCTCTCCGGGTCCATGGGGGGCCAGCTGGGTGGAGGAGCCGCCAGCACCGCAGCCGCCTCCACTGCACCAGCACTTGGAGCCATCACGGGACAGGAAGCAGCAGAGCTCCCAGCGGCTTCCTGTCAGCGTGATCGCTCTCAGCGCTGGGGGGCCAGGAGGGGGCACAGTACATGCGGGCGCCGCGGCCGGGCGGCAATGCACTACCAGCGGCAACACCCTCCCTCCCCCACAAAGACTTCAGTTTTCATATGGAGTCTGGGGGAGGGAGGTAAAGAAAAAAAAAAGCTTGCGCTCCCCTGCCGTTTAAATACAGCCCTGCTACCGCCCCCACACACGTGCCGCCTGGCGCGGACCGCTGCCCCCCCCCCATGCTACGCCACTGGTCCCGATCCTTCCCTGCAGCCCGATCAGCCCCGCTGGCTCCCCAGCACCCTAACACTCCATTACTCTGGATGCTCTGGGCATCTGCTCCACCCGTGGGGAGCGACACCATACCAGCTGCCATTAAATCATCCCCAGAGGTCCCGGCCTGCAGCAGCGGCCACTACAGCTGCATACCACGGGTGGCGTCATGACAAACTACTCCCTAATTTTTTAACCCCCTTTTTATTGACTGCCCATCCGGGTGGCCACAGACCGGGTCACGCCACTGTGACATCACCCCAGACACTTGAATGACATCGAGGTGCCCGGCTCAGAGTACCCCACAGCCCCCACGGGCAAGTCAACTACTACTGCCAACATGCGCATACAGAAATTAAGTGTTAGAGAAATTATTTATAAAAATATTCTTACAGTTTTCCCCAGAGGCAGTGAGTCTTTCTATGGTGTCAGAGGGGCCATAGATGTCTCCTGCTCCAGCTCCTGCAATCTGCAGCTCCAGGGCACAGGGGACACTATCATCTGCTGGCAGCCAATCACAGATGTGCTTATAAAGTGAAATCTGTGATTGGCTGATAGGAGATGAGGTACAGATGTCCCTGTGTGCAGTGATATGGATGGAGCAGGGACACACTGCACAGCCCCCTCCCCCTTATCGAGGGTATGACAGGGTTAATGTCCTGCTCCCTCTCTCTCCATGGATCAGCAGCAGCAGCACAGAGAGCAGTGGGGGCCACACTGAGTGCCTCTCCCTCCCCCCTCAGTGACTATACAGACAACCAGCAGCAGCAGCATTATCAGCATACTCATCTGCAGCACATTGTCCCTGCACCTCCTCCTGTCAGCACTGACTTTCCCTAGCTCCGGGGCCCCTTGCCGCTCTGGTCTCTGATGCACTGTGCACCAGCCATATGATCTCCCCTGCACTGCATTCCCATAGTCTCCCATCAGTGTAGAAAACAAAAAACAACATAAATACTCACCGCTCTCTCCTCAGTCCTCAGTGAGCTGCTCCAGTCTCCTCTCAGCTTGTGTCTGCCGGCCGCTCTGCACAGCTCAGTGATGTTGTTACCGCCCCCTGCCAAGCTGTGCTGTAGAGCGGCCGGGACTTAACAGAAAGTGGCCCTGGCCCTGACAGCCGGCGAGATTCGGGGCTCTATGCATAAGAATCGGGGCTTCGGCCCCGATTCTTAATGCATAGCGACGTCCCTGCTTGCACTATCTCTTTCTCTACCTTATTCTTCTACCCCTCCTCCCCCATCCCCTTTTGTTTTATCCCCGAGCAGGGGTGACCGAAACTACACTACAAAATCTCATGCTACGCTCATTCCCTATGGCTGACTTAAAATTATTCTCCCATAACGTTAACGGCTTTAACCAGCCTGTAAAGAGAAAACAAATTCTATATGCACTCCTTCTCCTAAAGGAGACCCACTTTCGCTCTTACTCCATACCGAAATGCGAGTCGGAACATTATCCAACATGGTATCACAGTACCAACCCTGAAGTTAAATCGAACGGGGTCTCGATAGCCTTACATTAGTCTTTCACGCCAACAGTGCTCAGGTCTCTTATCGACCCTCAGGGACGGTATATCTTTCCCCAGGTGTCGTGTAATCTTTATACCTTTGTGATAGCTAACCTTTACTTCCCCCAACAGTGGCTTAAGACGGTTTGGAGCGGACTGCGGCAGGAGGCTGGATGAGTTTGCGGGATCCTGTCCCATCATTGCTGGAGGACACTTCAACTTTCCAATGCACCCGGTTATAGATGTATCCTCGGGTAAGTCATATCACCCAGCACCATCTCTCCACCACCTTAGATGGCAATGGGAGTCTTTACGATTGGTTGACGTCTAGCGCACCCTCCACCCTGATACCATAGATTGCACGTTCTACTCCCCTGCTTTTAATGTTTATAGGAGAATAGAAAGATTCCAGATCTCCCATGAACTATTGGACCATCAGGTGGAGGCGGACATAGGCACGTTTCTATGGTCAGATCATGCCCCTGTGTTCTTATCCCTACTACTAGGTGATGGATCCAGACCCTCCTTCACCTGGCGCCTCAATGAAAATCTATTGCACGACCCCATCTGCTTACGGGCCATTAAAGATGTCATACATGACTTCCGGCTCCGGCACCTTGATGAGAGGACGCACCTGAGGCAGCTCCGGAGCCCGCCGCCGCAATCCGGCTGAATCCTCAGCCCCTAGATCTCCAAACAACCCAGCGCACCCTAAGGCAGGTCCAGGATGGCGGCGACCATGGACCGGTATGCTGTCAGGGCCAGAGATGCGGGGATGAACGCTCCGACCGCCGAGGCTGCACATAATGGCGGGAGCGGGAGCGCGGGCACTAAAATGGCGGCGGCGGTGTCTTCTCTGCTCAGTACCCAGGAGAGAGGGAGCTTGCTAGCGGAGGAAGAGCACCCTCATTCAAGTGGGGATGAGCTATCTGCAGCAGAAGGGAAGAAAGCTGATCAGCCGCAGAAACAGAGGAGAGACAGTGAGGGGAGATAATGGTGGAGGAGAACCTGCAGCAGCACATCAGGTGAACTATAAACTTCTGGCCAAAGAAATGGCGGTCCATCTGGCCACCGACTTTAGAGAGGCTGTAGCTGAGCTGGTTACTGCAGCTACTCAAGAGATGGAGAACAAGCTGGGGAAACATGAACAGCAGCTACAGGAAGCGGAGAGCAGGGTGGCAGTGATGGAAGACAGGGTGGAGGAACTGGAACACCAATTACAGGAACTGCAAAAACGTTCCACTTATGCGCTTAATAAGCTGGACGACATAGAAAATAGAGCGCGCAGAAACAACTTGAAAATAGTGGGTCTTCCAGAGTCTGTCTCCCCGGTTCAGCTGATAGAGGTCTTTGAGGTGGAACTGCCAAAATCATTAGGCTTGGCGCACAGGTGCAAGACTGAACGCACGCACAGAATCGGCCCCCCTAGGGATCTCACACACACCAATGTGTTTGCTGGTCCTGCAAGGGACAGAGTTCTCAATAATCCTCGTCATGCTATAGCAAAGTATCTCAACCACAGAGACAAGGAGGAGATACTCCGCACCTACAAAGCCAGACGCCAGCCTCTTCTGATCCTACGCCATAGGGTATTGGTATTTGCCGACTACTCTATAGAAGTTAATAACCGAAGAAGAGCATTCAACGAGGTGTGCTCTACTTTATATAAACGCAATATTCGGTTCCAACTGGCATACCCTGCCATTCTAAGATTTTGCTCGCGGGACGGATCTACGCTTACCTTCACTGATCCTAAAGAGGCGGTCGGCCATAACAAGAGGTGCTGGATCCCCACCTCAAATGCCTCTCCTCCTAACAGCCCAAAGGACTCAGTGTCAAGACCTGCAGTTGATCTTGACCGCACACCTGCCCCCGACCAGGATATTGAATCGGCCAGACACTATAGACTTCGATCAGACACCATGGGGGATGGTGGCCGTTCAAGAAGTTTGACACCTCGAAGTCAACGCCAACCAGTGGCTAAATGGAACAAGAAAATATAAAGGTTTTTGACTGGCTCCCAGAGGGTTCATACCCTTCCTTGACTCCTCTGTCTTGCACTCTACTCATCATCCTGACGGAAGTGGAAGAACTAAACGAACTTGAGTTGTTCATCATATGTTATAAGACACATCCGGATGGAAGAGGAGAGGAAGCCATTAACCCACCTTCACCCTTGCCCCCCCCCCCCCGTCCCTCTCCCCCCTCCTCCCTCCCTTCCCTTCTTCTCCATCTTCGTCTTTCCACCCCCCACTCCATCATTCTCCCTTTTCCTTCCCCCCCCCCCCCCTGTTCACCCCCTTCCCTTTTTTTTTCCTCTCTCTCTTTCTGTCCCCTTACAGGGACAAACATTTGTGGTTGAGGAGAGACGCACGTGCCGTAGCAAGCTTGAGGCCCAACCAGGGTACGAATTTTACTACCAATATTAAGACGAGATCTGGACTTGGACATCTAAGGGCCTATGTTTTTGTAATCTTTTTCTTTTCAAGTGAGGGTTGGATCGGCGGCGGGCAGACCTCAGTGTAGTTCAAGCCATGAAGGAAAAAGGAGAAGTCACAAATCCAATATGTTTTGAGTTGGGGGGGGGGGGAAGAGGGAGAGTTAAGTGAAGTAGAGTTGCCATTGCCTTACTTTTGCTCTATTGCTGCTCGTTCATTTACTAATTTTACACACATTGATATACTGAAGGTTGGGTTACCTCCTAGGTGCCTTGGGGGTCCTCTTTTGTTGAATTTTAGTTGCAGTTGCTCACCAAACCTAGCTGATCATCATGGTTAGGTGGGTTTCCTGGAATGTGAAGGGTTTGCGCTCTCAATCGTTTACATACGGATGTAGCATTGCTCCAGGAGACTCACCTAACCTCAGAGGACTTCAACAGACTTAAAAAGTTATGGGTTGGGGAGATTCATGGTAGCGGTGCGGTTAACAAGAAAGCTGGTGTTCTGATATTGATTCGCAAATCCTTGGCGCATACGGTCATATCCTCAGGCTTCGATAATGAGGGAAGATTGATACACTTAACTTTGCAGATACAGAATGATACCTTTAGTGTATACAACATTTATGCCCCGAATGTAGCCCAGAAGCCTTTTTTTCAGAGAATACAAAGCAAGCTTTTGACGGACCTAAACTGTCATCGTATTGTAGGAGGAGACTTTAACATGGTGGTTAATGAGAATGAGGACAGAAAACACTCTAGACCTCGGCCCCCCAATGATGAGGGTATGATACCTACCCCTGGCGGTAGCTTTCTGGAGGACTTATTTAAAAATTGCAACGTAATTGATGTATGGCGTGTGATGCACCCATTGGAAAGGGATTTTACCCATTTCTCTCATCCCCATGATTCCTGGTCAAGACTGGACATGTTCTTAACCTCACTCCTAGTCTTCCAGAAAGTAATCAACGTTACGTTAGAAAATATGGTTATCTCCGATCATTGCCCGGTAGTGTTGGAAACGAGAGATGCCCATCAGAAGGGAACTGACTACCTCTGGAGATTCCCTGACACTTTAACTCGGGAGGAGAATTTTGTAAAACAGCTTAATGAGTGGTGGTCAGAATATTCCTCGCACAATGAGATACATCGCTCTGATCCTGCCCTCTTCTGGGAAGCAGCTAAATCAGTTATGCGAGGACATATAATGGCATTCAGTGCGAAGCTAAAAAAGAGGGTTAAAGAGCAATACTTGACGCTCAGTCTGAAAGTAAGGGAAACATACTCTCTATATAAACAAACGATGGCAGAGCGAGACAAAGAGGCCTGGCTTATAACCAAAAAGGAGTTTGATCTGTGGGCGGGACGGCAAGAAGATCTGTACAAAAATAGACTGGAATTAGATCTACATAGGTATGGGGATAAGGCTGGGCGGTTACTAGCTAGATTGGCAAGGGGTAGAATAACATCTACACCCATAACAGCTATCACAGACAAACATGGGAACACTTGGTCAGATCAAAAGATATAACCAGAGTTCTGGGATAAAGATGATGTGGGAGGAGAGGCAGGGGAGGAGACATGGCTACATAACATCAGCATCCCAGTACTATCGGAAGATGATAGGCAATTTTTGAATGCCCCAATATCTCTGGGTGAGATTGATCTGGCAATTAGACATTTAAACCCAGGCAAGGCTCCTCGCCTGATGGGTTCAATGGGGCCTTCTTTAAAGCTCTTCGAGAGAGGCTTTCACCTGTCCTTTCCACCTATTCAACAGCTTCCTGCAGGGATCTCCTATTTCAGAAAGGATGAATGTTGCCTACATTAAATTGATACCCAAGACGGGTAAATCTTTGACGGATCCCGCAAACTATAGACCAATTTCGCTGATTAATTAGGACCTAAAGCTTCTTTCGAAGATCATGGCCGATAGATTGGCTAACACCTCCCCAGATTAATTCACCCACATCAAGCAGGTTTTGTGAAAGGGCGCTCGACGACTACCAATATAAGAAAAGCGATGCTTCTCGTTGATGTTGTTGGCCGACAACCGAGAGATAGGGGTTCTGATCCGGCTGTGGTCACCTTAGATGCTGAAAAGGCATTTGACAATGTGAGGTGGCCATGGCTGGATAGGGTCCTGAACATCATTGGACTTAGGGGACCTTTCCGTCAGTTTTTAGGCTCTCTGTATACTAACCCCAGGGTATGTGTAAGCACTCCAGGCTTTTTGTCCGACATGTTTGCTTTGGAGAAAGGGACAAGGCAGGGTTGCCCACTCTCCCCTCTCCTCTTCAATCTAGCCATAGAGCCTTTGGCTCTATATCTTGATTCACGCAATCTGTATGAAGGATTGAAAGTAGGCAGCAGAGAAGTAAAACTATCTCTATTTGCTGATGATATAATCCTCTACATGCAAAACCCAGTAAAGGAGTTAGCGGGGGTTCTGACCATAATTGAAAAATTGGGGTTACGTTCAGTCTTACGTCTGAACAGGAATAAAAGTTAAATTCTATTCATTCGAAAGGAAAGTGAGGTGGGGAAAGGTGACACACTTGAAGGCATCAGGATAGTACGAGATTGCATTAAATATCTGGGCATCTATCTAGCCAGGACCCCAACACATCTTTACAGACTCAATTTCACCCCTACCATAAATAAGATCATACAAGAATTTATCTAGATGGAACGGTCTACCTCTGTCTTTGCTGGGACGCTGTCATCTCATCAAAATGATTAGCTTCCCGAGACTGCTCTACCCCCTTCAAACGATACCACGATTATGTGGCGCCCCTGCGTCTAGGAGGCCACAAAGGGAACTGCAGCCAGGCAGGTAGGACATTGTTGCACAACAACACCCTCACAGCCCACACAACCCACGTGTAAGAAGAGGTTAACATCCAGCCCTGAGATTAGAACTCTATGAGATCGAGGGGTGGTGGATCAGAGAAGTGGGTTGGGCACACCAGAGGTCAGGTGACTGACAGTATATAGTGAGGGGGAGGAGAGAAGGAAGGTAGTAGGCCGATGTGAGCTGAGAAGTAAAGACTGAAGGACAATCACACTTTCTGTGAGTGCAAGGCTAGGAGCGCAGAATCCGTACTGAGCCAGTGTGAGCCAGAGGGGAGAGAAAGCCCATCCGACGCTGATGCCACCAGGAGTGTGACAGAACAGAGAGGGACGGTGGAACCCGTGCCCTAGACAGCAGCTAAAGCCACTGACTGCAGGCAGAGAAGTCCCTCCTAGGATACTGAAAGGAACAGAAAGGAGAGAGCCTGGTGGAGCCTCATGCTGAGGACTGCTGGAGGCTGGGCTGAGTAGAGTGTCGGCTCTAGAGGGGACCGTAGTTCACCCGGCATTCCCAAACACCGACGGGGGATCACAGCTTCACACTAGGATCTCTAACCCTAAAGGACAGGCAGCTAAGTGACGCACTAGGACCCACAGAAGCCCGAGTCACCGCCATACTGTCCAGCGTACCACACACCACCCGTATAGACGGAGACCATAAACAGCCCAGAAAGGACACTAAAGACTGTGTGAGGGGTCACAGAGAGAGAGGCCTGGCTGCAGGGAGCAAAGGGAACCCGGAGAGGGAGAATGTGCCTGTGTACTTGAACTGTGTACTGAGAACTGTACTTAACCTTGTAAGAACTGTAAACTACCTGTGAACTGTTGGAACAACTAAGAGTAAAGCTTTGGAAAACCCTGGAACAGTTTCCCTTGTGTCTCTGCGTGCAAGCTATTCCCTCCATACAGGACACAGCCTGTCAGCACCGGCCAGGAGGAGAGATCCCTGCAGCCTGCAAAGTAAGTGTCCTGGACAACTCCACAACCCTTAACCCTTACTGCCCCGGGGGATACAGTTCTTCCCACTGGAACTATAACATCTCCGCTGCCACTCCATCACCCCCGGAGGTTCTGCAGCAGCGGCGGCCCCCATCACTGGCCGCATCAAGTGGGTGGCATCACAGTGACATTTCCCCTGTAAATATTCCCCTTTATTTGCCGAGTCAGGGACCCGGTCCGGACCAAGCCACCCGTGACTTCCCCGGCACCATCCGGTCCGGTACCGAGTACCCCTGTCCCGTGGGGCCCGACAATTACTAACACACACAGATGTTAAGGAAACTAAACTCCACATTCTCGAACTTCCTTTGGAGAGGCAAGAAACCTAGAATAGCCATCCATACCTTGCTTCAACCCAAAGATAGAGGAGGGCTTCAACTCCCTGATGTACGAAGTTATAACCTCGCATGCATCATGCGTAATGTGCTGGATTGTATTAAAGGCACAAGGAAGTTCTCTGATGTGGATTTAGAGGGGGAAATAGCGAAACCTTGGGACTTAGCCTCTCTTTTACACACACCGCTTCCTCAAATACCGGGCCATATCAAAAACACGACCATTTGTAAAGATACCATATTGACCTGGAAGTCAGTCCGTAAGAAATTACATCTGTCATGGAAGATATCGAGTCATCTCGTTCCATGGTCCTGTCCATCTTTCTCACTGGGCAGAGATAATGCATTGTTTAAATTATGGAGAGCCAGGGGGATTAAGTCGTTAGCAGATCTCATTTATGTTGGAGAGAGGAGATGGTTGACAGGTGGGGAAATCTTGGCTAAATTCAGTCTCCCTAGATTTCATATAATTCAGTATCCGCAGATTTATCATCACCTTCTGTCCAATTTGGGAGACATTTTGGGGGAATTGGATAATGTCATTTGGAAAAATCTGATAGATTTACGAGGAGAGGACACATCAATTTCAATATTATACAGTAAGCAACAGCCCGCTCTTAGCTTGGGGGGGGAAGGGCAAACCCTTTTTGGGTTGGAAAAAACACTTTAATGATCCAGACATTACTCTGAAACTTTTAGAGGGCTGGTCTAGTATGAAGAAGGCTGTCACTAATGAAAGGTGGAGGGATACACAATATAGAGTTTTGCACAGAGCCATACAGGGTTTCAATATTCCACCCGCACAAGCCAACCAATCAAGGTTGACACAATACCCGAAATGTGGAGCATCCATGACAGATCTGGAACATGGCCTCTGGTCCTGTCCCGACTCTCAGAGGTTTTGGGAGGGGGTTGGGAGATTGGCTGCGGGCTATTACACCAATGAGGGAAGACTGAACCCTATGCTTTGGCTGTTCCACTATCACGGAGGCGGGACGATGCCGCGGCCCCCTCATTTATTATTCCATTATATAGCCATGATAGCTAAAAGACTCCTTCTTCGACACTGGCTGGCTACCTCCACCCCGGGTTTGGAAGAAATCCACATAACTCTGAGGAAAACACTTTCTTTGGAGACAGTAGAAACATTACGAAACCCGAGTGATCTCTCTCAGAAATTTTTCCTCAAGTGGCGTCGATATATAGAGAGAGAATTCTCGGAATCAGAAATCAGATCTTTCATGTCTCCTTTCAGATACACAATCTGGTATGATCAGGAGGACCTAGGAGGGACACTGGGAAAATTGAAATGCACAGATTAGGGTGTTGTGGTTTGATCAATGCAGCAGTTAAATGTACTATGAGAATTTGATAAGGCAATGGCGGCTATAGGGATCTAGGAAATGTTTAATTACTTGAGACGAGAGTTTATGATACCACATTTCAGTTATAGTTAAAGGGAACCAACCACCCCAAATGACCCCCCGGACTAATAATATCGTTCCCTACTTGCAGCACATACATGTGCTGCAATGTTTTTTGCTAAAAAAACTGCTTTTTAAAACTTAAGATAATGCTTTAGAAACTTTATACCGAAGGGACGGGTGGGCGTTACTTACATGGGGCTAAAGCCGGATTGCAGCTGCCATTCATCCTCCTGTGCATTTTTGAGGACAAACCGTTTACCACATCTACCATCATCGATAGCATCCGAACTAGACACCCCATTTATCCTGGACAATTTATCAGCTACAATTAAAGATCTAAAGACAGATAAAAGCCCCGGCCCTGATGGTTACTCAGCTGGCTTTTATAAGCTCCTCTCAGAATCCTTAAACCCACTCCTGCTAAAAGCCTTTGACCATGTTTCGTTGGGTGGATCTTTCCCACCACAGGCCTTGATGGCACACATCGTTGTTATCCCTAAGACGGGTAAGGACCCGAATAGCTGCTGCAACTACCGACCAATATCGCTCATAAATTTGGGCATTAAGCTGTTCGCTAAACCTCTGGCCAACAGATTGAAAGCTCACCTACTGGCCACCATAGATTTAGATCAGGTTGGGTTTGTCCCGGGCAGGGAAGCCAGGGCCAATACCATACGTTCGGTCGCTTTGATCGATAGGGCCAGTGGAGTTCCCATGTGCATCCTGTCGATAGATGCAGAGAAGGCATTTGACAGGGTGCACTGAGGCTTCATGTTTCAGGTCCTGGAGTTGTGGGGTCTGGGGCAAGCCATGCTCTGTAGGATTGGTGCATTGTACACTTGTCCCTCGGCTCGCATTAGAATAAATGGATCGTTGTCGGACTCCTTCCACATCCGCAAAGGCACACGCCTGGGTTGCCCCCTATCCCCGATTCTGTATATTTTGACTATGGAACACCTCGCTATTGCCTTAAGACGTAACCCAGCCATTCATGGTATCTCCTCTTTTGAAAGAGAACACAAATTAGCTCTGTACGCGGATGACTTTCTTCTGTATGTATCGCAGCCAGCGAGCAGCTTAACCAACATCATCTGTACTCTCAACTTGTTTGGATCTTTGAGCAACTTTAAAATGAATTCTGACAAGTCAGAAATCCTGAATGTGACACTCCCACGAGACATGGTCACTGAGCTGAAAGCCATATTTCCGTTTGATTGGAGAACAGACCATCTCAGGTACCTAGGTATTAGTCTAACTGCTGATCCCTCTCGCCTGCTAGGCTCAAAATTTACGCAGCTTCAACGAAAAGTTGAGGGAGACTTACATAGATGGAATAAGCTCCATCTCACGTGGTTGGGTAGGATTAATACCGTCCGTATGGACCTTCTCCCGCGCCTCCTCTTCTTCTTTCAGACGATACCAACACTGCTACCTGCCTCCTTTTTCTCCAGATTAAAGAGTTCCATTATAAAATTCATATGGTCGCATGACAGATCAAAAATCTCTTATGCACTTCTGTCCAGACGAGTCGAGAGGGGAGGCATCGGTTTGCCTGATTTTCAGAAATATCATCACACTGCACTAGGTTTCTGCATATTAGATCTATTCCATTCGTCGTCTGGGAGGAGATGGGTAGAGATTGAGGCCTCCAACTGTGTCGGGAGCCCCCTGGCCGAGATCTGGACCTGGGAGTCACCGGAGAGCAGGTCACTGCCTTATATCACACGTAATCTACAACTTTTCCGGGCCCGGATGGGATACACCCCAGAGTACTGTAGGAATTAAGTACCGTCATAGATAAACCATTATTTTTAATATTTAAAGATTCCATAATAACAGGGTCTGCACCACAGGACTGGCGTACAGCAAATGTGGTGCCAATATTCAAAACGGGGTCAAAAACTGAACTTGGAAATTTATAGGCCAGTAAGCTTAACCTCTGTGGGTAAAATCCTAGCAGGTTTTCTAAGAGATGCTATACTGGAGTATCTGAAGAAAAATAACCTCATGACCCAATATCAACATGAGTTTACGAGGGACCGTTCCTGTCAAACTAATCTGATAAGCTTCTATGAAGAAGTAAGGGGCCTTTCACACTTGCGTTTTTTTCCTGATCTGGAAGATCAGGAAAAAAACCTGATTCTTACAGGATTAATTTTTTTACTCATTCACTTTAATGATTTCAGGTAGAATCTTGTTGTTTCAGGATTTTTCCTGAAACCATTAAAGTGAATGGGCAAAACAATGAATCCTGTAAGAATCAGCTTTTTCCTTATCTTCCAGATCAGGAAAAAAACGCAAGTGTGAAAGGCCCCTAAGTTCTGGACTGGACCAAAGAAATGCAGTGGACGTGGTGTATATGGACTTTTCAAAAGCTTTTGATACGGTGCCACACAAAAGGTTGATACATAAAATGAGAGCAATGGGGATAGGGGAAAATATGTGTAAGTGGTTAAGAACTGGCTTAGTGATAGGAAACAAAGGGTGGTCATTAATGGAACACACTCAGAATGGGTCACAGTTCACAGTGGAGTACCACAGGGGTCAGTGTTGGGCCCGCTTCTTTTTAATATATTTATTAATGACCTTGTAGGGGGCATACTGAGTAGAATCTCAATATTTGCAGATGACACTAAACTCTGCAGGGTAATCAATACAGAGGAGGACAATTTTATATTACAAGAGGATTTATGTAAACTAGAAGCTTGGGCTGATAAATGGCAAATGAGCTTTAATGGGGATAAATGTAAGGTCATGCACTTGGGCAGAGGAAACAAAAGGTATAATTATGTGCTTAATTGTAAAACACTGGGCAAAACTATCACTGAAAAAGACCTGGGTGTATGGGTAGATGACAAACTCTCATTTAGTGGCCAGTGTCAGGCAGCTGCTGCAAAGGCAAATAAAATAATGGAATGCATTAAAAGAGGCATAGAAGCTCATGAGGATGCCTTTCTTGAAAAATATAATATTACCAGTTATATATACTAGATTCTTTGATAGGGAGTTGATCCAGAGAATTAGTCTGTGTAATACTATTGTATAGGTTTGAGGAGTCTCATCGCTTAAGGGCAATGAAGAGCAGAGACGGGTTCTTGGGTGCAAAGTATTTATATACACACAGCAAACAATGTGAACGTAATACACAGCAAAAGCACACAAACATAACACGACCCCAATATATACTGCCGAGTGCAGTCCTTATGGGAACAGTCCGAAACACAAATAGTCCAAAGTATGTTAAGCCGGATGCATGTAGTCCATAGCACAAGTCCTTGTACTGGAACGACCGGAAAGATATAGTCCGTGGCAAAAAGGTCCCCACACCCGGATGACCGGGTAAAAAGTTCAAACACAGTTCCGAGTAGGAAATGAAACACAAGTTCCAAAAAGCAAACAGTACATAAGGTAATGACCGGGAAGTTGCTTACAAACTTGAAACGTCCGAGCCTGAAGATAGAAGCAGCGGAACCAGGAGCACAATGCAGGAAGCTTTAGGAAGAACCGAGATCTCACAGAGCTCCAGGGAAGTAAGTGGACCAAGGAGAACAACTGAGCAGGAGCAGACCAGGAACCAGTATACTCAAGCAATTAATGATCACCTGAGCCAGGTCTTTATGCAAACGAGACAGGAAGAAGGGCAAACAAAACAATGCTCTCCATGTTGACTGAGGGCAATATGGTCAAACGGCAGGCTGGAAAACCTGGAATACTGACATTACTCCCCCCTGGAAACGGCCTCAGGACGATCCCGGACCAGGCTTGTCCGGATACCTCCGATGGAATTGCGCAACCTTCTGGGGAGCGGAGATGTTACCTACCGGTTCCCAAGAATCGTCTTCGGGAGAGTACCCTGCCAACGAACAAGATACTGAAGCCGATGCCTATGAAGCCGAGAGTCGATGATGTCCTTAACCACAAACTGTTCGTGCCCATCAACCACCACTGGTGGGGGGGGAGGCACAACGCGTCCCTGAAATGTATTATGGAAAACCGGTTTCAATAAAGATACATGAAAAACAGGATGTACCTTCAGAGTCCGTGGTAACTTCAGCCGACAGGCCACAGAGCTCACAATCCCGGTGATCTTGAACGGGCCAATGAATTTCTGTCCTAGTTTTCGTGAAGGAACACCCAACTTCAGATTCCTAGTGGATAACCACACCGAATCCCCTACCTTATACACGGGTGCGGGTCTTCGGTAGACATCCACTGACTTCTTGTAACGCTCCTGAGCCGAGGCCAGAGACTCCTTTAGCACTTCTAGATTCTGCTGTAGAACCATCAGTCTGTCTCCAACCGCTGGGACCGACGTATCAACTGGCGACCTAGGTAAAATAGTTGGATGATAACCCAGGTTGGCGAAAAAGGGTGTTACCTTTGTGGAACTGCTCTGCGTATTGTTGTTTGAGAACTCTGCCAGGGGAAGCAGCTTGTACCAATCGTCTTGGAGATGGCTGACATAACATCGCAGGTACAGGTGAATTGCACCCCCCGGTCAGAGATGATCTCATCCGGTACCCCATGTAACCGAAACACGTTCTAGACTACTAGATCTACTGTCTCTGCGGCGGAGGGGAGGCCGGTACATGGTATGAAATGAGCCGCTTTAGTCAGCCGGTCCACTACCACCAAAATAGTATTGTGGCCCCCTGAGTCGGGCAACTCCACAATGAAGTCCATCGAGATGGTACGGGTAGCGGTTGAAGAAGTCCCGTAGGAGCAACACGAGGCACTTTGCACCGGGCACAAACCACACATGAGCGTACATAGTCTTTCACATCCTTTAAGCAGGTGGGCCACCAGAAAAAACGGCTTAAAAATTCCTGCGTCTTCTGTACCCCCCTATGACCTGCCAGCACAGAATCATGGACCAATTTGAGGACCCGAAGTCTTACAGCCTCCGGGACATAGATACGCCGTTCCCTCAGCCACAAACCATTCTTAAGGAGCAGATTTACGTCAGTGGGTGGAGCAGCAAGGAATACGTCACCGTCATAGGCCAGCTTGAGGTCCTTCCACAGGTCCCGGTCCTGGAGTACTCCAACGAAATTGGCATCCGATAAGACGGTCTTGGATGGGGTTCCTGGTACGGAGTCCACAGCGTGGATTCGGGACAAGGCATCAGCTTTCCCATTACGTGACCCTGGACGGTAAGAGACAATGAAATTAAACTGATTAAGGAACAGGCTTGCCGTGGAGACAGGCACCTGGCAGATTTAAGGAATTCCAGGTTACGATGGTCTGTGAGAACTACCACTTGTTGTGATGCTCCCTGCAAATGATGTCTCCATTCCTTAAACGCGGAAATAATGGCTAACAGTTCTTTATCTGCAATATCATAGTTTCTTTCTGCAGGGGACAACCGACGAGAAAAGAAAGCACACGGGTGTAGGAGTTCCTTGTCCCCAGTCCTTTGTGAAAGGATAGCCCCTAGTGCATTATCGGAAGCATCGACTTCCACAATGAAAGGGAGTACGGGATCCGGGTGTGTCAGTATGGGCGCCGAGGTAAAACAAACCTTGAGACGATCAAAAGCCCCCTGGGCCTGCGTGGACCATACGAACCTCTGCCCCTTCTTGGTGAGCAAGGTGATAGGACGCACAATCTCCGAGAAGTTGTGAATGAAGCGTCTGTAAAAATTTACGAAACCGACAAAGCGTTGTACCTCCTTGATGTTTCCTGGTACCGGCCAGTCTAGAATCGCCTGGATCTTGCTGGACTTCATGTTTAATCCCTGAGGAGAGATAACATACCCTAAGAAGTCGATCTGTGAGCGATGGAATTCACATTTCTCCAGCTTGATGTATAGGTGGTTATCTCTCAGACGGGTAAGTACAGCCTTTACGTGCTCCTGGTGTTCCTGTAGAGAATCAGAGAAAATCAAGATATCATCCATGTATATCACCATAAACTGATCCAATAGATCCCTAAATATATCATTGACCAAGTGCTGAAAAGCAGCGGGAGCGTTACAGAGCCCGAAAGGCATCACAAGGTATTCGAAATGGCCATAGCGACATCTGAACACCGTCTTCCACTCGTCTCCGGGACGTATACGGAGCAGGTTGTATGCCCCCCGGAGATCTAATTTGGTGAAGATCTTAGCCTGCCGTACTCTCTCCAACAGTTCGGGAATCAACAGTAGCGGATACCGGTTCCGGACGGTTATCTTGTTAAGTTCCCGGTAATCGATACACGGTCTCAGAGTCCCATCTTTCTTTTTCACGAAAAAGATGGGAGCCCCTGCGGGTGAGGATGAAGGTTGAATAAACCCCTTGGCTAAGCTTTCGTCGATATAGTCTTTCAATGATTGTAACTCCGGAGCCGCTAACGGGTAGACAGGACCAAACGGAATCTCGGCCCCTGGAAGTAAGTCTATGGGACAATCGTATGGTCTATGCGGGGGAAGCTGGTCTGCTTTTTTCTTGTCGCATATATCTGTAAACTCCTTATAGACTGGGGGGAGAACAGGTACCTGTATAGTGTCCTCCTCATTTTGCGTTACCGGTACTGTAGGACTGATGGTCGGGCCGACCTGGGGATGGAAAGATACTTCCTTTGTCTCCCAATCGATGATTGGATTTTCAGACCGCAGCCAAGGGAGTCCTAAAATGACTGGAAAGTGAGGAGAAGAAATCAACACAAAAGTCAGTGTCACCTGATGACCTGGTTTCATTACACAGTTAAGAGGTACCGTCTCCTGATCTACAGGTCCCAAAACTAATGGAGAACCGTCCACCGTTTCCATGGTTATTGGTGAGACTCGTTGTTGTGTTTTGATACCATGTCTCCTGGCAAAAGAAGAGTCCGTGAAGTTACCTCCCGCCCCGGCGTCTATCATGGCAGATGTAGGAATTAACTGTCCCTCCCACTGAATCTGAATTGGAAGAGAGCAATGGGTATAAATTGTCCTTAGGTGAAGCTGACATTAGTACAGAAGGAAAAACTGCATCCAGGTGTATACTTGAGTCAGAGATCTCGGATTCTGCGTCCGTGTTATCACACTCGGTTACGGCTGCCAGAACCTTATTTGGACGTTTAGGGCATTTTGGGCAGTTAATCAAAAAATGATCAGATTGACCACAATAAAAGCATAAACGCTCACGGAGCCGGTAGTCGCGACGTTCGTTGTTTTCCCGTCGTTGTAAAGAGTCCACTTGCATGGGAATGTCCTCGGCCTCCCGTGGAATCTTATTAGCGGGCTCCCTAGGAGGGAAAGCAGAATTGGTTATCCGGTTTACAGCTGCCCATTTTTCCTGTCTACATTCCGTCAATCGGGTATCAATGCTTACGCAGTGTTGAAGAAACAGTTCAAAGTCCTGGGGAGACTCGGCCCGAGCTAACTCGTCCTTAATTGCACCGGACAGTCCCTTTTTGAAAACCGATAACAGCGCATTATTTCCCCAATCGACATCCACCACTAACCTTTTAAATTCAGTACCATATTCAGTGACAGACCACTTTCCTTGACGTAGGGAAAGCAGAGCCGTTTCTGCGGTAGTACGGCGATTAGGGTCATCAAACATTTGCGCCATTGCTGTTACAAAATTATCCAGGTTATTCAAACGGATATCATGACTTTCAATCATGGGATTGACCCAAGCCAGTGCTCGTGATGTTAACAACATGACTATACATAATACCTTTGACCGATCTGACCGGAAATAGTTAGCATAAACATCGAAAAACAGCATACATTGATTAATAAACCCACGGAACTGAGCACGATCACCACTGAACCGAAACGGGGGTAATTTAGGCATACTGGTGGCTGGTGCGGGTACATTTTCCAGAACCTCCACTCTGGTTTGCACATCTCGGAGAGCCTGACCCACAGCCTGGTGATTATGGCCTAGCTGTCTCTCCATGTCTATGACCTTATTTTGCACCGCCTCGATCTCCTGCTGCAAGGAGTTAACCATGGAGAAAAGCTTCTCCACCCGTGTCTCCGTCATTGCCCTAAGCAGACTCCTCTTTCTGGGCTTGAGTATAATGTAATACTATTGTATAGGTTTGAGGAGTCTGATCGCTTAAGGGCAATGAAGAGCAGAGACGGGTTCTTGGGTGCAAAGTATTTATATACACACAGCAAACAATGTGAACGTAATACACAGCAAAAGCACACAAACATAACACGACCCCAATATATACTGCCGAGTGCAGTCCTTATGGAAACAGTCTGAAACACAAATAGTCCAAAGTATGTTAAGCCGGATGCATGTAGTCCATAGCACAAGTCCTTGTACTGGAACGACCGGAAAGATATAGTCCGTGGCAAAAAGGTCCCCACACCCGGATGACCGGGTAAAAAGTTCAAACACAGTTCCGAGTAGGAAATGAAACACAAGTTCCAAAAAGCAAACAGTACATAAGGTAACGACCGGGAAGTTGCTTACAAACTTGAAACGTCCGAGCCTGAAGATAGAAGCAGCGGAACCAGGAGCACAATGCAGGAAGCTTTAGGAAGAACCGAGATCTCACAGAGCTCCAGGGAAGTAAGTGGACCAAGGAGAACAACTGAGCAGGAGCAGACCAGGAACCAGTATACTCAAGCAATTAATGATCACCTGAGCCAGGTCTTTATGCAAACGAGACAGGAAGAAGGGCAAATAAAACAATGATCTCCATGTTGACTGAGGGCAATATGGTCAAACGGCAGGCTGGAAAACCTGGAATACTGACAGTCTGATTGCCATATCTGGAGTCAGGAAGGAATTTTTTTCCTCAATGTGGAGCTTAGTGTTGCCACATGGGTTTTTCTTTTTGCCTTCCTCTGGATCAACATGTTAGGCTATGGGTTAAACTAGATGGACTTAAAGTCTTCCTTCAACCTTAAAAACTATGTTACTATGTATTTCTCCTTCGTATCATTGGGGGACACAGGACCATGGGTGTATGCTTTTCTGCCACTAGGAGACGACTCTAAGTAGAGATTAAAATTGAGCCCTCGTTCCTGCAGTATACCCCCGCACGTAGGCGTAGATCTTCAGTTTTAGCTTTGTGTCACAGGAGGCACATGCGTTCTGTAGCTCAGACCACATCTACCAATTTTTATGTGTCATTTTTATTTTTTATTGTACTATTTCATTCTCTATTTTTACTACTGCTCACCTGAGAGCATGGGGATTCGAAGGTAGCACATCACGCAGGGACGACGGATCCTCATAAAGGACCCCGTTCTCCCAGCCCAGAGCCAGCAACAGCCACGGGTTATAACTGCATCCCCCTGCAGGACAGGGGGATGCACAGGCCAGCAGCACCCACAGGGCATGATACATCCCCTTACAGGACAGAGGGACAGAGGGACACACAGGACACATGGACAGCTCTCACCTCCTCCAATAAAAGAGCAGGTGATTGAGCCCTCAGCCAGCCTACACTGTCCCATCCATCCATCCCTAAGGTCCTCTTTACACGCTACCACTGAAAGGTAGCAACTGCCTGGCATTGGGGATATTTATGCCTGATGCCATGAAATTGCTACGAAATGGCGGCGTGTAAATAGGGCAGTTCCTCCCGGTGTCCTGCAGTTGATACCTGTTGCTGAGCCGTGCTCAAAAACCGAAGGCAACACAAAGGCACAATTGCTATGGTAGTGGCGTCTAAACGGGGCACAGGCATGGATGTTGCGTCGCCTAGTGAACTCCCAGGGGCGTGCCACGGCGTCATGGATACCACGCCCCATCAGCGATCATTGGTCGGGGCTACTGTGTAACCATTGGCTGTCCCTTCACAGGGCACCATATTTAAAGAGCTAGCCTGCGCAGGCTGGCCAATCATGACGCTATTGCGTTGTCCAATCAACGCTTTTGCATCATGAAATACACAACTCTGTCACGCCTATGTACTTACGGTGCGAAATATGTACACCCATATGCCTTTGTGGTAGTGGCGTGTGAAGTAGTGAAGGTTTTCAACAGGAAGTAAGCTGCAGGAACTGTGGAACTTCTGGGGAACAAAGATACCTTCAGTTGACAACGCAATGGTGGTGTCTATATGCGGCATCAGCGATCGGTATCCACCGTTAAAAACGTGCGCGTGCACGTGCGGTGGATACCTGTTGCTAGCCACAGTGGCGGCGTATAAAGGTACCTTAAGGGATCCGGTGCAGCAGCGGCTGCAGCATCTGCACCCACCTCGGGCTCCACAGCCTCCTCCTCTCAACCACAGCGGCCCCAGGCCAGGACTCGCACCGCCGGTAAGTTCAGGTGCGCGCCCAGGGCAGGGAGCCAAGGCACCATATCTCTGCATTGCCGCTACAGGACGCCACCGCGGGCTCCCAGGAGCCTTAGCTACTTTAGGCCTCGGTCTGGGCCTACATCTAGGTGCTGCCCATGGCCCCAGCTCATTGGCCGCACGCACATCACCGCCCCACCTCATAGGGGCGGGCACGATGACGCGGCCAGCCCCCACCTCATTGGCCGAGCCTTACGTCACAGCCCCGTGTCATAGGGGTGGGCGCAAGGGCAAGGCCACACCCCCAGCACCACAATTTGCCACTGAGTATGTCGCTCAGGGCTAAAACACAGCCCACACATAGGGGCCGGTGACAGACCTCTATATCTCACGCCCACAACTGCTTAAGGCCAGTCATCACACAACCCACTTAATAGGGGCACAGCCCTCAATCACACCCCCAAAACCGGCGCAAAATTCACAAACAAAGCAGCTACAGCTGCACAAATACACAGCCCTCAGGTAATAAAACTGGAACTAATACCTTTGCATAACTTAAAAAAGGAGTATAAGCTTAAATTATTTTGCAAAAGTATCAAATTTATTTTTATTAACAAAGAACAAGGACACAGGAAGGGGAGATCTAAAGTGCTCACGTGCCTAGAGATAGCAAATGGCTCATATAAGGTTCAATTTACCAGACAAATATATACATATCCCGTTGTTACATTAGAATATTGGTGTCTTCGCAGAGACCCACATACAGATAGCTCATATACAAGGGTATCTAATTACTCACTCTCCTACTGGCCACAAGGATTCAGGGTTACATAGACATATCACACATGTTCTACATCCTATACTGACCACTATAGAGCAAATGTAAAGAAAGGCACACACTTGTATTAAAACCAGCACCTGGGTAAGGAGCAAGACACCTTAGTAAAGCTTAATCATGACAGGCATGATATAGTACAAAGTCTAATTGGTGCACATATTTACCAGGGCCATCGCTGGCCATCTGCACAGAGCAGCGGGGGGGGAGGGAGGGGTGGTCCGGACCAAGTGCAGATGGCCAGCGATGGCCCTGGTAAACCAAACCAAACCAGTTAGTACACTGCAGTGCCATCGCTGACAGTAATCTGGTACACAATGGCAGATCCCAAACCGTCCAAAGAAAAAAGCAAAAGCAATGCAGGGAACAAGGCATCATTCACCAGTTACCAGGTCTCGCTCCCGCCCGAACATGCGTCCCAATGGTGCAAGGACTGTGAACCTGAATGTCCCACTGAGACTACCAGTGACGCAGGTCCCAGTACTTATTATTATTATTTATTTATATAGCGCCATTAGGTTCCATGGCGCTTTACATGAGGATAAGGGAGACAAGAACATGTACACTAAATCTAGGCGATCAGGACGTACAGGTACAGGAGGGGCAGGGACCCTGTCCACGAGGGCTCACAGTCTATGAGAGTACGTCTGACATCCCTCCATGGGGTATGACACTGTCACGACAGTTAGACTCAATAGTCCAAATATTGCAGTCCCGACCCTTACACAGCCAGTGACCACAAACGTCCCACTCCAGCAGGGAACATTCCCAGCCTACAGCACCCCTGCCCTCTAGAAAACGGACTAGTACCAGTCCATCCCAGAGACAATCGCCCAATACGCCAATCCGAAGTAAGAGGTCCCGCTCCCCTTCACCTCGTCACTCTGAATCATGCTGAATCACGCTCCGAGGGCAAACTTTCAGAACCGGATACACCCTACGAGAGTGACACCACTGACACCCAGGAATTGGTTGACAGCCTCATTGAAGCTGTTAACAGGACAATGAACATTAAAGATGAGTATGTCACCACACCAGAGCATAGTTTCTCGTTCACAAAGACTAAACGCCCTCACCGTGCTTTCTCTAACCATGAGGAGTTTAATGACATAGTCCAACGACACTGGGACCGGCCCGAAAAGCGCTTCGCAGGCCGCAAGGCCATCGAAGCCAAATTTCCTTTTTCCCCAGACCAGCACAAAAAATGGGCTGAGTCACCAGCTGTGGACCCCCCAGTGTTGCGTCTAGCTAACAAAACCTTGCTTACTCTCTCTTGACAGTTCATCTATCAGATTCCAATGACCGTCATCTCAACAGTCTAAGAAATGATGGGAGTACTGGTGTGTCACGGTCCGCGCTGCTGTGGTATGGATAAACTCACCAAAGAGCCAAATATATTTTCATCCTTTATTCCTCCTCTCTCCTACGCGTTTCAGCGCCACACCCGGCGCCTTCCTCAGGGACATTCAGGAAGGCGCCGGGTGTGGCGCTGAAACGTGTAGGAGAGAGGAGGAATAAAGGATGAAAATATATTTGGCTCTTTGGTGAGTTTATCCATACCACAGCAGCGCGGACCATGACACACCAGTACTCCCATAATTTCTTGGATTCAAACCACTATCCAGTGGTCGGTGGAGGTCCTGCAGCAGCTGGAACATAGATTCCAAAAACGCCTTCAAACCAGTTGTGGGGATCACAACTGGACCAGGTGAGCAGCTTCACAGCACCACCATCACACATAAGTGTCACTATTGCGCCTCTTGTCCCCCTCCCTATTTTCTTTTTACATCTCAACAGTCTAGCGCACTCAATTTTTGAGGCCTCAGGAGCAGCTCTCCCTCCCTTGTTAGCTATGGCGTGGGTAGCCAAAGCAGCGAGATCCTGGATCCAGGACCTACAAGACATGCTGCAAGACCCCGACCAGAACCTAGCTGACCTGCTTGAACTGCTTTCAAAAGCACAGCAGTACTTCCTGCTAGCGTCTATAGATGCAGCCAACTGCATCATATGCCATTTCCATGCACCAAACCATCTGGCTCAAGGGCTGGCACGCAGATTCAACATCAAAAAGATCCCTTATAAATCTAGCATACCAAGGAGGTCGTCTATTTGGCGAAAAACTCAACCAGCTCATCTCCAAAACCACAGGAGGAAAAAGCAAGTTTCTAGTATCTCCTGATTTCTTGGTATGACACTTTCGCAGTTCTTGCATGTTTTTACACCATTTTTTCTGTGTTTTGGCCATTGAACGCAGCACAAACGCAGAAAAGAACTGACCTGATCATTCTTTTTTCAAAACGTAGCAAAACCCTGGGGTGATGACACTTTCTGCAAAGAAATGAAACCAATGTGTGTGGACAAGGCTTATCTCTAAATCACAAAGGTTTTACTGGGAATCAAAAATGCAGGTTTCAATTAGGGTATATTAGCATAAAACCAAAGTAAAATCGCAGGAAAAACGCACTGTGTGAACATAGCCATATAATTCCCCAAGAGGACTAGTAAAATGAATAAAGCTATGTTCACACAGTGCACATTTTACTGCGTTACCTTGGTTTTATACTAATCTTAACCTGCATTTTTGATTTCCAGTAAAACCTATGTGATTCACAGGAAAGCTGGCTTAAACCCCCCCTCCTTCCCTTTAGCAGTGTTAATGTACATGCGCTGGGCAGGTACAGAACACTATTGACTTGCAGATTAACCCCATATCTGCAGGTTAATAGCATTTTTCCACATGACTGGTTTCCTTGAAATGACTTTCGGCCACTGGTCTCACATCATCATTGAACAGATAGCGATGTCCCACATCAAATTCAGGTCCCTCCGGCCTGACCCGAATGGGTCCTGGGCATCAGTGCTGCCATCAAAGCATGAAAATGGCCATGTTTTATAGACTTAGTGACTGGTGTTTTTATCGGATTAAATGACTTTGGGCCACTTCTCATAACAAACCATGTGCCCACAGTGTGTTATTTGATGTGTTTCATAGTGCAGTTCTGTGGCAAATCTGCAATCAAACCCTTATCCCTCAAAGTCAATGTGAATTCTGAAGTGTTGTGCACACGTTGCTTATTTTTCTCTTGCAGATTTCATGCAGAATACAATGTAGCATATCAATTCTGGGTGCGTTTTTGTAGCATTTTTTCTCACATTGACTTCAATTACCGTATATACTCGTGTATAAGCCGACCCGTGTATAAGCCGACCCCGCTACTTTTGCCCCCAAAATCTGGGAAAACCTATTGACTCGTGTATAAGCCTTGGGTGGACCCCAGCACAGGTATACAGCCCCCAGCAGTGTGGTATACAGCAGCCTCCCCAGTGGTATATACAGCCAAGGCCCCGGTGGTAGTATACAGCAGCAGCCCCAGTGGTATATACAGCAGCAGCCCCAGTGGTATATACAGTAGCAGCCCCAGTGGTATATACAGTAGCAGCCCCAGTGGTAGTATACAGCAGCCCCAGAGGTAGTATACAGCAGCCCCAGAGGTATATACAGCAGCCCCATTGGTAGTATACAGCAGCCCCATAGGTATATACAGCAGCCCCAGTGGTAGTATACAGCAGCCCCAGTGGTAGTATACAGCAGCCCCAGAGGTGTATACAGCAGCCCCAGAGGTATATACAGCGGCCCCAGTGGTAGTATACAGCAGCCCCAGAGGTATATACAGTCCCCCCCATCAGTATACAGGCCCCCCCTTGCTGCCGCAATCCTGTAAAGCAAGAGATCATTATACTTATCCCTGCCGCTGTCCCGCCGCCGCCATCGCGCTCCTCCGGCTTCATCCGGCTTCTTCCTGCTTCCTCCTCTGGTCGGCGCAGGCAATGACGTCATTGCCTGTGCCCACCAGAAGAAGCCGGATGAAGCCGGAGGAGCGCGATGGTGGCGGCGGGACAGCGGCAGGGATAAGTATAATGATCTCTTGCTTTACAGGATTGCGGCAGCAAGGGTGGGGGCCTGTATACTGATGGGGGGGGACTGTATGCTGTATACAGTGTATACAGTATACAGTGACTCGCGTATAAGCCGAGGGGAGGACTTTTCAGCCCAATTTTTGGGCTGAAAAACTCGGCTTATACGCGAGTATATACGGTAGGTAAGCAATTAGGTAAGCTAAAAAACACTAGCAAAATGCAGGCATGTGCCCACAGTGTGTTTTTGGTGCAGAGTTGATGTGTTTTTATAAATTGTTAAATTGACCGAAATGATTTGTCACCAGGAGAAATATTGTGCTCCCCGCCCTACTCTTTCGTCTCCTCTCCTCTTGTGTCCTCTCCTCTCCTCTCATTTCTGATGCACCCCAGAGCCGTGGGGTACTCGGAATTGGGCTGTTCTACACATCTGATGAGTCACAGAGGTTAAGACCTGGCTTTCGTGACCCTGGGTTCAGTTGTAAGAGGCAGTTCTTGGTGAATGTAGGGAAAAGGGTTTAAAAGGGAATTATTCATGACCCCACCCGTGGTTTTTGGCTATAGGTAGCCACTGCTGCTGCAGAACCTCTGGGGATGTTGGACAGGCAGCTGGGATGTAGTGGCTCCCCACAGGCGGAGTGGATCCCCGGGACAGTGGATAATGCAAGGTGTAGGGTGCAGGATGTAGGGTGCACCTTAACAGACAGACTCACGTTTTGTAGGTTCCTCAAGTCCTTTACTGGCAATACCGGTTCGTTCGTGTAACCTGGGAGCAACTCAGGGTTCTCCACACCCGGAAAATTCTGAGACCTCCATGCTGCGCTTTTTCCTGTGGGTCCCTGCTGCTGCTTGAAGCTGAGTGAGGGGTGAGGAGAGGTGGCGCTGGAGGGGTGAGTAGAGGTGGTGCTGGAGGGGTGAGGAGAGGTGGCGATGGAGGGGTGAGGAGAGGTGGCGCTGGAGGGGTGAGGAGAGGTGGCGCTGGAGAGGTGAGGAGAGGTGGCGCTGGAGGGGTGAGGAGAGGTGGCGCTGGAGGGGTGAGGAGAGGTGGCTCTGGAGGAGTGAGGAGAGGTGGTGCTGGAGGGGTGAGGAGAGGTGGTGCTCGAGGGGTGAGGAGGGTGGAGGGGTGAGGAGAGGTGGCGCTGGAGGGGTGAGGAGCGGTGGCGCTGGAGGGGTGAGGAGGGTGGAGGGGTGACGGTGCTGCAGGACGGTGCTGGGCGTAGGGAGTCAGGGGAGCCTGCTCTGGCCCTGATACTGGGGTCCCTGAGTTGCCCTGTACTCAGAGGTACCTCTGATGGTGAGGATGTCCGAGCCGCCAACCTAAGACCCTAAAATTCCCTCCTGAGGAGCCCTAGGTATAAGCTGGCTGAACTGTCAAGTGGTGAAGAAGGTTTGCAGGCAAGCAGACCTCACCCCTAAAGTAAGACTTAACGTACCATTCACGGGCCACATTGTGCATTGAAATAACATCATAAGTGCATCATTGCATGTAACCTGAACGATTCAACTACGATAAATTGTCGAGTCGGAGTTGACAGGTTTATGAACATGTTCAAAAACCTGATGATTTCAACTCAACCAACCTGCTGCATCGTTCTGCTTTCCACCGCGATAACGATGTCAGCGACTTCAATGATCGTCAAACAAAGCCCTTAGGCGTGCCTGGACATTGTGTTTACTGCGCCCCGTCTGTACCGATTGGGAGTCACTACTGCGTTCCGATTGGCTGGTGTTGTTTATGAAAAAGGCGCCATATTTGAAGATCCGTGTTTTGATCAGTACACTCATGTAGTTGTTTCTTTTTGATCTATGCAGTAAACACATTCAACAAGGAGACTCATTGAAGTCGCCATTGTGTTGTATAGGCGTTTATGTACCTGAGTCTGCACACACATAATGAATTGTACTAACGATACATTTTTGAAGTCCTAAATGTATATGTAAATGTGTTGGTTACCTAGTTTATTTTTGTTGTTAAAGTCATGAGCCAACATGAGCCCCATTTAATATATAAAATCCCAAGGCCACTTCCGTCACTTTGACCACGACTTCCGTCACTTTGTCATGGCCTAAGTGACGCCACCACAAAGCTACACCCGTCCAGGGTGCACCAACATGGCGGCCGTAAGCGGAGCGGGACTCGGGCAGCCCCGCCACGCTTACGGCCGCCCCTACACTGCCCAAAACACAGACCACTGGCGGGAGACGACCGCCATTAGCCGGTCGTCTCCCGCCCGCCACACACCACTTCAGGAGATGACCGGCTAATGCCGGTCGTCTCCCAGGTGCCTCACGCTCGCTCCGCCCGCTTTCACTGGTACAGGCTCCTCCCCCTCACTTCCGGCGCCCGACCCTGCTGACCTGACGCCTCACAGGGCTATGGCGGCAGCACGGACCGGCCTCCGCTCCTGGACTGCCCCGAGCCTCCGGGGGTCAGCCCTCTGCCGCACGCTGACCAGGAGGACAAGTCGCCCTGGGGATACCGAGCCAGCTGCTGTGCAGCCTGGATGGAGGGAGAGAGGTAGGTGTGCAGCGTGAAGGAGGAGAGGTGTGCCGAGCGCTGATGTCGCCGCTCCAGCCTCCTCTCTCCTCACCCCTCCAGCGCCACCTCTCCTCACCCCTCCACCCTCCTCACCCCTCCAGCGCCACCTCTTCTCACACCTCCACCCTCCTCACCCCTCCAGCGCCACCTCTCCTCACCCCTCCACCCTCCTCACCCCTCCAGCGCCCCCTCTCCTCACCCCTCCAGCGCCACCTCTCCTCACCCCTCCAGAGCCACCTCTCCTCACCCCTCCAGCGCCACCTCTCCTCACCCCTCCAGCGCCACCTCTCCTCACCCCTCCAGCGCCTCCTCTCCTCACCCCTCCAGCAGGACCTCTCCTCACCCCTCCAGCCGGACCTCTCCTCACCCCTCCAGCAGGACCTCTCCTCACCCCTCCAGCCGGACTTCTCCTCACCCCTCCAGCCGGACCTCTCCTCACCCCTCCAGCTGGACCTCTCCTCACCCCTCCAGCTGGACTCTCCTCACCCTCAGCTGGACTCCCTCACCCCTCCAGCTGGACCTCTCCTCACCCCTCCAGCGCCACCTCTCCTTACCCCTCCACCTTCCTCACCCCTCCAGCGCCACCTCTCCTCACCCCTCCACCCTCCTCACCCCTCCAGCGCCACCTCTCTTCACCCCTCCACCCTCCTCACGCCTCCAGCGCCACCTGTCCTCACCCCTCCAGCCGGACCTCTCCTCACCCCTCCACCGCCACCTCTCCTCACCCCTCCACCGCCACCTCTCCTCACCCCTCCACCCTCCTCACCCCTCCAGCGCCACCTCTCCTCACCTCTCCACCCTCCTCACCCTCCAGCGCCACCTCTCCTCACTCCTCCACCCTCCTCACCCCTCCAGCGCCGCCTCTCCTCACCCCTCCACCCTCCTCACCCCTCCTGCGCCACCTCTCCTCACCCCTCCACCCTCCTCATCCCTCCAGCGCCACCTCTCCTCACCCCTCCACCCTCCTCACCCCTCCAGCGCCACCTCTCCTCACCCCTCCAGCGCCACCTATCCTCACCCCTCCAGCGCCACCTCTCCTCACCCATCCAGCACCACTTCTCCTCAACCCCTCCAGCCGGACCTCTCCTCACCCCTCCAGCCGGACCTCTCCTCACCCCTCCAGCCGGAGCACTCCTCACCCCTCCAGCGCCAGCTCTCCTCATCCCTCCAGCAGGACCTCTTCTCACCCCTCCAGCCGGACCTCTCCTTACCCCTCCAGCCGGACCTCTCCTCACCCCTCTAGACGGACCTCTCCTCACCCCTCCAGCCGGACCTCTCCTCACCCCTCCAGCGCCACCTCTCCTCACCCCTCCAGCGCCACCTCTCCTCACCTCTCCAGCGCCACCTCTCCTCACCCCTCCAGCCCCTCTCCAGCCCACCTCTCCTCACCCCTCCAGCGCCACCTCTCCTCACCCCTCCACCCTCCTCACCCCTCCTGTGCCACCTCTCCTCACCCTTCCACCCTCCTCACCCCTCCAGCGCCACCTCTCCTCACCCCTCCAGCGCCACCTCTCCTCACCCCTCCAGAGCCACCTCTCCTCACCCCTCCAGCGACCTCTCCTCACCCCACCAGCGCCACCTCTCCTCACCCCACCAGCGCCACCTCTCCTCACCCCTCCAGCCGGACCTCTCCTCACCCCTCCAGCCGGACCTCTCCTCACCCCTCCAGCCGGACCTCTCCTCACCCCTCCAGCCGGACCTCTCCTCATCCCTCCAGCTGGACCACTCCTTACCCCTCCAGCGCCAGCTCTCCTCACCCCTCCAGCAGGACCTCTCCTCACCCCTCCAGCAGGACCTCTCCTTACCCTCCAGCCGGACCTCTCCTCACCCCTCTAGCCCGGACCTCTCCTCACCCCCTCTGACCCCGGACCTCTCTCATCACCCCTCACTACCCAGGCACCTCTCTCACCCTCATTCCTCCACCCAGGCCACCTCTCCTCACACCCTCACCCTCCACCAGGACCTCTCCTCACCCCTCCAGCGCCACCTCTCCTCACCTCTCCAGCACCACCTCTCCTCTACCCCTCCAGCCGCCACCTATCCTCCACCCGTCAGGCCACCTCTCCTCACCCCTCCAGCGCCACCTCTCCTCACCCCTCCAGGACCCCACCGCCTCACCCCTCCCACGCCAGACTCTCCTCACCCCTCACACCCTCCTCACCCTCCAGCGCCACTCTCTCCTCACCTCTCCCACCATCTCTCCTCACACCCTCCAGCGCCACCTCTCCTCACCCCCCTCCCACCCCCTCACCCCTCACCCTCCAGCACCTCTCCTCACCTCACACCTCCTACCTCTCCTCCTACACCCTCCTGCGCACCTCTCCTCACCCCTCCCACCCTCCTCACCCTCCAGCGCACCTCTCCTCACCCCTCACCCACTCCTCTCACTCCACAGCGCCACCTCTCCTCACCCCTCCAGCGCACCCTCCTCACTCACCCCTACCCACGACACCTCTCCTCACCCCTCACGCCACCTCTCCTCACCCCTCCAGCCCTCTCTCACCCTCCAGCGCCACCTCTTCTCATGCCTCCAGACCCACCTCTCCTCACCCCTCCAGCCTGGACATCAACTCTATCACTGACCTATACTCGACCCACGAGCCGGTATCTCTCTACCACAGACCCCTGTTCTGTACCAGACCGTTACTCTGCACCCACGTAGCCGCTGATTATCTGCTACCCACAGACCTGATCTCTCTACCCCAGGCCCTGTATCACTCTGCCTAGCCACAGACCTCTACTCTGTACCCACAGCGCCACCTTATCCTCACCCGACCGTATCCTCCTACCCAGACCTGTATACTCTGCTACCCCAGAGCGCCTTATCTCTGCTACCCCACAGACGCTCTATCTCTGCTACCCCCAGCGCCGCCTGTATACTCTCTACCCACCCGCCTCTACTCCTACCTCCAGGCCACCTGTATCTCTGATACCCACAGCGCCTCTATACTCCGCCTCCAGAGCCAGCCTCTCTCGCACCACGAGCCGCGTACCACTACTCCCTCACCCCCCACCAGCCCACCTCTCCTCACCCCTCCAGTCGCCATCCTCTCCTCACCCCTCCAGCGCCACCTCTCCTCACCCCTCCAGAGCCACCTCTCCTCACCCCTCCAGCCACCTCTCCTCACCCCTCCAGCGGACCTCTCCTCACCCCTCCAGCTGGACCTCTCCTCACCCCTCCAGCATGGACCTCTCCTCACCCCTCCAGCTGGACCTCTCCTCACCCTCTAGCTGGACCTCTCCTCACCCCTCCAGGCCGACCTCCCCTCACCCCTCCAGTCGCACCTCTCCTCACCCCTCCAGATGGACCTCTCCTCACCCCTCCAGCTGGACCTCTCTCTCACCCCTCCAGCGGGACCTCTCCTCACCCCTCCAGCTGGACCTTCCTCACCCCTCTAGCTGGGACCTCTCTCACCCCTCCATCGCCCCCTCTCCTCACCCCTCCAGTCGCACCTCTCCTCACCCCTCCAGCGCCACCTCTCCTCACCCTTCCAGCGACCACCTCTCCTCACCCCTCCAGCGCACCTCTCCTCACCCCTCCAGCGGACTTCTCACCCCACCAGCCGGACCTCTCCTCACCCCTCCATCGCCACCTTTCCTCACCCCTCCAGCCCACCTCTCCTCACCCTCCAGCGCCACCTCCTTCTCATGCCTCCAACCCCACCTCTCCTCACCCCTCCAGCCTCCCCACATCCAAACTCTCTACCACTAGACCGCCATTCAATACTCTGCTATCCACTAGAGCCGCCTGTATACTCTGCTACCCACAGAGCCGCCTGTATACTCTGCTACCCACAGAGCGCCTGTATACTCTGCTACCCACAGAGCCGCCTGTATACTCTGCTACCCACAGACCCATCTGTATACTCTGCTACCCACAGAGACGCCTGTATACTCTGCTAGCCACAGAGACGCCTCTATACTCTGCTACCCACAGACCCGCCTGTATACTCTGCTACCCACAGACCCGTCTGTATACTCTGCTACCCACAGATGCCGCCTGTATACTCTGCTAACCACAGAGCCGCCTGTATACTCTGCTACCCACAGACCGCCTGTATACTCTGCTACCCACAGAGCCGCCTGTATACTTCTACCCACAGAGCCTTCTGTATACTCTGCTACCCACAAGCCTTACTGTATACTCTGCTACCCACAGACCGCCTCTATACTCTGCTACCCACAGACCCTGCCTGTATACTCTGCTAGCCACAGAGCCGCCTGTATACTCTGCTACCCCTCCACCACCTCCTCACCCCTCCAGCGCCCCCTTCCTCACCCTCCAGTGCCACCTCTCCTCACCCCTCCAGCGCCACCTCTCCTCACCCTCCAGAGCCACCTCTCCTCACCCCTCCAGCGCCACCTCTCCTCACCCCTCCAGCGCCACCTCTCCTCACCCCTCCAGCCGGACCTCTCCTCACCCCTCCAGCAGGACCTCTCCTCACCCCTCCAGCAGGACCTCTCCTCACCTCTCCAGCAGGACCTCTCCTCAACCCCTCCAGCCGGACCTCCCCTCACCCCTCCAGCCGGACCTCTCCTCACCCCTCCAGATGGACCTCTCCTCACCCCTCCAGCCGGACCTCTCCTCACCCCTCCAGCGCCACCTCTCCTCACCCCTCCAGCTGGACCTTTCCTCACCCCTCCAGCTGCACCTCTCTTTACCTCTCCATCCGCACCTCTCCTCACCCCTCCAGCGCCACCTCTCCTCACCCTCCAGCGCCACCTCTCCTCACCCTCCAGCACCACCTCTCCTCACCCCTCCAGTCGCACCTCTCCTCACCCCTCGAGTCGCACCTCTCCTCACCCCTCCAGCCGGACCTCTCCTCACCCCTCCATCGCCAACCTCTCCTCACCCCTCCAGCACCACCTCTCCTCACCCTTCCAGCGCCACCTCTCCTTACCCTCCAGCGCCACCTCTCCTCACCCCTCCAGCGCCACCTCTTCTCACCCCTCCAACCCCACCTCTCCTAACACCTCCAGCCTCCCGCCACATCAAACTCTGCTATCCACTGAGCCGCCTCTATACTCTGCTACCCACAGAGCCGCCTGTATACTCTGCTACCCACAGAGACGCCTCTATACTCTGCTACCCACAGACCCGCCTGTATACTCTGCTACCCACAGACCCATCTGTATACTCTGCTACCCACAGAGCCGCCTGTATACTCTGCTACCCACAGAGACGCCTCTATACTCTGCTACCCACAGACCCGCCTGTATACTCTGCTACCCACAGACCCGTCTGTATACTCTGCTACCCACAGACTCGCCTGTATACTCTGCTACCCACAGACCCGCCTGTGTACTCTGCTACCCACAGACCTGCCTGTATACTCTGCTACCCACAGACCCGCCTGTATAATCTACCCACAGAGCCTTCTGTATACTCTGCTACCCACAAAGCCTTCTGTATACTCTGCTACCCACAGACCCGCCTGTATACTCTGCTACCCACAGACCCGCCTGTATACTCTGCTACCCACAGAGCCGCCTCTATACTCTGCTACCCACAGAGCCGCCTCTATACTCTGCTACCAAGAGACCAGCCTGTATACTCTGCTACCCACAGACCCGCCTGTATAATCTGCTACCCACAGAGCCGCCTGTATAATCTGCTACCCCACAGAGCCTTCTGTATACTCTGCTACCCACAGACCCGCCTGTATACTCTGCTACCCACAGACCCACCTGTATAATCTGCTACCCACAGAGCCGCCTGTATAATCTGCTACCCACAGAGCCTTCTGTATACTCTGCTAACCATAGAGCCGCCTGTATACTCTGCTAGCCACAGAGCCGCCTGTATACTCTGCTACCCACAGAGCCGTCTGTATACTCTGCTACCCACAGAGCCGCCCGTATACTCTGCTACCCACTAACCCGCCTGTATACACACAATTGATTTCACCGCGCTCCCGATGCTATTGCATCGGTCCCCTGACCACTGCACTCTGCCCCTGACCACTGCACTCTGCCCCTGACCACTGCACTCTGCCCCTGAGGCAGACTACGAGCCACTGAGCCTCCGTAAACTCTGCTAACCACTGAGCCCCCGTATACCCTGCTAACCATCGGCTAGAATACCCAATTTTTTAGAATCAGGCCGCCATCTAGTATATAAATAAATGTACACATCTTGAAACCTTCTGAATGTCATTGGTCATGTATGTCTGCCACATTGGTACCTAAAGTATGTCAACATATATGTTTTGACTTCACGTATGCAGAGTACATACACACATTTCAACACACAACCAACCATTTCCTGTATCATTGACACATACATACTGTATGTATGTGTATACACATGTACACATTGGTGTCCTCATACATACATACAAACATAGTCGTAGATGGGTCAATTGTGGATACATGATTGTGGTATCAATGGAAAAACGGAATACTATGCTCTTAATGTGTATGGGCACAGGCAGACAACCATGGCTCACGCACCAGCGTTGCCGTCTCACAATTTTGTGACCGCATGAGCGTCTCTGAAAAGGCTGACCATTGCATGTGCAGGCGCCTCCTTTGCAGTTGCCACAGCGTCCTCGGCATGACTAACGTGCGGCGTGACATCATGACGTTGTCGTTTGCACTGCCCTCTGCCCCGGCATAAGCATGGCTGCTGTGCGCCGCTCTGCACCCTGGGGAGACGCGGAACTGATGCTCCTCATCAGCATCCGTGACTGGTGGGACTATTGGTGCAATTTGCACCATGAGCACCCAATCCTGCATAAGCAGGCTGTGGTCAAAAAAATCTCCAGGGCACTTCAGAGAAAGCTGGGGGTAGAGAGGACAACTCGGCAGATTTAGAAAAAAAATAGCAGACATGAAATATAAGTCCAGGGACCACATTGCCGCCCTATGTGCCCGGCTGCCGAGAATGCGTGGTGAGTAATTACAAACCCACATACTCATGACAACACAAAACACACAACTTATATCACATGGAAGTGTACCCTGTCTCATAGTGTCTTCTTTCTTTTAATGTCCTTTTTATTGAAAAAGATAGTCATATAAATAAGTAACATTTACATATAGTAAAATATAAAAATACGTAATAATAAGAAAACAAAGACAAAATATAGTATATATAGATGTAGTGGGTAGAAATTGGAATAGCTGGACCAGTGGTTCCACATTTAGTTCTTGTCTTATTAAAGTTAGATGTTTTCCTGGACCAGATCAAAAAGTACTGTATCAAGGTATATTAAGTTGAGAAGGAGCCAGAGGGGGTGACAGAGAGGACAAAAGGGAATTAAAGAAGGGGGTACAAGGGAAATCTGAGTGACTGCCATTACTGCGTGATATACAGGGTGCTATCTTATATATAAATACCGGAGGGATTTGTGACGTCACATCCGTCACTTTGCCCCAGCGTCCGGTCCCTCTGCCCAGAGGTACACCCGCTCAGGGTGACCCAAGATGGAGGCCGTAAGCGGGAGCCGAGACTCATAGAGATCGCAATGCTTACGGCCGCCCCTAACACACACACACCACACACACCACACAGAGTCGCCTATACTTACCACCTCTCCTCCGTCTTCTCCGCCGCCGATATGTCGCCGCCCGATATGTCTGGATAACTGGATCCAATATGGCATCCAGAAAGTCTCGCGAGACTTCCCGGACGCAATATTGGATCCAGAGCTCCAGGAGCGGCGACATGGCGGCGGAGGAGGATAGAGCTCGATCGCGCCGCTGGAGCCCGGAGAGGTGAGAAAAAAAGATGCTTAGCTAATTTTAACCCCTGCCGTTTGAAAGAGAGGAAGGGGAGTGGGGAGCATCGAGGCATGCAAGGGGGAAAGCAGCACTGTCACCTCTGTGTCTATAGCACCTGCAGCACCATTGTCACCTCTGTGTGTATAGTACCTGCAGCACCATTGTCACCTCTGTGTGTATTGTACCAGCACCATTGTCACCTCTGTGTCTATAGCACCTGCAGCACCATTGTCACCTCTGTGTGTATAGTACCTGCAGCACCATTGTGACCTCTGTGTGTTTTGTACTAACCACACTATCATCTGTGTGTATACTACCACCAGCATCAGCACTGTCACCTGTGTGTATAGTACCACCAGCACTGTCACCTGTGTGTATTGTACCAGCAGCAATGTCACCTGTGTGTATTGTACCTGCAGCACCATTGTCACCTCTGTGTGTATAGTACCTGCAGCACCATTGTCACCTCTGTGTGTATAGTACCTGCAGCACCATTGTCACCTCTGTGTGTATTGTACCAGCACCATTGTCACCTCTGTGTGTATAGTACCTGCAGCACCATTGTCACCCCTGTGTCTTTAGTACTGCAGCACCATTGTCACCTCTGTGTCTATAGTACCTGCAGCACCATTGTCACCTCTGTGTCTAAATTAACGCAGCACCATTGTCACCTCTGTGTGTATAGTACCTGCAGCACCATTGTCACCTCTGTGTGTATAGTACCTGCAGCACCATTGTCACCTCTGTGTGTATTGTACCAGCTCCATTGTCACTCTGTGTGTATAGTACCTGCAGCACCATTGTCGCCTCTGTGTGTATTGTACCAGCACCATTGTCACTCTGTGTGTATAATACCTGCAGCACCATTGTCACCTCTGTGTGTATTGTACCAGCACCATTGTCACCTCTGTGTGTATAGTACCTTCAGCACCATTGTGACCTCTGTGTGTATTGTATTAACCGCACTATCATCTGTGTGTATACTACCACCAGCATCAGCACTGTCACCTGTGTGTATTGTACCAGCAGCATTGTCACCTGTGTGTATTGCACCTGCAGCACCATTGTCACTCTGTGTGTATAGTACCTGCAGCACCATTGTCACCTCTGTGTTTATAGCACTTGCAGCACCATTGTCACCTCTGTGTATAGGTACCTTTTAGACGCAGCCATTGTCACCTCTGTCTATAGTACCTGCAGCACCATTGTCACCTCTGTGTCTATAGTACCTGCAGCACCATTGTCACCTGTTTGAATAGTACCTGCAGCACCATTGTCACCTCTGTGTGTATAGTACCTGCAGCACCATTGTCGACTCTGTGTGTATTGTACCAGCACCATTGTCACTCTGTGTGTATAGTACCTGCAGCACCATTGTCACCTCTGTGTGTATAGTACCTGCAGCACCATTGTCACCTCTGTGTGTATTGTACCAGCACCATTGTCACCTCTGTGTGTATAGTACCTGCAGCACCATTGTCACCTTTGTGTGTATTGTACTAACCGCACTATCATCTGTGTGTATACTACCCCAGCATCAGCACTGTCACCTGTGTGTATTGTACCAGCAGCATTGTCACCTGTGTGTATAGCACGTGCAGCACCATTTCACCTCTGTGTGTATAGTACCTGCAGCACCATTGTCACCTCTGTGTGCATAGTACCTGCAGCACCATTGTCACCTCTGTGTGTATTGTACCAGCACCATTGTCACCTCTGTGTGTATAGTACTGCAGCACCATTGTACCTCTGTGTGTATTGTACAACCTCCTATCATCTTTTGTTGTATACTACCACCATGCACATCTAGCACTGTCACCTGTGTGTATTGTCCAGCAGCATTGTCACCTGTGTGTATTAGCACCTGCAGCACCATTGTCACTCTGTGTGTATTGTACCTAGCACCATTGTCACCTCTGTGTGTATAGTCACTGCAGCACCATTGTCACCTCTGTGTGTATATGTACCTGCAGCACCATTGTCACCTCTGTGTTATAGCACCTGCAGCACCATTGTCACCTCTGTGTGTATTGTCCGCAGCACCATTGTCACCTCTGTTGTATAGTACCTGCAGCACCATTGTCACCCTGTGTGTATAGTACCTGCAGCACATTGTCACCTGTGTGTATTGTACCAGCACCATTGTCACCTCGTGTGTATATGTACCTGCAGCACCATTGTCACCTCTGTGTGCATAGTACCTGCAGCACCATTGTCACCTCTGTGTGTATTGTACCTGCAGCACATTGTCACCTCTGTGTGTATAGTACCTTGAAGCACCATTGTCACCTCGTGTGTATAGTACCGCAGCACCATTGTCACCTGTGTGTATAGTACCTGCAGCACCATTGTCACCTCTGTGTTATAGTACCTGCAGCACCATTGTCACCTCTGTGTGCTATAGTACCTGCAGCACCATTGTCACCTCTGTGTGTATGTCACTGCACCATTGTCACCTCTGTGTGTATAGTACCTGCAGCACCATTGTCACTCTGTGTGTATTGTACCAGCACCATTGTCACCTCTGTGTGTATAGTACCTGCAGCACCATTGTCACTCTGTGTGTATAGTACCTGCAGCACCATTGTCACCTCTGTGTGTATTGTACCAGCACCATTGTCACCTCTTGTGTATTGTACCTGCAGCACCATTGTCACCTCTGTGTGTATAGTACCTGCAGCACATGTCACTCTGTGTGATAGTACCTAGCCAGCACCTTGTCACTCTGTGTGTATTGTACAGCAGCACCATTGTCACCTGTGTATAGTACTGCAGCACCATTGTCACCTCTGTGTGTATTGTACCCGCAGCACCATTGTCACCTCTGTGTCTATAGTACCTGCAGCACCATTGTCACCTCTGTGTGTATTAGTACCTGCAGCACATTGTCACCTCTGTGTGATAGTATACCATGTCACCTCTGTGTGTATTGTACCAGCACCATTGTCACCTCTGTGTGTATAGTAACTGCAGCACCATTGTGACCTCTGTGTGTATTGTACTAACTCATATCATCTGTGTGTATACTACCATCCAGCATCAGCACTGTCACCTGTGTGTATTGTACCAGCAGCATTGTCACCTGTTGTGTATAGCACCTGCAGCACCATTGTCACCTCTGTGTGTATAGTACCTGCAGCACCATTGTCACCTCTGTGTGTATAGCACATAGCAGCACCATTGTCACCTCTGTGTGTATAGTACCTGCAGCACCATTGTCACCTCTGTGTTCATAGCACCTGCAGCACCATTGTCACCTCTGTGTGTATAGTACACTGCAGCACCATTGTCACCTCTGCTTGTTATAGTACCTGCAGCACCATTGTCACCTGTGTGTATAGTACCCTGCAGCACCATTGTCACCTGTGTGTATTGTACCAGCACCATTGTCACCTCTGTGTATATAGTACCTGCAGCACCATTGTCACCTCTGTGTGCATAGTACCTGCAGCACCATTGTCACTCTGTGTGTATTGTACCAGCAACCATTGTCACCTCTGTGTGTATAGTACTGCAGCACCATTGTCACCTCTGTGTGTATTGTACCAGCACCATTGTCACCTCTGTGTGTATAGTACCTGCAGCACCATTGTCACTCTGTGTGTATAGTACCTGCAGCACCATTGTCACCTCTGTGTGTATTGTACCAGCACCATTGTCACCTCTGTGTCTATAGCACCTGCAGCACCATTGTCACCTCTGTGTGTATAGTACCTGCAGCACCATTGTGACCTCTGTGTGTATTGTACTAACCACACTATCATCTGTGTGTATACTACCACAGCTTCAGCACTGTCACCTGTGTGTATAGTACCCCCAGCACTGTCACCTGTGTGTATTGTACCAGCAGCATTGTCACCTGTGTGTATTGTACCTGCAGCACCATTGTCACCTCTGTGTGTATAGTACCTGCAGCACCATTGTCACCTCTGTGTGTATAGTACCTGCAGCACCATTGTCACCTCTGTGTGTATTGTACCAGCACCATTGTCACTCTGTGTGTATAGTACCTGCAGCACCATTGTCACCTCTGTGTCTATAGTACCTGCAGCACCATTGTCACCTCTGTGTCTATAGTACCTGCAGCACCATTGTCACCTCTGTGTCTAAATTAACAGCAGCACCATTGTCACCTCTGTGTGTATAGTACTGCAGCACCATTGTCACCTCTGTGTGTATGTACCTGCAGCACCATTGTCACCTCTGTGTGTATTGTACCAGCCACATTGTCACCTCTGTGTGTATAGTACCTGCAGCACCATTGTCGCCTCTGTGTGTATTGTACCAGCACACATTGTCACCTCTGTGTGTATAATACCTGCAGCACCATTGTCACCTCTGTGTGTATTGTACCAGCACCATTGTCACCTCTGTGTGTATAGTACCTTCAGCACCATTGTGACCTCTGTGTGTATTGTATTCTACGCACCACTTATCATCTGTGTGTATACTACTACCAGCATCGCACTGTCACCTGTGTGTATTGTACCAGCACCATTGTCACCTGTGTGTATATGCACGTCAGCACCATTGTCACCTCTGTGTGTATTGTACCTGCAGCACCTTCATCTGTGTGCATATACCGCACACCATGTCACTTGTGTGTATTGTACCTCAGCACCATTGTCACCTCTGTGTGTATAGGACCTGCAGCACCATTGTCACCTCTGTGTGTATTGTACCAAACACCATTGTCACCTCTGTGTGTCATAGTACCTGCAGCACCATTGTCACCTCTGTGTGTATGTACCTGCAGCACCATTGTCACCTCTGTGTGCATAGTATGTGCAGCACCATTGTCACCTCTGTGTGTATTGTACCAGCACCATTGTCACCTCTGTGTGTATAGTACCTGCAGCACCATTGTCACCTCTGTGTGTATTGTACCAGCACCATTGTCACCTCTGTGTGTATAGTACCTGCAGCATCATTGTCACCTCTGTGTGCATAGTACCTGCAGCACCATTGTCACCTCTGTGTGTATTGTACCAGCATCCATTGTCACTCTGTGTGTATAGGACCTGCAGCACCATTGTCACTTCTGTGTGTATAGTACCTGCAGCACCATTGTCACCTCTGTGTGTATTGTACCAGCACCATTGTCACCTCTGTGTCTATAGCACCTGCAGCACCATTGTCACCTCTGTGTGTATAGTACCTGCAGACCATTGTGACACTCTGTGTGTATTGCCACTATACCACACTTCATCTGTGTGTATACTACACACTGCACTGTCACCTGTGTGTATGTACACAGCACTGTCACCTGTGTGTATTGTACCGCAGCAGCATTGTCACCTGTGTGTATTGTACCTGCAGCATCCATTGTCACCTCTGTGTGTATAGTACCTGCAGCACCATTGTCACCTCTTGTGTATAGTACCTGCAGCACCATTGTCACCTCTGTGTGTATTGTATCCAGCACCATTGTCACCTCTGTGTGTATAGTACCTGCAGCACCATTGTCACCTCTGTGTCTATAGTACCTGCAGCACATTGTCAACCTCTGTGTCTATTAGTACCTGCAGCACCATTGTCACCTCTGTGTCTAAATTAACAGCCAGCACCATTGTCACCTCTGTGTGTATAGTACCTGCAGCACCATTGTCACCTCTGTGTGTATAGTACTGCAGCACCATTGTCACCTCTGTGTGTATTGTACCAGCTCCATTGTCACCTCTGTGTGTATAGTACCTGCAGCACCATTGTCACTCTGTGTGTATTGTACCAGCACCATTGTCAACTCTGTGTGTATAATACCTGCAGCACATTGTCACCTCTGTGTGTATTGTACCAGCACCATTGTCACCTCTGTGTGTATAGTTACCTTCAGACACCATTGTGACCTCTGTGTGTATTGTATTAACCGCACTATCATCTGTGTGTATACTACCACCAGCATCAGCACTGTCACCTGTGTGTATTGTACCAGCAGCATTGTCACCTGTGTGTATTGCACCTGCAGCACCATTGTCACCTCTGTGTGTATAGTACCTGCAGCACCATTGTCACCTCTGTGTGCATAATACCTGCAGCACCATTGTCACCTCTGTGTTTATTGTACCAGCACCATTGTCACCTGTGTGTATAGGACCTGCAGCACCATTGTCACCCCTGTGTGTATTGTACCAGCACCATTGTCACCTCTGTGTGCATAGTACCTGCAGCACCATTGTCACCTCTGTGTGTATAGCATAACCGCACTATCATCTGTGTGTATACTACCACCAGCATCAGCTACTGTCACCTGTGTGTATTGTACCAGCAGCATTGTCACCTGTGTGTATAGCACTGAGCACCATTTACCTCGTGTGTATAGTACTGCAGCACCATTGTCACCTCTGTGTGCATAGTACTGCAGCACCATTGTCACCTCTGTGTGTATTGTACGCAGCACATTGTCACCTCTGTGTGTATAGTACCTGCAGCACCATTGTCACCTCTGTTGATTGTACGCAGCACCATTGTCACCTCTGTGTGTCATAGTACCTGCAGCACCATTGTCACCTCTGTGTGTATAGTACCTGCAGCACCATTGTCACCTCTGTGTGTATAGTATCTGCAGCACCATTGTCACCTCTGTGTGTATTGTACCAGCACCATTGTCACCTCTGTGTGTATATGTACCTGCAGACACCATTGTCACCTCTGTGTGTATAGTACCTGCAGCACCATTGTCACCTCTGTGTGTATTGTACCAGCACCATTGTCACCTCTGTGTGTATAGTACCTGCAGCACCATTGTCACCTCTGTGTGTATTGTACTAACCGCACTATCATCTGTGTGTATACTACCCAGCATCAGCACTGTCACCTGTGTGTATTGTACCAGCAGCATTGTCACCTGTGTGTATAGCACCTGCAGCACCATTGTCACTCTGTGTGTATAGTACCTGCAGCACCATTGTCACCTCTGTGTGCATAGTACCTGCAGCACCATTGTCACCTCTGTGTGTATAGTACCTGCAGCACCATTGTCACCTCTGTGTGTATAGTACCTGCAGCACCATTGTCACCTCTGTGTGTATTGTACCAGCACAGCACCATTGTCACCTCTGTGTGCATTGTACCGCACCATTGTCACTCTGTGTGTATAGTACCTGCAGCACCATTGTCACCTCTGTGTGTATTGTACGCACCATGTCCAGATTGTCACCTGTGTGTATGTACCAGCACCATTGTCACCTCTGTGTGTATTGTACCGCACCATTGTCACCTCTGTGTGTATAGTACCTGCAGACTGTACCTGTGTATGTACCAGCCTTGTCCCTGTGTGTATGTACCAGCACCATTGTCACCTCTGTGTGTATAGTACCGCAGCACCATTGTCACCTTGTGTGTATAGTACATGCAGCACCACTTGTCACATTTCATGTTGTGCGCCATTGTACCGATGCAGCACCTTATGTCACCTTGCCTGTGTGATAGTACCTGCAGCACCATTGTCACCTCTGTGTGTATAGTACCTGCAGCACCATTGTCACCTCTGTGTGTATTGTACTCAGCACCATTGTCACCTCTGTGTGTATAGTACCTGCAGCACCATTGTCACCTCTGTGTGTATTGTACTAACCGCACTATCATCTGTTGTGTATACTACCATCAGCATCAGCACTGTCACCTGTGTGTTTTGTACCAGCAGCATTGTCACCCGTGTGTATAGCACGTGCAGCACCATTGTCACCTCTGTGTATATAGTACCTGCAGCACCATTGTCACCTCTGTGTGCATAGTACCTGCAGCACTATTGTCACCTCTTTGTGTATTGTACCAGCACCATTGTCACCTCTGTGTGTATAGGACCTGCAGCACCATTGTTACCTCTGTGTGTATTTTACCAGCACCATTGTCACCTCTGTGTGCATGGTACCTGCAGCACCATTGTCACCTCTGTCTGCATAGTATGTGCAGCACCATTGTCACCTCTGTGTGTATAGTACCTGCAGCACCATTGTCACCTCTGTGTGCATAGTACCTGCAGCACCATTGTCACCTCTTTGTGTATTGTACCAGCACCATTGTCACCTCTGTGTGTATAGGACCTGCAGCACCATTGTCACCTCTGTGTGTATTTTACCAGCACCATTGTCACCTCTGTGTGCATAGTACCTGCAGCACCATTGTCACCTCTGTGTGCATAGTATGTGCAGCACCATTGTCACCTCTGTGTGTATAGTACCTGCAGCACCATTGTCACCTCTGTGTGTATAGCACCTGCAGCACCATTGTCACCTCTGTGTGTATAGTCAAGTCTCAGGGAAGGGGGGAAGGGGTGGTGCTGGTCAGTGGATATTTACCTGAGAGCCGGTTTAGTGCAAAGGAGTGGAGTGTCTGTTATCCAATCAAGTTATGCAAGAAAACTCCAGCACTTGGCGTGATCTTCATAATAGTTCATTTATTTGTGCAGATTAAAAATGAACATACAATTGAAAGGGAGACATGACCCCACGCTGGACGCGTTTCGGATTACATCCTTTTTCAACAGCATAAAAAAGAGACCTCATCACACTTCCTTAAATACAATAAAAACTAAATCAAATGCACAGGTGAAATAGAAAGTTAATTAGAGCTGAAGACAAAAGCTCCACCTAGTGGTATGTACACGCAAATTGACCAACCTCTAAATATATGTACACATAAATAAACAAATAGCACTGATTCATTCCCAACATTGTACCAGTGCTAGAACCACATTATTGTGCATTTTTGTCACAATCTGTATATAGTAGAGCCAGATGTATTCCAACATGTAATATATGGAAACTAACAATGCACTATAAAACAGAGCAATTTTTGGTCTCCCTAAATGGGTGTGTGTATAGTACCTGCAGCACCATGTGTCACCTCTGTGTGTATAGTACCTGCAGCACCATTGTCACCTCTGTGTGTATAGCAGATGCAGCACCATTGTCACCTCTGTGTGATTGTACCAGCACCATTGTCACCTCTGTGTGTATGTACTGCAGCACCATTGTCACCTCTGTGTGCATAGTACCTGCAGCACTATTGTACCTCTGTGTGTATAGTACCTGCAGCACCATTGTCACCTCTGTGTGTATAGTACCTGCAGCACCATTGTCACCTCTGTGTGTATTAGTACACCAGCACATTGTCACCTCTGTGTGTATACTACCACTGCAGCACCATTGTCACCTCTGTGTGTATAGACTGCAGCACATTGTCACCTCTGTGTGTATAGTACCTGCAGCACCATTGTCACCTCTGTGTGTATTGTACCAGCACCATTGTCACCTCTGTGTGTATAGTACCTGCAGCACCATTGTCACCTCTGTGTGATAGTACCTGCAGCACCATTGTCACCTCTGTGTGTATAGTACCTGCAGCACCATTGTCACCTTGTCTGCATATACCTGCAGCACCATTGTCACCTGTGTGTATTGTACCGCAGCACATTGTCACCTGTGTGTATAGTACCTGCAGCACCATTGTCACCTCTGTGTGTATAGTACCTGCAGCACATTGTCACCTCTGTGTGTATAGTACCTGCAGCACCATTGTCACCTCTGTGTGTATTGTACTAGCCGCACTATCATCTGTGTGTATACTACCACCAGCATCAGCACTGTCACCTGTGTGTATTGTACCAGCAGCATTGTCACCTGTGTGTATAGCACCTGCAGCACCATTGTCACCTCTGTGTGTATAGTACCTGCAGCACCATTGTCACCTCTTGTGTATAGTACCTGCAGCACCATTGTCACTCTGTGTGTATTAGTACCTGCACACTTGTGACACACCATTGTCACCTGTGTGTTGTCACCATTGTACCCTGTGATAACTGCAGCACCATTGTCACCTCTGTGTGTATAGACCTGCAGCACCATTGTCACCTCTGTGTGTCATAGTACCTGCAGCACCATTGTCACCTCTGTGTGTATGTACTCAGCACCATTGTCACCTCTGTGTGCTATATGTACCTGCAGCACCATTGTCACCTCTGTGTGTATAGTACTGCAGCACCATTGTCACCTCTGTGTGTATAGTACTGCAGCACCATTGTCACCTCTGTGTGCATTAGTACCTGCAGCACCATTGTCACCTCTGTGTGTATTGTACCAGCACCATTGTCACCTCTGTGTGTATAGTACCTCAGCACCATTGTCACCTCTGTGTGTATTGTACCAGCACCATTGTCACCTCTGTGTGTATAGTACCTGCAGCACCATTGTCACCTCTGTGTGTATTGTACCCAGACCATTGTCACCTCTGTGTGTATAGTACCTGCAGCACATTGTCACTCTGTGTGTATTGTACCAGCACCATGTCACCTCTGTGTGTATAGTACCTGCAGCACCATTGTGACCTCTGATGTGTATTGTTACTAACAGCACATGTCACTCTGTGTGTATAACAGCACCATTGTACCTTGCATCATGCAGCACATGTCACCTTGTGTGTATTGTACCTGCAGCCATTGTCACTCTGTGTGTATAGCACCTGCAGCACCATTGTCACCTCTGTGTGTATAGTACCTGCAGCACCATTGTCACCTCTGTGTGTATAGTACCTGCAGCACCATTGTCACCTCTGTGTGCATAGTTACTGCAGCACCATTGTCACCTCTGTGTGTATTGTACAGCACCATTGTCACTCTGTGTGTATAGTACCTGCAGCACCATTGTCACCCCTGTGTGCATAGTACCTGCAGCACCATTGTCACCTCTGTGTGTATTGTACTGCAGCACCATTGTCACCTCTGTGTGATACTACCTGCAGCACCATTGTCACCTCTGTGTGCATACTACCTGCAGCACCATTGTCACCTCTGTGTGTATTGTACTAACCGCACTATCATCTGTGTGTATACTACCACCAGCATCAGCACTGTCACCTGTGTGTATTGTACCAGCAGCATTGTCACCTGTGTGTATAGCACCTGCAGCACCATTGTAACCTCTGTGTGTATAGTACCTGCAGCACCATTGTCACCTCTGTGTTATAGCACTTGCAGCACCATTGTCACCTCTGTGTGTATAGTACCTGCAGCACCATTGTCACCTCTGTGTGTATAGTACCTGCAGCACCATTGTCACCTCTGTCTATAGTACCTGCAAGCACCATTGTCACCTCTGTGTCTATAGTACCTGCAGCACCATTGTCACCTCTGTTTGAATAGTACCTGCAGCACCATTGTCACCCCTGTGTGTATAGTACCTGCAGCACTATTGTGACCTCTGTGTGTATAGTACCTGCAGCACCATTGTCACCTCTGTGTGTATTGTACTAACCGCACTATCATCTGTGTGTATACTACCACCAGCATCAGCACTGTCACCTGTGTGTATTGTACCAGCAGCATTGTCACCTGTGTGTATAGCACGTGCAGCACCATTATCACCTCTGTGTGTATAGTACCTGCAGCATCATTGTCACCTCTGTGTGCATAGTACCTGCAGCACCATTGTCACCTCTGTGTGTATTGTACCAGCACCATTGTCACCTCTGTGTGCATTGTACTGCAGCACCATTGTCACCTCTGTGTGTATAGCACCTGCAGCACCATTGTCACCTCTGTGTGCATAGTATGTGCAGCACCATTGTCACCTCTGTGTGTATTGTACCAGCACCATTGTCACTCTGTGTGTATAGTACCTGCAGCACCATTGTCACCCCTGTGTGCATAGTACCTGCAGCACCATTGTCACCTCTGTGTGTATAGTACCTGCAGCACCATTGTCACCTCTGTGTGCATAGTACCTGCAGCACCATTGTCACCTCTGTGTGTATTGTACCAGCACCATTGTCACCTGTGTGTATAGTACCTGCAGCACCATTGTCACCTCTGTGTGTATTGTACCAGCACCATTGTCACCTCTGTGTGTATAGTACTGCAGCACCATTGTCACCTCTGTGTGATGTATGCACTGTACTCTGTGTGTAACTACCACAGCATCCATGTCACCTCTGTGTGTATTGTACCGCAGCCATTGTCACCTCTGTGTGTATAGCACCTGCAGCACCATTGTCACCTCTGTGTGTATAGTACCTGCAGCACCATTGTCACTCTGTGTGTATTAGCCATGTCACTGTGATAGTACCTGCAGCATGTCACTGTGTGTATTGTACTAACGCATGTCATCTGTGTGTATATACCTCAGCAAGCACATGTCACCTGTGTGTATTGTACAAAGCACCATTGTCACCTTGGTGGTATACTACTTAGACCATTGTCACTGTGTATATACTGCAGCACCATGTCACTCTGTGGTATAGTACCGGCAGCACCATTGTCACCTCTGTGTGTATTGACCTGCAGCACCATTGTCACCTCTGTTTTGTATATGTGCCAGCACCCATTGTCACCTCTGTGTGTATTGTACCAGCACCATTGTCACCTCTGTGTGTATAGTACCTGCAGCACCATTGTCAAACCCCTGTGTGCATAGTACCTGCAGCACCATTGTCACCTCTTGTGTAT
>JARQOC010000002.1:308743110-308791114 GCA_033576535.1 Allobates femoralis | reverse complement strand
TATCTTCTATCTATCTATATCTATCTATCTATATCTATCTTCTATCTATGTTATCTATCTACTATCTTATCATCTATCTATATCTATCTATATCTATATCTATCTATCTATTTATCTATCTATCTATATCTATCTATTTATCTATCTATATCTATTATCTAATTATCTATCTCTATTTATCTATCTATCTATCTATCTACAGTTTAAAAACGGGTCACAGCACTTCTTTCCAAAGCGTATGTTGTTTATTCCAGCCTGGCACAGATGGCAACGTTTCGAGCCTGTCAGCTCTTTATCCAGCAACCACATTACAATTAAAGCAGTCTTTTATACACCTTTGGCTAATTACATCACTTCCTTTCACATAATTTACATAAATTCATTTCAATAACAATACCCTTCACCTAATTAGTAATCATGCTAGCAAATAATGTGACAGTGCTTCATATGCATCAGTAATCAGAAGTTTACATTCTTTGTTCTTAAGTACAGTCATTTTCATGCTAATGATCTACAGTTCTGTACAGTATTTAAACTTGTTTGTTTATGTTCTTATTAACTGTGTGTCATCTATTACAGTATTGAGCTGTCCGGGAGCGGCTTACCAGGTTCCTGTATCGTGGCATGTGTTTCCAGCGTCCGGAAGCGCTGCTATGTGTAACTCGCTCGGCCCCCACCTTCGCTAGCGTGGGAGCCGCGCTATGCGTGCGCGGTGACGTCAGCGCGTCCCGCGCATGCGCATTTGTGAAACTCCGTCAATCTCCATCTTTGTTGGGGCAATTTTCGATCTGAGCGTGTCTTTATTACATCTCTTGTGCCTTACTCATTATATAAAGTGCTTTGTGCCTCTAAAGTGCTTGCCTTTATCAGTTGCTCTTTGTTTAATAGGCTCATCTCTAAGATATAGTGCTTCCTTAATTATTAGCCTCATTATTTGTGCAAAATCGCTTTAGTGAATGTGACCTTCACTTTCATACGGACATCCTCAGGTATATATTTATAGATCTATTTTTCCCCTTACTTATCCGCCCCGTATACTTGACTATTTCTTTTGGCCTAGGTAAAGCCAAAATCATTAACCCTTATTAATTAGGCGATCCAGGGGTGATCCTGTTTTTTTGTCCTCCTACTCTCTCATTCTGGTCACCATATGACACTGTGTTCATTATGCTAATGTGTTCTAAAAATCTATCTTAATTATTATCTTTGTGTTTTAATAAAACATACCCTCACAAAGGAATACGATTGATTAGTGCGCCATGTTTGTATGTAGTTACCATACAGTGCTCCCTATATCGCCGCTCCCATTCCTTCAACACTGTGCAGACTCTAATCAGCATTTTTTTGACCTCCTTCTGATTTCCGTGTCTTCATACTTTTCTATAAATAATTTTAAAGGAAAAAATATGTTAATACTTCTGGTGTCACTTAAAAACCTATTTAAAATACAAGCGGGTTAAAATGCATACAATTTATTATGAAAGAGTTTCCTATCCTATTGGCTAGAGGGCGACTCCTAACTTATAGTCCACGTTAAGGCCACCGGGTTTTAAAGTGCCCAATTTTTAATCCACTTTAATTCCTGTATCCCAAGTTGTTTCTCACGATCACCTCCTCTTTCATCAATGGTATTTCCATCAATTGCCCTACTCTTAAATCCCACTCATCATGTCCTGCCTCTGTGAGTGCTTCGATATTGGTAAATTCATTATCTTCTTCCTGATGTTTGAAACCTATGCTGGCTCATCCTAATCCTCAACTCCAAAGTCGTCTCACCTACATAATATTCTTTGCATGGGCACCCCTAAAAGATAAACCACATGATCAAGGCGCATGTAAAAAATTGTTGGATCTTATATGTCCTTCCTTTAACTTCATATAAATTTCCCTTTTTCATCAGTGGGCAATTTGGGACACAACCTATACAAGGGAAATTCCCTGTTCTCGTTATGCCCGTTAGTTGGTTTGTCGCTTAAATGACCCAATGTCCGACTGTACTAAATCGATCCCTTTAGCTCCGACCTCTTCTAAAAAGAGAAAAGTGGCGGTTCCTTAAACTCCCCTTTCTTCCGGTAAGCCATTTTCCAAGATCTGCCAGTTTCTTCTAATCGCCTGAGTTATTCCCTGGACCCCTTCCCAAAAGTTTTTCATACTGGTAACCCCCAAACCTTTTCTTTGGGTGGGTTCCCTTTTTTCCCCCCGTTTATTCCTACTCTTTCTTAGGATTTTTTTCTGGGTAACCCCTATCTTTAAACTTATCCATCACTTAATAATCGCTTCCTCTCTCTTCTCCTCATCACTGACTTTGTTAAGTATATCGATTTGAGCTACACTCAGAGTCTTTTCAGAAATATTTACCACCAATTCGGATTTCGTTTTTTGTTGCCCCTGAGTCCTGACCTCTGTTTCTCTCTCCTTCTTTTTGGCTCCTTCTGTGGCGGACTCCTCCTCTTCTTCTTCTTGTGGCCTGTCCGTCTCTGGATGGGATGGAATCAGATTTTTTAAACAGGCTTAGTACGATAATAACATAGTCTTTTCCATTTCAAACCACCTTTCTTCGGCCATTTATCCTTTTGCCAATTGTAAACTATTTCCCGTCTGGTAATCCTAAAATTGTCTCTCGCCCATTTTTGGCGTTTTTGTTTCCTCCAGGTCTTTTTTTACCCTTTCGGTTCTCAAACGTATTAGTTCCTTGAACTTCGGGGAAAGTCATCATCCTTCAACCAACAATTTAATTTGCGTCTCCATGTCTTTGTTCTCCTTCCTATCTTCTGTACCTCTTCGAAATACTCCATGTTTAGGAGAAATTACATCCATCGCGTATTTATTTGACATCATGGTAAAACTTATTACAGTACACCGCTTCATTCACAAACAAAGTTGGCCGTATGTTTGACCTCAACCCCCTCGGGATTCTTTTGGCCCTATAATATTGGCCTAACATCTTGGGTGCAATTCCATGGAAACCATGCGTTTACACCATTTTCTTATTTCCTCTTTAGGTTGTTAACTGAGGGGGACACTCAAAAAATCCACTTCCCCTTCCCGATCCTTTCAGGATACGCTCCTCATCTTCAACCGTATACACTAATGTGCCTGGTTCCATATCAATGGTAATACACTGCTACGCTCCAATTGAAGGATATATATGAGACAAAAAGCTAGGAGCACGGGGTTATGCTGGTAGTATACAGAGTGCAAAGCGTCCCTGAGGCTCCTTCTAGCCTCTATAATACATACAGTTTAAAAAACGGGTCACAGCACCTTCTTTCCAAAGGTATGTTGTTTATTCCCGCCTGGCAACAGATGGCAACGTTTCGAGCCTGTCAGCTCTTTATCCAGCAACCACTTACAATTAAGCAGTCTTTTATACACCTTTGGCTAATTACATCACTTCCTTTCACATAATTTACATAAATTTCATTTCAATAACAATACCCTTCACCTAATTAGTAATCTTGCTAGCAAATAATGGACAGTGCTTCATATGCATCAGTAATCAGAAGTTTACATTTTTTTGTTCTTAAGTACAGTCATTTTCATGCTAATGATCTACAGTTCTGTACAGTAATTTAACTTGTTTGTTTATGTTCTTATTAACTGTGTTTCATTATTACATTTTTGAGCTGTCCGGGAGCGGCTTACCAGGTTCCTGTATCGTGGCATGTGTTCTCAGCGTCCCGGAAGCGCTGCTATGTGTAACTCGCTCGGCCCCCACCTTCGCTAGCGTGGGAGCCGCGCTATGCGTGCGCGGTGGACGTCAGCGCGTCCGCGCATGCGCATTTGTGAAACTCCGTCAATCTCCATCTTTGTTGGGGCAATTTTCGATCTGAGCGTGTCTTTATTACATCTCTTGTGCCTTACTCATTATATAAAGTGCTTTGTGCCTCTAAAGTGCTTGCCTTTATCAGTTGCTCTTTGTTTTAATAGTGCTCATCTCTAAGATATAGTGCTTCCTTAATTATTAGCCTCATTATTTGTGCAAAATCGCTTTAGTGAATGTGACCTTCACTTTCATACGGGACATCCTCAGGTAATATTTTATAGATCTATTTTTTCCCCTTACTTATCCGCCCCGTATACTTGACTATTCTTTTGGCCTAGGTAAAGCCAAAATCATTAACCCTTTATAATTAGGGGCGATCCAGGGTGATCCTGTTTTTTGTCCTCCTACTCTCTCATTCTGGTCACCATATGACACTGTGTTCCATTATGCTAATGTGTTCTAAAAATCTATCTTAATTATTATCTTTGTGTTTTAATAAAACATACCCTCACAAAGGAATACGATTGATTAAAGTGCCCCAAGGAAATTAGTTCCCCTTAACAGTGCCCCTATTTTCCCCGCCCCCCATTCCTTAAACACTGGTGCAGACTCTATCGGGCTTTTTTTTTGACCCCTTTCCCTGATTTCCGTGTTTTTCATATTTTTTCTATAAAAATTTTGGGAAAAAAAATAGGGGTTAAATTTCTTCTGTGTCATTTAAAAAACCCTTTTTAAAAATACAAGCCGGGTTTAAAAAAAGGGCTTTACAATTTATTATGAAAGAAAATTCCAAACCCCTATTGGCTAGGGGGCCCGACTCCTAACTTATACCCAAATTTAAAAGGCCCCCGGGTTTTAAAGTGCCCCCAATTTTTTTAAATCCCCCTTTTAATTCCCCGGGCCCTCAGTTTTTTTCTCACGATCCCCTCCTCCCCCCTTCAAGGGTTTTTTCCAAAAAATTGCCCTAACTTTTAAAACCCCCACTCACACCCCCCTGCCTTTGGTGAAGTGCTTCGTTTATGGAAATTAAATTATCTTCTTCCGTTTCTGTACCCCAAAGCTGGTTTCATCCTAATCCTCAACCCCCAAACCCGCTCCCCTACATAAATTTTTTTGCATGGGCACTAATTAAAAGAAAACCACATGTTCCAGAGGCGCTTTAAAAAAAATTGTTTGGAAATCTTATATGCCCCTTCCCTTTTTAAAATTCATAAAATTTTTCCCTTTTTTTTCCAGTGGGCAATTAAACACAACCTAAAAAGGGGAAATTTCCCTGTTCTCGTTATCCCCGGTTAGTTTTGGTTTTTGCCCTTTAAAATGCCAAATTTTCCCGGGCTGTACAAAACGATCCCTTAAGCCCTTGACCTCTTCTAAAAGAAAAAAAAGGTGGGGGTTTCCCTTTAAAAACCCCTTTTAACTTCCGGAAAGCCATTGCTCAAATCTGCCAGTTTCTTCAAATTTCGCCTGATTTAAATCTCCCGGGACCTTCACCAAAAAGTTTAATTTAAGGTAAACCTCCACCCTTTTCTTTGGGGGTTTTTTTTCCCCTCCGTTTTTTTCCTACTCTTTCTTAGGATTTCTTCTGGGAAAAACCCCTATTTTAAAAAAATTTTAATCCATCAGCTTTAATAACCCGCTTCCTCTCTCTTCTCCTCATAACTGACTTTGTTAAGAAATATGATTTAAAGCTACAACAGACCCCTTTTTTCAAAAAAATTTACCACCAAAATTTCCGGATTTCGTTTTTTGTTCCCTCCTGTTTCCTGCCCCTTCCTGTTTTTCTTTTTCCTTCTTTTTGGGCCCCTTTCCCTGTGGGGGGACCCCCTCCTCTTCTTTTTCTTGTGGCCTGTCCGTCTCGGGGAAGGGTTGGAATCAGTTTTAAAAAAAAACGGGTTTTAGAAACGATAAAAACCCAGTCTTTTCCCCATTTAAAAACCACCTTTCTTGGGCCATTTTCCTTTTGCCAATTGTAAATTTAATCCCGCTGGTAACCCTCATTGTCCCCTCGCCCCATTTTTGGGTTTTGTTTCCTCCAGGTTTTTTTTTTAAAAAAACCCTTTTCCCCCGGTTCTCAAACTTTTTATTTCCCCTTAAATTTCTGGAAATCATCATCCTTCCCAAAAAAAAATTTAAAAATTTTGCTTTCTCCCAATGTCTTTGTTCTCCGGTCCTTTCTTCTTCTCCTGTTTCCTTTTAAATACTCCATTTTTTGGGAGCTTTTTACATCCATCGCGTTTTTATTTGCCCAATCATGGTAAAACTTTTTAAACAGTAACCGCCCTTTTAAACAAGCAAATTTTGGCCGTTTTTTTTGAACCTCAACCCCCCCCCCCGGGTTTTTTTTTGGGCCCCTTTAAAAAATTTTGGCCCTAAACTTCAGGGAGGGGAAATTTCCATGGAAACCTTTGCTTTTTACAAAATTTTTTTCATTTTTCCTCTTTAGGGGTTGTTAATTGGGGGGAACACTCAAAAAAAAAAATCCCATTTCCCCTTCCCAAATCCTTTCGGGAAACCGCCCCTCTTCTTAAAACCGTATACCCCTAATTGGCCCGGGTTTAAAAATTCAAGGGAAAAATCCCAACTGTCCCGCCCCAAATTGAAGGATATATATAAGCCCAAAAGGGCTAGGGGAAACCCGGGGGTTATGTTTGGGTAGTTTTTTCAAGTGCAAAAGCGCCCTGGGGGGCCCCCCAAAAACTCCCCCTTAAAAAACCTTTTACCAATTTAAAAAAAAAAGGGGTTCACAGCTTTTTTTTCCAAAGGAAAGTTTTGTTTATTCCACCCCCTGGCACGGGAGGGCACGTTTCGAGTTTCTAGTCACTTTTTTTTTCCGGGCAACCACTTTAAAATTTAAAAGCATTCTTTTTTATAAAACCTTTGGGGTTTAATTACCACCCCCTTTTAAACAAAAAATTAAAAAATAAATTCATTTCAATAAAAAATTTACCCTTCACCTAATTAGTAATCATGCTAGCAAATAATGTGACAGTGCTTTTATAAAAACAGGAACCCCAGAAGTTTACTTTTTATTTTTTCCCTTTAAGGGGAAACATCTTTTTAAAATTTGGCAAAAATGACCCCTACATTTCTGTACGTATTTAACTTGTTTGTTTATGTTCTTATTAACTGTGTGTCATTATTCCCAGTTTTGATTTCCCCCGGGAGCGGCTTTCCCAGGTTCCTTTTCCCGGGCAGGTTGGTTTTCTCAGCGGCCCAAAAAGCGTGCTTATTGTAACTCCTGGGGGGCCCCCCACCCTTCGCAAAAAGGGGGGGACCCTTTCCGCTTTTCCCTTCCGTGAGTAATCTGGGGATTCCGCTCCCCATCCATTTGTTTAAAACCCCGTAAATTCCCATCTTTTTTTGGGGGGAAATTTTTTCCGATTTTAGGTTTCTTTTTTTACTTTCCTTGTCCCCTTTACTAAATTATAAAAGTGCTTTGTGCCTCTAAATCCCTTCCCTTTTAAATCAGTTGCTCTTTGTTTAATTGGTCATTTTAAAAGATAAGTGCTTTCCTTAATTTTTTAGCCTAAATTAATTGGTGCAAAATGGGCCTTTAAGTGAATGTGACCTTCACTTTAAATAGGGGACATCCTCGGGAAATATATTTATAGATCTTTTTTTTTCCCCTTCCTTACCCGGGCCCCGTATATTTTGACTATTTCTTTTGGCCTGGGGAAAAGGGGTGCCAAAATATTAACCCTTTATTAATTAGGGGCGACCCCGGGGGTTGATCCGGGTTTTTTTTCCTCCTACTCTCTCTTTCTGGCACCATATGCCCCACTGTTTTTCTTTAAATGTTTAAATTGTTTCTAAAAAAATTATTTTAAAATTATTATCTTTGTGTTTTAAATTTAAAACAAATTGCCCCAAAAAAAGATGGAGTTTGACGGAGTTTCACAAAGCGAAACGCGGACGCCTGAGGGTAAACCGAACGCTTACGCGGCTCCCACGCTAGCGAAGGGGGGGGGGCCGGCGAGTTCCCACTTTTAGCAGCGCTTCCGGGACGCTGAAAAACACATCCCAACATACGGGAAAACCCTGGTAAGCCGCTCCCGGACAGCTAAATACTGTAATGGGATAAAACCCCACATTAAATTTAAAAACCCATAAACAAACAAGTTAAATACTGTAACAGAACTTTAGATCTTAGCTTTAAAAAAGACTGTATTTAAAAGAAAAAAGAATGAAAACTTCTGTTTAAACTGATGCATATGAAGCACTGTCCATTATTTGCAAACGGTTTAAAATTTAGGTAAAGGGGTATTTGTTATTGAAATGAATTTATGTAAATTATTTTGAAAGGAAGTGATGAAATTTACCCAAAAGGGTGTATAAAAGACTGCTTTAATTGTAATGGGGTTTTGCTGGATAAAGAGCTGCGGCTCAAACTTGCCACGTGCCAGGGGGAATTTAAACAACTTTACGCTTTGGAAAGAAGTCTGGGGACCCTTTTTTTTTTTAAACTGATGTATTAAAGAGGTTTAGAAGGACCCTCGGGGGCCCTTTTTGCACTCTGTTACTCCCACATAACACCTGTTTCCTAGCTTTTTTCTTAAAATATACCCTTAAATTTGGAGAAAAAGCAATGTTTTTACCATTGAAAGGGAAACCGGGGCACTTAGTGTAAAAGGGTTTTAAGATGGGGGGGCGAATCCTGAAAGGATCGGAAGGGGAAGGGGAAATTTTTAAAGTGTCCCCCCTTAAAAACCCAAAAAGGGGAAATAGGGAAAAGGGAAATGAAAACCCAGGGGTTTCCTTGGAATTGCCCCTTTAATGATTTTAAGGCCAATTTTTAAGGGCCAAAAGAAATCCCGGGGGGGTTTTGGGGTCAAACATAGGGGCCAACTTTGTTTGTGAATGATGCGGGGTATGTAATAAGTTCACCATGAGGGTAAAATTTAAAATAGCGCGATGGATTAATTGCTCCTAAAAAATGGTTTTACAGGAAAAGGTCAGGGAATTTAGGCGGGGAGAACAAAAACATGGAGAGGGCAAAAATTTAAATTTTTGGGTTTTGAAGGTTGATGCCTTTCCGAATTTTCAAGGAAACAATTCGTTTTTGAAAAAACCGGGAAAGGGAAAAAAAAAGACCGGGAAAGGAAAACCCAAAACGCCAAAAATTTTGGGCAAGAGAAAGAGGATTCCCCAGACGGGATAAGTTTTAAATTTGGGCAAAAGGAAAAAATTGGGCCGAAGGGAAAAGGGGGTTTTTGAAAAATGGAAAAACTATGTTTTATCGTACAAAACCCTTTTAAAAAATTTGGGTTCCTTTCCCATCCAGAGAGGGACGGGGCCACAAGAAGAAGAAGAGGAGTTTCCGCCCCAAAAGGGGTCCCAGAAAAGGAGAAAAAAACAAGGTAAAGGACTCAGGAGCAAAAAAAAAACGAAATCCCGAATTTGGGGGAAAAATATTTCTGAAAGACTTGATTTGTGGGCTCAAATCGATATATTAACAAAGCCCAGGGGTTGAGGAGAAGAGGAGAGGAACGAATTTAAAATTTTTGAGGGGGATATTAAAAAGTTTTTAAAGTTTTTTAACCCCCCCCCGGGGAAGAAAATTCCTAAAAAAAGTGGGAAAATTAAACGGGGGGAAAAGAAAAAAACCACCCAAAGAAAGGAAGGGGGTTAAACCATAGTAAACAATTTGGGTTTTTGGTGGAAGAGGCCAGGGAGTTTAACCTAAAAGGCGATTTAGAAAAAAGGGAAGATTTTGGGGGAAAAGAAATTTGGCCCCTAACCGGAAGTAAGGGGGGTTTAAGGAACCGCCACTTTTTTTTCCTTTTAAGAAGAGGTCGGGCTTTAAGGGGTTGGGAATTAGTAAGTTGGAAAACATTGGTTTCCAAAATAACCCCGACCAAAACCACCCTAAGGGCAATAACGAGAAAAAGGGAATTTTTCCCTTTTGTGGGGGTTGGTAAATTTGCCCAAACTGGGGGAAAAAGGGGAAATTTTTTGGAATTAAAGGAAGGCCAAAAAGACCCAAAAAAATTTTTTTTACCATGGCCCCTGATCATGTGGTTTATCTTTTAGGTGCCCCATTGCAAAAAATATTTGGGTAAAGGGGGAAAAACGATTTTGGGGGATTTGGGGGGATTAGGATAAAGCCCAGAAAGGGGTTTACCAGCTTTCCGGGGGGAAGAAAAATAATTGAATTTACCAAGTTTTGGCAGCATTTCAAAAAGGGGCCAGGAATGATGGTGGGATTTAAAGAGTTGGGGGGAAATTGATGGAATCCCAAATTGAGAAAAGGGGGAGGTGATCGTGAGAAAACTTGGGGAAACCGGGGAAAATATTTAAAATTTGGGGTTTAAAAAAATTGGGGGCATTTTAAAAAACCCGGGGGCCTTTAACCCGTGGACTAAAATTTTCAAAAGGTCGCCCTTTCCCCCCAATGGGATGGGAATCTTTTTTCTTTAAATTGTAATGCATTTTTCCCACGTTTTGGAAATTTTTAAATAGGTTTTTAAGGGGCCAAGAATTTATTAACAAAAATTTTTTCCTAAATTATTTTAAAAAAAGTATGAAGACACGGAAACCCGGAAGGAGGTAAAAAAAAATGTTTGATAGAGTCTGCACTGTTAAAGGAATGGGAGCGGGCGATAAGGGGCACTGTTTTGGTAACAACATAAAAACATGGCGCAAATCAATGGGGTTTTCCCTTTTGGTGGGGTAATGTTTTATTAAAAAAACAAAGAAATAAAAATTTAAAGGGATAAATTTTTAAAAACACATTAGAAAAGAACACCAGGGGTCATTAGGGGACCCCCGAAGGGAAAAGTTTTGGGGAGGACAAAAAAAAAAGGATCCCCCCCTGGATCGCCCCAATTAATAAAGGGTTAATGTTTTTGGGGTTTCCCTAGGCCAAAAAAAAATTTTAGTAAAATATACGGGGCGGGATAAAAGGGGGAAAAAATAATCTTTTTAAAATTAAAAAAACCCTGGGGATGTCCCGTATGAAAGTGAGGTCACATTCATTTAAAGCGTTTTTTTACACAAATTAATGAGGCTAATAATTAAGGAAGCACTAAAATTTTAGAGATGGCAAAATTTAAACAAAGACAACTGATAAAGGAAAGCACTTTAGAGGCAAAACACTTTTATAAAAGAAATAAGGCCAAAGGGGATTAAAAAAGGGCAAATAGATCGAAAATTGCCCCAACAAAGAAGGAGATTGACGGAGTTTTCACCCAAAAGCGCCAATTTCCCGGACGCCCCTGACGTCACCCCCCACGCATAGGCGGCTCCCCCCGCAGCGAAGGTGGGGGCCCAAGGGGTTAAAACATACAGCGCTTCCGGGGTGCTTGGGGAAAAACCCTGCCACGATAAAAGGGAACCTGGTAAACCCGGGGCTCCCACACTCAAAAAAACCCGTAAATTTAGATAAAAAAAACAGTTTTAAAAAGAACATAAACAAAAAAATTTTAAAAACGTAAGAAACTGTAGAAATTAGCATGAAAATGACCTTGGGACTTTTAAGAACAAAGAAAGTAAAATCTCTGATTACTGATGCAATGAAAACACGTTTTACTTAAATTTCTAGCTTTTTTACTAATTTTGGGTAAAAAGGGTTATTGTTTTGAAATGAATTTATGGTTTAAAATTAATGTTTAAAGGAAAGTTTATTTTAATTAGCCAAAGGGGGGTTTTAAAAAACTGCTTTTTGTAAATTTTAATTTGGGGGTTTGGGGGTGGATTTAAAAAGTGACAGGCTCGAAAAATTTGCCAAAACTGGGGCCGGCCGGGAAAAACAACATACGCTTTTGGAAAGAAGTGCTTTGGGGCCCGTTTTTTTAAAATGGATGGAAATTTTAGAGGCAAAAAGGAGCCTCCAGGAAGCTTTGCACTCCCGTAACTACCGCTTTAAAACGCTGCTCCTACTTTTGTCCTTTTCTATCTATCCTTCTAAAATCCCTTTTATTTATCTATCCCATCTTCTATCTATCAACCTTTTTCTATCTTTTTTCCCCTAGTTTTTCTATCATAATATCTATGTCTTTTAAATTTATCTAAATTTATCTATTTCTATTTATCTAAAATTTTTTCTTTAATATCTTTTTTCTTTTTTTCTATTTTTCTAAATTTTTCTATTTTTATCCCCATTTATCTACTTTTATCTAAACTATTATCTTAAAAAACTATCGAATCTAAAATCTAAATTATCCGGGGGTCCCCCTCTTTATCTAACTATAATTTTATCCCCCTTAATTTTTATTTTTTATCTTTATTTTTTTAATCAATCTTTTTTTTATAATTTTTAATTTCTTTATAGACCTTTTTTCTATCTACATTTTAAGTACGTTGTAATTTTTACTATCTATCTATCTATCATCTATCTTTATTTTATCTATCCCATATTTTTCTTATATCTATCTATCCCTTTTCACTATCTATTATTTTTTCTATTTATTCCCATTTCTTTTCTATTATCTATTTTTATCTTAAAATTTTCATCTATCTATCTTTATCAAACTAAACTATCTTTTAAACCCATCTATCTACTTTATTATCCCACTATCTCTATTTATTTGTCAAAATTTTTCTTCTACCCATCTATCTACTATATCTACTTTCTTATTTACTATCTATGTAAAAATTATCTATCCCTTTTTATCTATCTATATCTAAACTTTTCATATCTATTATCCCATGTTTTTTAAACTATATCAATCATTTAGCTATCAATTTTATTTCTATTTTTCTATTTATCTTTTTATCTTCTCTATTTATCTATTATCTATTATCTACTTTTATTTTCAAATTTTTCTAAACTATCTAACTATCTTCTTTTTAAAATTCTATTTAAACATCCTTTTTCTATTTATGCCCATCTATTTTTCTTTTAATCTATATCATTTATTATTTACGATCTAAATTTTTTTATTTATCATTTGTATCTATTTTTTCTAAATTTTTCTATTTATTTTTTCTATAAACTTTAGCTTTTATCTATCTATTTTTCTATCGATCTATTTTCTATTTATCTATTATATCTATTTTTTATTTATCTTCTATTATATCTATTTTTCTATTATCTATCTATTTTATCTATCTATCTTTATCTATCTATCTATCTATCTATTTATTTTATGTATGTAATTTTCTCTATCTAAATACAAGTAACTTTTTGGGAATCAAATGGAGATGAAAAAAAGGAAATTTAAAAACTGAAAAAAATTCCCCTTTTGGTATTCTCATAAATGAGTTTTAAAAATGACTTTTTTGGTCACATTTACCCCCTTTTTACAAGGGGTCCCGAAAACTTTCACCCAAAAAAAAAAATAGAGTGAAATAAATCAATATTACATCATGTTTTTTCATTCTTAAAAATGAGTTTACAAAAAGAAGCACAGGCATTACGTTTGAATCATAGTTTGAAAGAACATATTTTTTACAAAAATTTTTTTGCTAACGGCCATATTTTTTTTTTCAACACTCTCGGGGTTTCCTTTAAACCCTTTTTACAAAAAAAATTTAAATTTTTTTTTTCATAGAAAATCAAAAGCATGAATTTCTTCCCCAAAAAAGGGTTTTCTTCTCCTAAGAGTGTACGAAAAAAAATTAACAATGAGAATCAATAATGGGAAAAGCATTTTCCCAAATTTAAAAATTTTCACAGAAAAACCAAAAATAGCTTTTTTTTTGTTATAAAGTCAATTTAACTGGGAAAAAAAGAATAAAAAAATTTAAAAGTGTGTCCCATCCCATCTTCCTCGAATATTAAATAGCAATATGGGAATAAAAACTACCCTTTTCTGTGAGTTTATAATATTGTGGGTATTAGCCCCCATTTGGGGGGCAATAATTAAAGGGAAAATCCCACCCAAAAATAAAAAATTTAAAAAAATATTTCATCTGTACTTCTGCAATTGTGGGCATCTCCCAAATTTTTATGGTTTAAGGGAAACTTTTCCTTGTAAAACTTTGGGTACAAGATAATGGGTTGACCGGGATTAATTCTCCCCAAAACCTACAAAAAGGGGGACCCCCATTTCGGTCGCTTTTAAAAGAAAAGGAATGAAAACAGTGAAAAGAAGAACAAAAAAAACCATGATTGTTTTTGGGTTTAAAAAATGCATTTAAGAGCCAAAGGCTAAAGTCTAAAAAAGAGAATGGGCCAAAAAAGAAATTTAAAGCGGTGAGTTTTCCCCATAGGCATCAAATTTAAATGACCATCAAGGTTGCCGCACATTGATAAAGGGTGCATAGTAATCCATGAAAAACAAGTTGTAAATTTCCCTTTAAAATAAATAAAACAAAAAAAAAAAACAGTACCAAAGAATTTTATACCCTTTTGTATAGCTGGACAGCGTGGGGCTCGCCGCGCGGGATGCCCCAAATAAGGGTTTTCCCTGAGCCGCCCATTAAAAAGAAAAACGTGTGACTTTATTTCCCCGCTGACGCCCCCCGGGTAGTGCCGTGTGCGGGAAACCCCAGGACAATATAGTATACACGAAAATTTGGTGACCCCTTAAAAACCGCATACCAAACACCCGATGATATTGTGTTTATGGTGAGGTTTTTTTTTTTGTATCTCCCCTATAAAAAGGAAAGAAAGAAAACAAAATTGAAAGAAAACAGAGAGTAATGTTGTTTTATTTTATAAAAAGAGATACAAAGGTAAAAATTTGGGGAAAAATGTGTATGGATGTGAAAAGAGCGATTTAAAAGAGACAGCGGGATCCAAAAATTTATGAAGTTATAACAGGGATAATCCCCATTGTAAATTTTTTTCAAGAATTTGGCTAAACATACCTCTATTTAAACCCTAATGGAAATAGGGTTTGTAATTTTATTTATCCACTTGGGTTTTAAGGGGTTAAAACCTATTAACCCTATACCCCCCTTCTGAGTAGTGGGAAAAGATCTATGATTTGATATCTTACTGGGATACACTATGACCCCTAGGTTTTCTTAAAAGCGGGAATGTGGGGAAAAGGTTTCCCGCCACAAAGAATGGTGGACTTGTGTTGGGCTAATGCGGGCTCGGATATCTGGGGGGTCCCCCCCAAAAAAAAACCCAGACCGCCCGGGGGATTTTTTTAAATTTCCCCCCAAATGTGCTTGTCACAAGTGTAGAAAAACTTTTTTTTTGGTACCTTTTACCAAGCGTGGATGGGTGAAAGAAGCCCTTCATTACCCTTGGTGCATTGGGCCAAAAACCCAAAGGGAGGGGAAGGTGCCAAAAAGGGGTGTTCTAAGAAATGAAAATGTATTTTCCCCCTTTTTTAAATGGGCCTATATCACCCGACCCAAAGGTAACGGATGTTCAAAGGAACGTCCTTTTTTTTGCAAAGAATCGTTTTTAAAAATTAAATTCTTTTATGTGGGTTTTGTTCTTTCAAAAAGTGCCATAGATAAGACACTTTTGTTGAGGAGGGGGGGAAAATATTGGGAAGTGTGCAAAATGCTATCCTAGTTGTTTTCCTGATTTCTCCTTCCTTAAACCTCTCCTTTGGATAAAATTTGAACGGGTAAACCCCCCTCTCCTTTAAAATTTTTGGAAACATTTTTCTTTTTTGGAAGGGATTTTTACGGGTGCTGTTCCCCTGTCGTTCTTTTCCCCTAAACAATTTAGAGATGCCCACGATTGCAGAAAGAACAGATGCATATACATTTTAATTTTTTATATTTGTAGGATTTACCAAAAATTATTGCTCCCCAAAAAAGGGGTATATACCCCCAATTTAAATACTCACAGCAAAAGGGAGTGTAAATTTCTTTTTTCTACTTATATCTCGAGGAAAATGTGATAGAACCAAAACATTAATTTTTTTTCTCCATTTGCAGTTCATTGCCCTTATAAAAAAGAAATTTAAAATACTTTTGGCTTTTTTGTTTAAAATTTTTTGACATAAGGGGAAAATGCTTTTTATTATTGATTCTCATTGTTATAAAGTTTTTTCGTACCCCTCTTAGGACAAGTTTTACCTTTTGAAAGGGAAACATTCATGCATAGACTTCTAAAGAACAAAATTTTAAAAATTTTTTTTTTTATGTAAAAATGGTGAAGGGGGCCGAGAGTGTTGGGAAAAATATGGCCGTTAGACATATGATTTGTTAACATGTTTTTTTCTAAACTATGAAATTTAAACTGTTTAATTTCCCCTTTTTTTCTATTAAAAATCATGTGAAAAAATGTAAAAAAAAGATTAAAATTGATTTATTTCATCTATTTTGTGAGGGAGCGCCCCAGGGGGGAACCCCCTTGGACGGGGAAAAGACAGCAGCGACTTTCATTTTAAACGTTAAAATAACCCCGCGGGTTTTTTAATTGTTGTCATAAAGCCGCTTTCAACGCATAAACCCTAACACTGTAAATTTTCCCTTTTTACATATAAAATGCAATTTTCCTTACATTGCAAATTTTAGACATTCCCATTTTGACATTTAAAATTACCGGACATTCACATACGTTTTCCCCCCAGAAAATTCAAGGCTTTACCCACCGACCCTTGCAAAACCTCATCTGGTTCTAAAAAACGGCTATTCCCCCCTTTCACCCCGACAAGGGGTCATTTCCCCCTTTTCCCATTACATTAAGGACTTTTACATACGTTTTCTCCAGAAAATTTAAGCGTCACCCACCGACCCTTTTCAAAACCTGGGCCCGGTTCTAAAGACGGCTATCCCCCGTCTTTTCCCCTTGAGCCTTTTTCGGTCCTCACACACCCCACATCTGACCGCCTGGGCCCCTTTAGCCGTCCTCGGTCCTGGGAAACTGGGTGGCATGCACACATCAGGGGCACTTGCATGGAAAATGGGGAGCCCCCATTTACTTCCCAAACCCCGTCTTCCCCATGGCCCGTGGTCTGGACTTCTTGAATTTTCCCCTTTGTCCTCCCCCTCACTCAGACACCTGGGAGGTTCTTATCCAGGCTTTCCCCTCAAAAGCTTTAAACCAGTGAGTCCAAACCACAACTTCACTCACACTAGACCTGAGATGTGAATAACCCCCTGTGAAAAATTCCTTTAAACCCAGCAAAGAATCATCCAATTTCATCCCATTCCTCAAAGGGGTTTATCCCACTCTCCCGCCGGGTCATTAGGCTCATGAAAAACTCGCAGCTTTTTTCCTTTCCCGCACTCACCAAAATCAGCTGTTCACCCCCCAAAGCATGAAAACCCTTCAGGGTGTTAAAAAACCCCCGTTTAAAGGGCAGGTTTTTAAAACCGCATACCAAAACAAAAGGGAAAACCCGCCCATGGGGAACAGAGAATGCTTTTATAACCGGGTGATGAACCCGCCCGGGGGCCCCATCACCACATACCTCCCCCTCTGTTTTAAGCCCGTGCGGGGGGGTTGAACACAGTCTCAAAACACAGGTCTTTGAGTCTGTAAATAAACCGGGGTGTGGCGCTGACTTGGGAAAATTTCGGAAAACCTAAAGGGCCCCCGGGAAACCTTTAGCACGCCGAAATTTTTTCGGGAAATCCAAGGGGGCCCCCAGATGCTTTGAGTGCGACGGGTTCGTGCCTCGCCGGGCCACCCGGCAAGGGGGCTGGGGTGCGGCGTGCGGTCGGGGCCTTTGCCAAATAGTCCATATTTAGTGCACCAACATAAATTTCCCATTTGCCACAATTTCCTATAGTTCCCAACATTTTCTGGTCCCTTTAAGGGCCAATTAAAAGGTTTCCACCCGCACCCCCCCTTTGCTGTACCACCCCCTGGGCTACCAACCCTTTTCTCACAGGGTGGCTTTCCCCCACCGGGGTGGCGTGCCCCTTTTTCCACCAAATGTGGGGGGTAGCGCCCCAGGGGAAAACCCCCTTGGGCCGGGGAAAATGACAGCAGGGGACTACATTTAAACTTTAAATAACCCCCGGATTTATTTAATTTTTTGTCAATAAGCCCCTTTCAACGCTTTTAAAACCCTAACACTGTATTTCCATTTTTTACAATAATATGCAGTTTCCCCCCTTTGCATTAAAAATCATTCCCATTGACATTACATTACAGGAATTCACCCTTTCGTTTTCCCCAAAACCTTTTAAGGCGTCACCCACCGGGCCCTTGCAGACCTCAGTCTTTGGGTTTAAAGACGGCTATCACCGTCTATCCCCTGACAGGGGTCATTCCCCATTTAAAATTTCATTACGGGGCATTTCACATACGTTTTTTTCCCAGAACTTCAAGGGTCACCACCCGACCCTTGCAGGGTCAGTTGGTTCTAAAGACGGGGGTATCACCGCGGCTCTTGGGGCCTTTCTCGGGCTCTTTTACACGCACATTTTGACCCCCCTGGGGCCCTTGAGCCGTCCTCGGGCCTGGACAATGGGTGGCTTTCACCATCATTTCATAAGGGATGGAGCTGGGGAAAGGGTCCCATCACTTCCAGCACCCTCTTCCAAAATGGCAGTGGTTGGGACTTTTTCTGATTCCCCTCGTCCTTTTCCTCCCCCTCGACACCCGGCAGGGTTTTTATCCGGCTGGGCCCCCTCTCAGCTGCAATCCCGTGAGTCAATCAGCACAAACTTTCACTCACACACAGAAATGAGAAAGTGATTAACCCCCTGTGCACAATTTAGCTTTAGCCCCGCAAAAAATCCCATTACATCCCATTCCCCCTGGTTCTCCCCCACTTCACCGCCCTCATTAGGGTCATAAAACTCGCAGCTCTTCAGCCCCCACACTCAGCTGTTCAATCAGTGGGATGAAAACCCCTTTAGTGTTTAAAAACCCCCCGTAAAACCCCGGGCAGGTTTCCCACAGCATACACAATCAGGAAAACCAACCCCTGTGAAAAGGAACCCGCATTGATTTAAAACCCTTTTGATGCACCCCGCCCAAAGGGGGGGGGGGGGGGGGGGGGGGGGCCACATCACCACAAATTTTTTTTTGTGAAAAGATATTCTTGACACTGTGAACAAGGTCAATGTTAACCCAAACGGCAAATATTTAAAACCCCTTTATGAGGGAAAATCAAAGAAAATTTTTTCAGAATAAAGTTACTTTTTTTTTATCTCCATTGAGTGCCCAATTAAATTGTATACAGTTAATTTATTTTTCCCCTGAGCACCCAAAAGGTTTGAGTTGCGGACCATATTTTTAAACTATCTATCTCTATTATTCCCATTTTATCTATCTTTATCATCTTTTCTATCTATTACTAAATTCTATCTTTTCTATTTATCTATCTATCAAAAATTTTTTCTATCTATCTATCTCTATTTTTTGTCTATTTTTCCCATTTTCTATCTATCTATTATCTAAACTATATCCTTCCCAAACATAAACTTTTCTATCTAGTAATTTTTTCTTTATCTCTATTTATTATCTATCTATCTAGCTATCTATCTAAAATCTTTTTATATAAAATAATTTTCTATCTTTTTTTCTCTTTTTATCATCAAATCTATCTATGTCTTTTTATCTATTTATCTATATCTATTTTTAATCTATTTTCCTATTTATTATATCTATCTATTTAAACTATTTATCTATTATATTTTTCAATATCTATCTATTTATTATTATTTTCTATCTCTACTATCCCTATCAATTTTTTCTATAATATCTATCTATAGATATAGATAGATAGATAAATAGATAGATATAGATAGATATAGATAGATAAATAGATATGGATAGATAGAGATAGATAGATAGATAGATAAATAGATAGATATAGATAGATATAGATAGATAAATAGATAAATAGATAGATATAGATAAATAGTAAAGATAGATAGATAAATAGATATAGATAAATAGATAAATAGACATAGATAGATATAGATAGATAAATAGAGATAAAAAGATAGATAGATAGATATATAGAAAGATATAGATAGATAGCTAGATAGATAGATAGATAAATAGAGATAGATAGATAGATATACATAGATAGATAGATATAGATAGATGGATATAGATAGATAGATAGATAGATAGATAGATAGATAAATAGACAGATAAATAGAGATAGTTTAGATAGATAAAGATAGATAGATAGATAAATAGAGAAAGATAGATAGATAGATAGATAGATAGATAGATAAAGATAGATAGATAGATAGATAGAGATAGATAGTTTAATAAATATGGTCCGCAACTCGACCTCTTGGTGCTCAGAAGAAAAATCAATAACTGTATACAAGTAACTTCGGCACTCAAATGGAGATGAAAAAAAGTAACTTTATTCTGAAAAATTCTTGTGATATTCTCATAAATGAGTTAATACTGACGTTTCGGTCACATTGACCTTGTTCACAGTGTCAAGAATATCTATCACAAATAAAAATTGTGGTGATGTGGCCCCTGGCTGGGTGCATCACACCGGTTATCAATGCAGGTCTCTGTTCACATGGGCTGGTTTTCCTGATTGTGTATGCTGTGTGAAACCTGTCCGGTGTACAGGGGGTTAACAGCTGAAGGGTTTTCATGCACTGAGTGAACAGCTGAGTGTGAGTGCTGAAGAGCTGCGAGATTCATGAGCCTAATGAGCGGCGGTGAGAGTGGGATGAGATCCATGAGGAATAGGATGTAATGGATGAGTGCTTTGCTGGGCTAAAGCTGAATTGTGCACAGGGGGTTAATCACATCTCAGGTCTGTGTGTGAGTGAAGATGTGCTGATTGACTCACTGGATTGCAGCTGTGAGAGGCAGCCTGGATAAGAACCTGCCAGGTGTCTGAGTGAGGAGAGGACGATGGGAATCAGAGAAGTCCAGACCACTGCCATGTGAAGACGTGCTGGAAGTGATGGGAGCCTGCCAGCTCCATGCTAGTGCACCTGATGTGTGCATGCCAGCCAGTGTCCAGGACCGAGGACGGCTCAAGGGCCAGGCGGTCAGATGTGCGGTGTGAGAGACCGAGTACGGCTCAAGAGCCAGACGGTGATAGCCGTCTTTAGAACCAGACTGAGGTCTGCAAGGGTCGGTGGGTGACGCCTTGAAGTTCTGGAGAAAACGTATGTGAATGTCCTGTAATGTAATAGGATGGGGAATGATCCCTGTCAGGGTGATAGACGGTGATAGCCGTCTTTAGAACCAGACTGAGGTCTGCAAGGGTCGGTGGGTGACGCCTTGAAGTTCTGGGGAAAACGTATGTGAATGTCCTGTAATGTAATGTCATATGGGAATGTCATATAATGCAATGTAAGGACATGCATATTATATGTGAAAATGGAAATACAGTGTTATGGTTTATGCGTTGAAAGCGGCTTATGACAACAATTAATAAATCCGCTGGTTATGTTACGTTTAAATGTAGTCGCTGCTGTCATTTTCCCCGTGCCAAGCGGGTTCCCCTGGGGCGCTACCTCACATATGGTGGAGAATGCGGGCACGCCAGCCCGGTGAGGGAAGCCAGCCTGCTGAGTAAGGGCCTGGTAGCCCAGTGGGTGGTACAGCCGAAGGCTGTGGTGCAGTGGCACCTTGAATGGCACCTTATATGGACAGTAATGTTGGTGCACTACTATGGACTTGTGTGCTATGGGCAATTATGTTGGTGCACTAAATATGGACTAGTTGCTATGGCCGACCGCACGACGCACCCCAGCATCTTGCCGGTGGCCCGGCGAGGTCACGAAGCCGTCGCACTCAAAGCATCTGGAGGCCCTTGGAGTCCCGAAGACAAAGTCGGCGTGCTCAAGGTTCCGGTGGCCTAGGTGTCACGAAGTTGCCAAGTCAGCGCCACATCCGGATTTACTACAGACTCTATGACCTGTGTGTTGAGACTGTGTTCAACCCCTCCGCACGGGCTTGAACAGAGGGGGGAGGTATGTGGTGATGTGGCCCCTGGCTGGGTGCATCACACCGGTTATCAATGCAGGTCTCTGTTCACATGGGCTGGTTTTCCTGATTGTGTATGCTGTGTGAAACCTGTCCGGTGTACAGGGGGTTAACAGCTGAAGGGTTTTCATGCACTGAGTGAACAGCTGAGTGTGAGTGCTGAAGAGCTGCGAGATTCATGAGCCTAATGAGCGGCGGTGAGAGTGGGATGAGATCCATGAGGAATAGGATGTAATGGATGAGTGCTTTGCTGGGCTAAAGCTGAATTGTGCACAGGGGGTTAATCACATCTCAGGTCTGTGTGTGAGTGAAGATGTGCTGATTGACTCACTGGATTGCAGCTGTGAGAGGCAGCCTGGATAAGAACCTGCCAGGTGTCTGAGTGAGGAGAGGACGATGGGAATCAGAGAAGTCCAGACCACTGCCATGTGAAGACGTGCTGGAAGTGATGGGAGCCTGCCAGCTCCATGCTAGTGCACCTGATGTGTGCATGCCAGCCAGTGTCCAGGACCGAGGACGGCTCAAGGGCCAGGCGGTCAGATGTGCGGTGTGAGAGACCGAGTACGGCTCAAGAGCCAGACGGTGATAGCCGTCTTTAGAACCAGACTGAGGTCTGCAAGGGTCGGTGGGTGACGCCTTGAAGTTCTGGAGAAAACGTATGTGAATGTCCTGTAATGTAATAGGATGGGGAATGATCCCTGTCAGGGTGATAGACGGTGATAGCCGTCTTTAGAACCAGACTGAGGTCTGCAAGGGTCGGTGGGTGACGCCTTGAAGTTCTGGGGAAAACGTATGTGAATGTCCTGTAATGTAATGTCATATGGGAATGTCATATAATGCAATGTAAGGACATGCATATTATATGTGAAAATGGAAATACAGTGTTATGGTTTATGCGTTGAAAGCGGCTTATGACAACAATTAATAAATCCGCTGGTTATGTTACGTTTAAATGTAGTCGCTGCTGTCATTTTCCCCGTGCCAAGCGGGTTCCCCTGGGGCGCTACCTCACAAAATAGAGTGAAATAAATCAATATTACATCATGTTTTTACATTCTTCACATGAGTTTTACATAGAAACAAGGCATTACAGTTTGAATCATAGTTTAGAAAGAACATAGTTATACAATATCATATGTCTAACTGGCCATATTTATTACAACACTCTCGGTTCCTTCACCATTATGTACATAAAAAAATTAATTTTATCTTGTTCATAGAAGTCTATGCATGAATGCTTCCTCATAAAGGTATACTTGCTCCTAAGAGTGTACGAAAAAACATATAACAATGAGAATCAATAATGAAATGCATTTTACCTTATGTCAAAAATTTTCACAGAAAAGCCAAAAGTAGCTTTATTCTTGTTATAATGTCAATGAACTGCAAATGGAGAATAAAAATTAATAGTGTGTCTATCACATCTTCCTCGAGATATAAGTAGCAATATGTAATACACTACCTTTGCTGTGAGTATATAATATTGTGGGTATATAGCCCTATTTGGGAGCAATATTATGGATAAATCCTACAAATATAGAAAATATAAATGTATATGCATCTGTACTTCTGCAATCGTGGGCATCTCTAAATGCTATGGTAAGAACAGACAGAGAACAGCACCCGTAAAATGCGTCACGAAGAGATGTTCCAGAAATTTAAGGAGAGGGGGTACCCGTCAGAGATCTTATCCAAGGAGAGGATAAGGAAGGAGAAATCAGACACAACTAGGATAGCATATGTGCACACTTACCATCCTTTCTCCCCCCTCCTCAACAAAAGTGTCTTATCTCATTGGCACATTTTGAAAGAATCATACCCACACATAAAAGAATTTAATGTTAAACCGATTCTTTGCAACAGACGTCCATTGAACATCCGTGACTCATTGGTCAGGGCTGATATAGGCTCCAGTTCAAGAAAGGGAATACAGTCATTTCTTAGAACACCCCATTTTGGCACCTTCCCCTGCCTTGGTTGTGCCCAATGCACCAATGTAATGAAGGGCAGTTCATTCACCCATCCACGCTCTGGTAAAAGGTACCAGATTAAAGATTTCTACACTTGTGACAGCACATTTGTAGTGTATTTAATAAAATGCCCGTGCGGTCTCGGATATGTTGGGGAGACCACCCAGCATATCCGAGACCGCATTAGTCAACACAAGTCCACCATTCGTTGTGGCAGGACACTGTTACCCATTCCCGCTCATTACGTATCTATGGGTCATAGTGTATCCCAGCTCAGATATCAAATCATAGATCATGTTCCACTACTCAGAAGGGGTGGTGATAGGGTTAATAGGCTTTTAACCCTTGAAGCCAAGTGGATACATGAATTACAAACCCTATTTCCATTAGGGCTTAATAGAGAGTATGATAGCCATTCTTGAAGAAAATTACAATAGGATTATACCATGTTACTAACTTCATAAATATTGGATACGCTGTCTCTTTAAATCGCTCTATTCACATCCATACACAGTTTTCCAATTATTACCTTTGTATCTCTTTTTATAATATACAACAGACATTACTCTCTGTTTTCATTTCAATTTTGCTTTCTTTCTTTCCTTTTTATAGGTGAGATACTAAAAGATAAACCTCACCATAGACACAATATCATCGGGTGTCTGGTATCGCGGTATTAGATGGGTCACCTAGGTTACGTGTATACTATATTGTCCTGCGTTCCCGCACACGCGCACTACCCAGGGGGCGTCAGCAGGAAATGACGTCACACGCTTCTTTTTAATGGCGCGGCTCACTGAGAGCCTTACTTGCATCCCGCGCGGCGAGTCCACGCTGTCCAGCTATACACAAGGTATACAGTACATAGTACTGTTTTCTTTTTTGTTTTAGTATGTTTATGGCATGTTACAACTTGTTTTTCATGGATTACTATGCATCCTATCAATGTGCGGCAACGCTTGATGGTCATTTCAATTGACTGCCTATGGGGAAATCTCACCGCATTAGCAGGTTGTGGACATTCTCTTATTAGACTTTAGCACATTGCTCTTATATGCTATTGGTAACATAACAATCATGGTATTTGTTGTTCTTCTTTCACTGTTTCTCATTCCTTTTCATTTATAGCGACCGCAATGAGGTCCTATTTGTAGGATTTGGGAGAATTAATCCCGGTCAATCCATTATCTTGTATCCAAAGCTTACAAGGTAAAGATTCTTACCATAGCATTTAGAGATGCCCACGATTGCAGAAGTACAGATGCATATACATTTATATTTTCTATATTTGTAGGATTTATCCATAATATTGCTCCCAAATAGGGCTATATACCCACAATATTATATACTCACAGCAAAGGTAGTGTATTACATATTGCTACTTATATCTCGAGGAAGATGTGATAGACACACTATTAATTTTTATTCTCCATTTGCAGTTCATTGACATTATAACAAGAATAAAGCTACTTTTGGCTTTTCTGTGAAAATTTTTGACATAAGGTAAAATGCATTTCATTATTGATTCTCATTGTTATATGTTTTTTCGTACACTCTTAGGAGCAAGTATACCTTTATGAGGAAGCATTCATGCATAGACTTCTATGAACAAGATAAAATTAATTTTTTTATGTACATAATGGTGAAGGAACCGAGAGTGTTGTAATAAATATGGCCAGTTAGACATATGATATTGTATAACTATGTTCTTTCTAAACTATGATTCAAACTGTAATGCCTTGCTTCTATGTAAACTCATGTGAAGAATGTAAAAACATGATGTAATATTGATTTATTTCACTCTATTTTTATTTGTGATAGATATTCTTGACACTGTGAACAAGGTCAATGTGACCGAAACGTCAGTATTAACTCATTTATGAGAATACCACAAGAATTTTTCAGAATAAAGTTCCTTTTTTTCATCTCCATTTGAGTGCCGAAGTTACTTGTATATAGATAGAGATAGATACATACATAGATAAATAGATAGATAGATAGATAGATAAAGATAGATAGATAGATAGATAGATAATAGATAATAGATAATAGATAGATAGATAAAATAGATAAATAGATATAGATAGATAAATAGATAGATAGATCGATAGATAAATAGATAGATATAGCTAGATAGATATAGATAGATAAATAGATAAATAGATAAATAGATACATATAGATAAATAGATAAAGATAGATCGATAAATAGATAAATAGATATAGATAAATAGATAAATAGATAGACATAGATAGATATAGATAGATAAATAGAGATAAAAAGATAGATAGATAGATAGATGATAAATAGAAAGATATAGATAGATAGATAGATAGATAGATAAATAGAGATAGATAGATAGATAAATAGATAAATAGATATAGATAGATAGCTAAATAGATAGATATAGATAGATAAATAGATAGATAGATATAGATATAGATAGATATAGATAGATAGATAATAGATAGATAAATAGATAGATAGATATAGATAGATAGATATAGATAGATAGATAGATAGATAGATAAATAGACAGATAAATAGAGATAGATAGATAGATAAAGATAGATAGATAGATAAAGATAGATAGATATAGATAAAGATAGATAGATAGATAGATAGATAGATAGATAGATAGATAGAAATAGAGTAGATAGATAGATAGATAGATAGATAGATAAAGATAGATAGATAGATAGATAAATATAGATAGATAGATAAAGATAGATAGATAGATAGATAGATAGAGACAGATACATACATAGATAAATAGATAGATAGATAGATAGATAATAAAGATAGATAGATTAGATAGATAGATATAGATAGATAGATAAATAGATATAGATAGATAAATATATAGATAGATAGATAGATAGATAAATATAGATAGATAGATAGATAGATAGATAGATATAGATAGATAGATAAATAGATAAATAGATAAATAGATAGATATAGATAAATAGATAAAGATAGATAGATAAATAGATAAATAGATATAGATAAATAGATAAATAGATAGACATAGATAGATATAGATAGATAACTAGAGATAAAAAGATAGATAGGTAGATAGATAGATAGATAGATAGATAAATAGAAAGATATAGATAGATAGATAGATAGAGACAAAAGCTAGGAGCAGCGTGTTATGCTGGTAGTATACAGAGTGCAAAGCGTCCCTGAGGCTCCTTCTAGCCTCTATAATACATACAGTTTAAAAACGGGTCACAGCACTTCTTTCCAAAGCGTATGTTGTTTATTCCAGCCTGGCACAGATGGCAACGTTTCGAGCCTGTCAGCTCTTTATCCAGCAACCACATTACAATTAAAGCAGTCTTTTATACACCTTTGGCTAATTACATCACTTCCTTTCACATAATTTACATAAATTCATTTCAATAACAATACCCTTCACCTAATTAGTAATCATGCTAGCAAATAATGTGACAGTGCTTCATATGCATCAGTAATCAGAAGTTTACATTCTTTGTTCTTAAGTACAGTCATTTTCATGCTAATGATCTACAGTTCTGTACAGTATTTAACTTGTTTGTTTATGTTCTTATTAACTGTGTGTTATCTATTACAGTATTGAGCTGTCCGGGAGCGGCTTACCAGGTTCCTGTATCGTGGCATGTGTTCTCAGCATCCCGGAAGCGCTGCTATGTGTAACTCGCTCGGCCCCCACCTTCGCTAGCGTGGGAGCCGCGCTATGCGTGCGCGGTGACGTCAGCGCGTCCGCGCATGCGCATTTGTGAAACTCCGTCAATCTCCATCTTTGTTGGGGCAATTTTCGATCTGAGCGTGTCTTTATTACATCTCTTGTGCCTTACTCATTATATAAAGTGCTTTGTGCCTCTAAAGTGCTTGCCTTTATCAGTTGCTCTTTGTTTAATAGTGCTCATCTCTAAGATATAGTGCTTCCTTAATTATTAGCCTCATTATTTGTGTAAAATCGCTTTAGTGAATGTGACCTTCACTTTCATACGGGACATCCTCAGGTATATATTTATAGATCTATTTTTCCCCTTACTTATCCGCCCCGTATACTTGACTATTTCTTTTGGCCTAGGTAAAGCCAAAATCATTAACCCTTTATTAATTAGGGGCGATCCAGGGGTGATCCTGTTTTTTGTCCTCCTACTCTCTCATTCTGGTCACCATATGACACTGTGTTCATTATGCTAATGTGTTCTAAAAATCTATCTTAATTATTATCTTTGTGTTTTAATAAAACATACCCTCACAAAGGAATACGATTGATTAGTGCGCCATGTTGTATGTAGTTACCATACAGTGCTCCCTATATCGCCGCTCCCATTCCTTCAACACTGTGCAGACTCTATCAGCATTTTTTTGACCTCCTTCTGATTTCCGTGTCTTCATACTTTTCTATAAATAATTTAGGAAAAAATAGTGTTAATACTTCTGTGTCACTTAAAAACCTATTTAAAATACAAGCGTGGTTAAAATGCATACAATTTATTATGAAAGAGATTCCTATCCTATTGGCTAGAGGGCGACTCCTAACTTATAGTCCACGTTAAGGCCACCGGGTTTTAAAGTGCCCAATTTTTTAATCCACTTTAATTCCTGTATCCTCAGTTGTTTCTCACGATCACCTCCTCTTCTCATCAATGGTATTCCATCAATTGCCCTAACTCTTAAATCCCACTCATCATGTCCTGCCTCTGTGAAGTGCTTCGATACTGGTAAATTCATTATCTTCTTCCTGATGCTGTACCTATGCTGGCTCATCCTAATCCTCAACTCCAAAGTCGTCTCACCTACATAATATTCTTTGCATGGGCACTCTAAAAGATAAACCACATGATCAGAGGCGCATGTAAAAAATTGTTGGATCTTATATGTCCTTCCTTTAACTTCATATAAATTTCCCTTTTTCATCAGTGGGCAATTGACACAACCTATACAAGGGAAATTCCCTGTTCTCGTTATGCCCGTTAGTGTGGTTTGTCGCTTAAATGACCCAATGTCCGACTGTACTAATCGATCCCTTAAGCTCCGACCTCTTCTAAAAGAGAAAAGTGGCGGTTCCTTAAACTCCCTTACTTCCGGTAAGCCATTGCTCAAGATCTGCCAGTTTCTTCTAATCGCCTGAGTTATCTCCCTGGACTCTTCACCAAAAGTTGTCACTACTGGTAACCTCCATCCTTTTCTTTGGGTGGTTCTTTCTTCCCTCCGTTTATTCCTACTCTTTCTTAGGATTTCTTCTGGGTAACCCCTATCTTTAAACTTATCCATCAGCTTAATAATCGCTTCCTCTCTCTTCTCCTCATCACTGACTTTGTTAAGTATATCGATTTGAGCTACACTCAGAGTCTTTTCAGAAATATTTACCACCAATTCGGATTTCGTTTTTTGTTGCTCCTGAGTCCTGACCTCTGTTTCTCTCTCCTTCTTCTGGCTCCTTCTGTGGCGGACTCCTCCTCTTCTTCTTCTTGTGGCCTGTCCGTCTCTGGATGGGATGGAATCAGATTTATTAACAGGCTTAGTACGATAATAACATAGTCTTTTCCATTTCAAACCACCTTTCTTCGGCCATTTATCCTTTTGCCAATTGTAAACTAATCCCGTCTGGTAATCCTCATTGTCTCTCGCCCATTTTTGGCGTTTTGTTTCCTCCAGGTCTTTTTTTACCCTTTCGGTTCTCAAACGTATTAGTTCCTTGAACTTCTGGAAGTCATCATCCTTCACCAACAATTTAATTTGCGTCTCCATGTCTTTGTTCTCCTGTCCTATCTTCTGTACCTCTTCCTGTAAATACTCCATGTTTAGGAGCATTACATCCATCGCGTATTTATTTGACATCATGGTGAACTTATTACAGTACACCGCATCATTCACAAACAAAGTTGGCCGTATGTTTGACCTCAACCCCCTCGGGATTCTTTTGGCCCTATAATATTGGCCTAACATCATGAGGTGCAATTCCATGGAAACCATGCGTTTACATCCATTTTCATATTTCCTCTTTAGGTTGTTAACTGAGGGGACACTCAAAAAATCCACTTCCCCTTCCGATCCTTTCAGGATACGCTCCTCATCTTCAACCGTATACACTAATGTGCCTGGTTCCATATCAATGGTAATACACTGCTACGCTCCAATTGAAGGATATATATAGAGACAAAAGCTAGGAGCAGCGTGTTATGCTGGTAGTATACAGAGTGCAAAGCGTCCCTGAGGCTCCTTCTAGCCTCTATAATACATACAGTTTAAAAACGGGTCACAGCACTTCTTTCCAAAGCGTATGTTGTTTATTCCAGCCTGGCACAGATGGCAACGTTTCGAGCCTGTCAGCTCTTTATCCAGCAACCACATTACAATTAAAGCAGTCTTTTATACACCTTTGGCTAATTACATCACTTCCTTTCACATAATTTACATAAATTCATTTCAATAACAATACCCTTCACCTAATTAGTAATCATGCTAGCAAATAATGTGACAGTGCTTCATATGCATCAGTAATCAGAAGTTTACATTCTTTGTTCTTAAGTACAGTCATTTTCATGCTAATGATCTACAGTTCTGTACAGTATTTAACTTGTTTGTTTATGTTCTTATTAACTGTGTGTCATCTATTACAGTATTGAGCTGTCCGGGAGCGGCTTACCAGGTTCCTGTATCGTGGCATGTGTTCTCAGCGTCCCGGAAGCGCTGCTATGTGTAACTCGCTCGGCCCCCACCTTCGCTAGCGTGGGAGCCGCGCTATGCGTGCGCGGTGACGTCAGCGCGTCCGCGCATGCGCATTTGTGAAACTCCGTCAATCTCCATCTTTGTTGGGGCAATTTGTTTTATTAAAACACAAAGATAATAATTAAGATAGATTTTTAGAACACATTAGCATAATGAACACAGTGTCATATGGTGACCAGAATGAGAGAGTAGGAGGACAAAAAACAGGATCACCCCTGGATCGCCCCTAATTAATAAAGGGTTAATGATTTTGGCTTTACCTAGGCCAAAAGAAATAGTCAAGTATACGGGGCGGATAAGTAAGGGGAAAAATAGATCTATAAATATATACCTGAGGATGTCCCGTATGAAAGTGAAGGTCACATTCACTAAAGCGATTTTGCACAAATAATGAGGCTAATAATTAAGGAAGCACTATATCTTAGAGATGAGCACTATTAAACAAAGAGCAACTGATAAAGGCAAGCACTTTAGAGGCACAAAGCACTTTATATAATGAGTAAGGCACAAGAGATGTAATAAAGACACGCTCAGATCGAAAATTGCCCCAACAAAGATGGAGATTGACGGAGTTTCACAAATGCGCATGCGCGGACGCGCTGACGTCACCGCGCACGCATAGCGCGGCTCCCACGCTAGCGAAGGTGGGGGCCGAGCGAGTTACACATAGCAGCGCTTCCGGGACGCTGAGAACACATGCCACGATACAGGAACCTGGTAAGCCGCTCCCGGACAGCTCAATACTGTAATAGATGACACACAGTTAATAAGAACATAAACAAACAAGTTAAATACTGTACAGAACTGTAGATCATTAGCATGAAAATGACTGTACTTAAGAACAAAGAATGTAAACTTCTGATTACTGATGCATATGAAGCACTGTCACATTATTTGCTAGCATGATTACTAATTAGGTGAAGGGTATTGTTATTGAAATGAATTTATGTAAATTATGTGAAAGGAAGTGATGTAATTAGCCAAAGGTGTATAAAAGACTGCTTTAATTGTAATGTGGTTGCTGGATAAAGAGCTGACAGGCTCGAAACGTTGCCATCTGTGCCAGGCTGGAATAAACAACATACGCTTTGGAAAGAAGTGCTGTGACCCGTTTTTAAACTGTATGTATTATAGAGGCTAGAAGGAGCCTCAGGGACGCTTTGCACTCTGTATACTACCAGCATAACACGCTGCTCCTAGCTTTTGTCTCTATATATATCCTTCAATTGGAGCGTAGCAGTGTATTACCATTGATATGGAACCAGGCACATTAGTGTATACGGTTGAAGATGAGGAGCGTATCCTGAAAGGATCGGAAGGGGAAGTGGATTTTTTGAGTGTCCCCTCAGTTAACAACCTAAAGAGGAAATATGAAAATGTATGTAAACGCATGGTTTCCATGGAATTGCACCTCATGATGTTAGGCCAATATTATAGGGCCAAAAGAATCCCGAGGGGGTTGAGGTCAAACATACGGCCAACTTTGTTTGTGAATGATGCGGTGTACTGTAATAAGTTCACCATGATGTCAAATAAATACGCGATGGATGTAATGCTCCTAAACATGGAGTATTTACAGGAAGAGGTACAGAAGATAGGACAGGAGAACAAAGACATGGAGACGCAAATTAAATTGTTGGTGAAGGATGATGACTTCCAGAAGTTCAAGGAACTAATACGTTTGAGAACCGAAAGGGTAAAAAAAGACCTGGAGGAAACAAAACGCCAAAAATGGGCGAGAGACAATGAGGATTACCAGACGGGATTAGTTTACAATTGGCAAAAGGATAAATGGCCGAAGAAAGGTGGTTTGAAATGGAAAAGACTATGTTATTATCGTACTAAGCCTGTTAATAAATCTGATTCCATCCCATCCAGAGACGGACAGGCCACAAGAAGAAGAAGAGGAGGAGTCCGCCACAGAAGGAGCCAGAAGAAGGAGAGAGAAACAGAGGTCAGGACTCAGGAGCAACAAAAAACGAAATCCGAATTGGTGGTAAATATTTCTGAAAAGACTCTGAGTGTAGCTCAAATCGATATACTTAACAAAGTCAGTGATGAGGAGAAGAGAGAGGAAGCGATTATTAAGCTGATGGATAAGTTTAAAGATAGGGGTTACCCAGAAGAAATCCTAAGAAAGAGTAGGAATAAACGGAGGGAAGAAAGAACCACCCAAAGAAAAGGATGGAGGTTACCAGTAGTGACAACTTTTGGTGAAGAGTCCAGGGAGATAACTCAGGCGATTAGAAGAAACTGGCAGATCTTGAGCAATGGCTTACCGGAAGTAAGGGAGTTTAAGGAACCGCCACTTTTCTCTTTTAGAAGAGGTCGGAGCTTAAGGGATCGATTAGTACAGCCGGACATTGGGTCATTTAAGCGACAAACCACACTAACGGGCATAACGAGAACAGGGAATTTCCCTTGTATAGGTTGTGTCAATTGCCCACTGATGAAAAAGGGAAATTTATATGAAGTTAAAGGAAGGACATATAAGATCCAACAATTTTTTACATGCGCCTCTGATCATGTGGTTTATCTTTTAGAGTGCCCATGCAAAGAATATTATGTAGGTGAGACGACTTTGGAGTTGAGGATTAGGATGAGCCAGCATAGGTACAGCATCAGGAAGAAGATAATGAATTTACCAGTATCGAAGCACTTCACAGAGGCAGGACATGATGAGTGGGATTTAAGAGTTAGGGCAATTGATGGAATACCATTGATGAGAAGAGGAGGTGATCGTGAGAAACAACTGAGGATACAGGAATTAAAGTGGATTAAAAAATTGGGCACTTTAAAACCCGGTGGCCTTAACGTGGACTATAAGTTAGGAGTCGCCCTCTAGCCAATAGGATAGGAATCTCTTTCATAATAAATTGTATGCATTTTAACCACGCTTGTATTTTAAATAGGTTTTTAAGTGACACAGAAGTATTAACACTATTTTTTCCTAAATTATTTATAGAAAAGTATGAAGACACGGAAATCAGAAGGAGGTCAAAAAAATGCTGATAGAGTCTGCACAGTGTTGAAGGAATGGGAGCGGCGATATAGGGAGCACTGTATGGTAACTACATACAACATGGCGCACTAATCAATCGTATTCCTTTGTGAGGGTATGTTTTATTAAAACACAAAGATAATAATTAAGATAGATTTTTAGAACACATTAGCATAATGAACACAGTGTCATATGGTGACCAGAATGAGAGAGTAGGAGGACAAAAAACAGGATCACCCCTGGATCGCCCCTAATTAATAAAGGGTTAATGATTTTGGCTTTACCTAGGCCAAAAGAAATAGTCAAGTATACGGGCGGATAAGTAAGGGGAAAAATAGATCTATAAATATATACCTGAGGATGTCCCGTATGAAAGTGAAGGTCACATTCACTAAAGCGATTTTGCACAAATAATGAGGCTAATAATTAAGGAAGCACTATATCTTAGAGATGAGCACTATTAAACAAAGAGCAACTGATAAAGGCAAGCACTTTAGAGGCACAAAGCACTTTATATAATGAGTAAGGCACAAGAGATGTAATAAAGACACGCTCAGATCGAAAATTGCCCCAACAAAGATGGAGATTGACGGAGTTTCACAAATGCGCATGCGCGGACGCGCTGACGTCACCGCGCACGCATAGCGCGGCTCCCACGCTAGCGAAGGTGGGGGCCGAGCGAGTTACACATAGCAGCGCTTCCGGGACGCTGAGAACACATGCCACGATACAGGAACCTGGTAAGCCGCTCCCGGACAGCTCAATACTGTAATAGATGACACACAGTTAATAAGAACATAAACAAACAAGTTAAATACTGTACAGAACTGTAGATCATTAGCATGAAAATGACTGTACTTAAGAACAAAGAATGTAAACTTCTGATTACTGATGCATATGAAGCACTGTCACATTATTTGCTAGCATGATTACTAATTAGGTGAAGGGTATTGTTATTGAAATGAATTTATGTAAATTATGTGAAAGGAAGTGATGTAATTAGCCAAAGGTGTATAAAAGACTGCTTTAATTGTAATGTGGTTGCTGGATAAAGAGCTGACAGGCTCGAAACGTTGCCATCTGTGCCAGGCTGGAATAAACAACATACGCTTTGGAAAGAAGTGCTGTGACCCGTTTTTAAACTGTATGTATTATAGAGGCTAGAAGGAGCCTCAGGGACGCTTTGCACTCTGTATACTACCAGCATAACACGCTGCTCCTAGCTTTTGTCTCTATATATATCCTTCAATTGGAGCGTAGCAGTGTATTACCATTGATATGGAACCAGGCACATTAGTGTATACGGTTGAAGATGAGGAGCGTATCCTGAAAGGATCGGAAGGGGAAGTGGATTTTTTGAGTGTCCCCTCAGTTAACAACCTAAAGAGGAAATATGAAAATGGATGTAAACGCATGGTTTCCATGGAATTGCACCTCATGATGTTAGGCCAATATTATAGGGCCAAAAGAATCCCGAGGGGGTTGAGGTCAAACATACGGCCAACTTTGTTTGTGAATGATGCGGTGTACTGTAATAAGTTCACCATGATGTCAAATAAATACGCGATGGATGTAATGCTCCTAAACATGGAGTATTTACAGGAAGAGGTACAGAAGATAGGACAGGAGAACAAAGACATGGAGACGCAAATTAAATTGTTGGTGAAGGATGATGACTTCCAGAAGTTCAAGGAACTAATACGTTTGAGAACCGAAAGGGTAAAAAAAGACCTGGAGGAAACAAAACGCCAAAAATGGGCGAGAGACAATGAGGATTACCAGACGGGATTAGTTTACAATTGGCAAAAGGATAAATGGCCGAAGAAAGGTGGTTTGAAATGGAAAAGACTATGTTATTATCGTACTAAGCCTGTTAATAAATCTGATTCCATCCCATCCAGAGACGGACAGGCCACAAGAAGAAGAAGAGGAGGAGTCCGCCACAGAAGGAGCCAGAAGAAGGAGAGAGAAACAGAGGTCAGGACTCAGGAGCAACAAAAAACGAAATCCGAATTGGTGGTAAATATTTCTGAAAAGACTCTGAGTGTAGCTCAAATCGATATACTTAACAAAGTCAGTGATGAGGAGAAGAGAGAGGAAGCGATTATTAAGCTGATGGATAAGTTTAAAGATAGGGGTTACCCAGAAGAAATCCTAAGAAAGAGTAGGAATAAACGGAGGGAAGAAAGAACCACCCAAAGAAAAGGATGGAGGTTACCAGTAGTGACAACTTTTGGTGAAGAGTCCAGGGAGATAACTCAGGCGATTAGAAGAAACTGGCAGATCTTGAGCAATGGCTTACCGGAAGTAAGGGAGTTTAAGGAACCGCCACTTTTCTCTTTTAGAAGAGGTCGGAGCTTAAGGGATCGATTAGTACAGTCGGACATTGGGTCATTTAAGCGACAAACCACACTAACGGGCATAACGAGAACAGGGAATTTCCCTTGTATAGGTTGTGTCAATTGCCCACTGATGAAAAAGGGAAATTTATATGAAGTTAAAGGAAGGACATATAAGATCCAACAATTTTTTACATGCGCCTCTGATCATGTGGTTTATCTTTTAGAGTGCCCATGCAAAGAATATTATGTAGGTGAGACGACTTTGGAGTTGAGGATTAGGATGAGCCAGCATAGGTACAGCATCAGGAAGAAGATAATGAATTTACCAGTATCGAAGCACTTCACAGAGGCAGGACATGATGAGTGGGATTTAAGAGTTAGGGCAATTGATGGAATACCATTGATGAGAAGAGGAGGTGATCGTGAGAAACAACTGAGGATACAGGAATTAAAGTGGATTAAAAAATTGGGCACTTTAAAACCCGGTGGCCTTAACGTGGACTATAAGTTAGGAGTCGCCCTCTAGCCAATAGGATAGGAATCTCTTTCATAATAAATTGTATGCATTTTAACCACGCTTGTATTTTAAATAGGTTTTTAAGTGACACAGAAGTATTAACACTATTTTTTCCTAAATTATTTATAGAAAAGTATGAAGACACGGAAATCAGAAGGAGGTCAAAAAAATGCTGATAGAGTCTGCACAGTGTTGAAGGAATGGGAGCGGCGATATAGGGAGCACTGTATGGTAACTACATACAACATGGCGCACTAATCAATCGTATTCCTTTGTGAGGGTATGTTTTATTAAAACACAAAGATAATAATTAAGATAGATTTTTAGAACACATTAGCATAATGAACACAGTGTCATATGGTGACCAGAATGAGAGAGTAGGAGGACAAAAAACAGGATCACCCCTGGATCGCCCCTAATTAATAAAGGGTTAATGATTTTGGCTTTACCTAGGCCAAAAGAAATAGTCAAGTATACGGGGCGGATAAGTAAGGGGAAAAATAGATCTATAAATATATACCTGAGGATGTCCCGTATGAAAGTGAAGGTCACATTCACTAAAGCGATTTTGCACAAATAATGAGGCTAATAATTAAGGAAGCACTATATCTTAGAGATGAGCACTATTAAACAAAGAGCAACTGATAAAGGCAAGCACTTTAGAGGCACAAAGCACTTTATATAATGAGTAAGGCACAAGAGATGTAATAAAGACACGCTCAGATCGAAAATTGCCCCAACAAAGATGGAGATTGACGGAGTTTCACAAATGCGCATGCGCGGACGCGCTGACGTCACCGCGCACGCATAGCGCGGCTCCCACGCTAGCGAAGGTGGGGGCCGAGCGAGTTACACATAGCAGCGCTTCCGGGACGCTGAGAACACATGCCACGATACAGGAACCTGGTAAGCCGCTCCCGGACAGCTCAATACTGTAATAGATGACACACAGTTAATAAGAACATAAACAAACAAGTTAAATACTGTACAGAACTGTAGATCATTAGCATGAAAATGACTGTACTTAAGAACAAAGAATGTAAACTTCTGATTACTGATGCATATGAAGCACTGTCACATTATTTGCTAGCATGATTACTAATTAGGTGAAGGGTATTGTTATTGAAATGAATTTATGTAAATTATGTGAAAGGAAGTGATGTAATTAGCCAAAGGTGTATAAAAGACTGCTTTAATTGTAATGTGGTTGCTGGATAAAGAGCTGACAGGCTCGAAACGTTGCCATCTGTGCCAGGCTGGAATAAACAACATACGCTTTGGAAAGAAGTGCTGTGACCCGTTTTTAAACTGTAGATAGATAGATAGATAGATAAATAGAGATAGATAATTAGATAATAGATATAGATAGATAAATAGATAGATATAGATAGATAGATAAATAGATAGATAGATATAGATATAGATAGATATAGATAGATAGATATAGATAGATAGATAGATATACATAGATAGATAGATAGATATAGATAGATAGATATAGATAGATAGACAGATAAATAGAGATAGATAAAGATAGATAAAGATAGATAGATAAAGATAGATAAAGATAGATAGATAAAAAGAAAGATAGATAAATAGATAGATAGATAGATAGATAGATAGATAAATAGAAAGATATAGATAGATAGATAAATAGATAGATAAATAGATAGATAGATATAGATATAGATAGATAGATAGATAGATAGATAGATATAGATAGATAGATAGATAGATAGATAGATAGATAGATAGATAAATAGACAGATAAATAGAGATAGATAGATAAAGATAGATAGATAGATAGATAAAGATAGATAGATAAATATAGATAGATAAATAGATAAATTGATATAGATAAATAGATAAATAGATAGACATAGATAGATATAGATAGATAAATAGAGATAAAAAGATAGATAGGTAGATAGATAGTGTTGTAGGTCTGGTTCTGTTTATCGGTTATTATTGTCGGTTATGACTACAATCACCGATATCCAGAATCTTCCCTTCCTTACCACTTTCTGTTCCTATGCTGATTAACTATATATATATGTATATACCGACTACTTAATGAAAACAAGTCTGTTCTAATAAATGAATATTTATTAAACACACCCAAAAAGTCTACAACAATAATATATAGATTTCTAGATAGCACGATAACTAACACACAATCAATTACTGTTACAATGATGTAAAACCCCCAGAGTTACTAATACCCACGTTACCTATATATATACAACAGGCACACTATATTAATGATCTAACTATCCCTATAGAAGATAGATAGCAATTCAAGGGTTGATCATAAGAGAGATATACAGAGAGATATACAGAGAGATAGAGAGAGAGAGAGAGTGATAGAGTTATAGGATGATACTTATGCCAGAAGGTGATGTTCTATATCATCGTGCGTCCAGGTAGAAAAGAGAGCGAGCTCTTGTGTCTCAGTCCATTTTAACCTGTCCCTCAGCTGTGCACGTGACGGACACACCTCCTCATCCGTGCACTTCTGACAGGGTTGTAAGGGTGCACGCTCACCATGCACTATATTGAAATGAGGTATCTCCTGCCACTATAGATTGGCAAACAATGGGAATAGTCATGTCTACTTATCACGCCAGACATCTTGGCTGCGGTAGACTGTTAGAAGAAGGGGTGAGAATAACCCTTTGTGCCAGCAGCCTGTAGATCTTTGATATTTAAATTAAGAGTCTTATCTGATAGCTTCCCACATTAAAATGCAAGAATGGACATCTTCTGATATGGTAATTAACCATGTCAGAAGATGAACAATTTCCATCAGATACAGCTGAATTGGTCAATGTTATAAGAGACCTATTCCACCAATGTGGGCATAAATATAGATATATACACATACATGCCCACAAAGAGAGATATACATTTATGTGTCATATTAATAATTAATTATGCCATCACTTCCCCCTCTACAGTCCCCCTTTTGTCGGAAAATACTACAATAAAATGAGTGGGAAGTGTGGAATATATTTGCCTACTCAATCCTATCACCAATAACCGTTCAGGATGAAATGAAGTAAAATTTTCCACTTAGGTATCTAGACATCACCCATCGCCATCACCTCTCCCCTGCCGTTCGCCGTAATCCAGTGTCTCCATCCATAGATTACACCATAGTCATCTTTGTGGATCTTCTTGGTCTCTTTGGTTCAGGAATAAAGTTCTCTATTCGTCAGTACACTTCTGATCTTGTCATTGCCAATCTCGAGAAACACGTCTATCCCCAAGTAGTCTTCTTCCAAGCTTGACTGCTTAGACTCTGGAGTTGCTGCACCTTCGTCTCTTGATCGGCCCACAGAGTTTTCTTGTGTTCGCCCCTCTCCCTACCAGATTTTTTTTTTTTTTTTCCAAGTCTGGTGTGTAGGTGCCGGGGATCACACTCTGTAGCTGGGCCTCACCAGGTGGTTTCTTGGAGCACCTCCTTCTTGGGATTAGATCAATTGTTAAATTGTTAAAGGGGATCTGGTGATTCTTCTTAGCTGAGGCATGACTTTCAACAGAGACTTCTCCTGTAAACTTGATTGAAGCATCTATCGTTAATGTGGTTCTTCCATGGATAGATAGTTGAATCTCTACTAGGCAGGTCAGAGTTTATTGGGTAGGGGATGATATCAGCATACCTAAGTTGACTGTGAGAAGAACGCAGTCCAACCGACCTTCAATCCATCCCTTATGAACGTTTACCGACTCAAGGGTTGAAGTAGCAAATACCTTAGACAATGATGGGGCCTGTCCCTACAGAACCCTACTCTTTCCTCATTCATACAAAAAAACAAACAAACCTATATCCCAATGTAAAAATTAAACAGTATATAATGATACCATATTTCCCTCCCCCATCCCTTAACCATAAATCAAAGTAAAAGCCAAACAAAATATACAATGTTATGAGGTTTCAGGGCGGAGTTGACGTAATGTCCTAAAACACTCTTATCAAATATAATATCAAGGTTTTAGGACTTTTAGTGCTAAGTCCTGGACCTTCTTCGGCGGTTAAATTCATGAAGTTCTGCCTGGTTCTCTTGTATCTGGTGGGCAAGTCTCTTTACTCTCCTGTAAACTAGACACAGTCCAATGTACATAACAAGAACAAGAACCAGGAGAATAATCACAGGGTGGATAATGAAATTAAAGAATGATGTAGCTGTTGGACTATAGCCAAATAAACTTTCCCACCAGGACACCTTAGAGTCTGTATCTAAGGCATTGGTAATCCTCGTTATCTTGGTTTTGTCATGCTCAAGCTGAATAGTGGCTTGATTCTCAGCCTCATGAAGATTTCGGAGTATGTCGTCTTCTTTGCTGAAATCTAACAAGAGACGCTTGAGCTCACGACCAAAACCAAGAGGAATCTTTTGCAGTCTCACAGGAGTGTCAGGGCTAATGTCGAGTCTCTTCTCCGGTGTTATCGGGGTCCTCCCCTGCTGATCTGCGACATCTAAACCTAAAACGGGACTAAGGGTACAATATGCTCCTGGGAGGAGTATGCCTCTTTCGGTGCAATTAGTGCCATATAAAGAATACGTTACATTTTTCCCTTGGTACCAACACCAATACCCTTGACCCAAATATTTCAGACGAGAGGAGGGTATTGTGTTAGTCTTCATCTCACATGACCCCTCAGAGTCCCAACACTGGTGCCTAAGCACCCTATCTTGACTCCCTTGGCAGAGGATAGCATCCTCTTTCCTCCAACATCCCTCTGTATCAAACAGATAAGGATGGCCTCGCTCATAGGTTAGGATGTCTGAGGTGAGCTGTGGATGAAGCACCGTCTGATTGCTAACAACAATTCCTATATTCATGGCACTGTACCCCTTCTTGATATTACCAGATACAGGTGCCAAAGAAGATGCCGTGCAGGTGAGATTATGACACCAATGCCATTGAACCAGCCACCAGTTTGTATGGTTGGCTGCAAACGGGGAGATTAGGGAACTTACTCTTTGTCTGAGGTTGAATGGGAAGTGGCCCTTGTATAGAGAGGACACTATATGCTTTAGGTTGTCAGAGAGTTCACTCTGGACCTGCGTACATGCTAGGGCAAACTGAACTCTGTCTTGCACTTCTACAAGACCTGCAACTAACCTTCTAAACTTCTCTCGTAGAGCTGAAGATAGAGAGGTAGTGGCATCAATGTGCGAATGTTGCAAACCCTCTAAGACATGGTTTACATCAAGCTGAGTTCTGAACCCTTCCCCAGCATGTCGCGCAATGTCCCCGAGCTTACCTCTCAGGACTTCCATATCCATAGTGTTCAGGGCACCTACTCCCAATGCACCTCCACTAATTCCCATCTCTATAAAGTCTCTCCTACTCCTGAATTTCCTGTGTCGGGGATCATCTTTTCTCACTTCTTGCCCCGCCTCTACCCATCCTCTCATCATGTCAATTTGGTTCCTCACAAACTCCTCACATCTGTGATCCCAGTGATCTACTCTGAAGTCATCTACAGAAATTCGCCATGTATATAGGACGAATTTAGTTCCTGTGATGATCTTCCATGGGGATGACAGTTGAGGAGCTATGGGATCTGCCAATTGGTGGGTAGAAACATTGCAAGAATCCAGGTGCGGTTTGACTGGTTGGAGACCTTCAGCCTCATATGGGACCCTTACCACGGTCACACATACTTGTCCTCTACCACTGAACTGGTACCACTGATCGCTATCTCCTGCCTGTAACGCTAGGTTTCCTATTGGTTTGGATTTGGACAGATAGACCCACTGTGTAAATGACCAGCACCCTTCGTCCACCGCCTCACAAAAAGGCCACTTAAATGGACCGTCTATATTGATGTCAAAGTTAATGTCCCTGCCTCTGGGGTCTTTCCAGTCAGAAGACACGTATTTGCTTCGGTATTCCTCAGTCATAGGGGCGCCATCCATCCATACATCCACAATTGGGGTGTCCACCCCATTGCATACTAAGTCCCATCTCCAGGGATTAGTATCCAATTTTACCATCTGTGTATCCGGTTCCCAGTGGGCATAGGTGATGAAATAGTATCCCGTCACCTCCGATACACAGACTTCTCTCATGATCGTAATCATGAAAGACCGTATGGATGGCGACCCCTCTACTCGAGTATACCTCAGATCCTTGGCATCAGTCCGTACCTTTAAAACTGTTGCTCGGTATAAGCCCTCCAGTTTCACTGGACCACTCTGATCGTTCCATAATGCCTGGCCAGAGTTACTGCAGTTTAACTTTAACATCAATACACTAGTCCGTACGTAATCTGTGGACACATGTCCTTGGGCATATTTGGATTCCCTGGTGATGGTCATCTGGGAATCCCTCAACATACAATATGCCTTAAGGGTGCCTTTTACAAGTACGGGTCTGTCAAAGTACGTCCTTACCCTCAAACCATCTTGACTATCCTTCCTAGTGAAGGTAGCCTGTAAGATATACCACCCACTAAACTCTGCTCCAGTGATATCTTCAGGACTCAGAAAGCCTTCTTTTAGTTTGGTTTGCCTCACTGCAATCTGGAATGCAGGGATCTGCTCAGTTCCTGGTTCCTGAAGGACACCAGACACTGCTGCAAACTTAGCCAGTTCGTCGGCCTTGTTATTTCCTATGGTCAAAGGCTGTTCTCCTCTTTGATGTGCTGGGACTTTTATAATGGCTGCCTCCGCTTGATCTGCCATGCCCCAATCCCACAATTCCTTTAGGACCATAATGTGGGCGAGAGGTTTATTCTGGCTGTCCAGAAAACCTCGTTTTTTCCACGTGTTCAGGTGCAGGGTGAGAGATCGAACTACATATGAACTGTCACTATATATAGTTCGATTCCCTGGAGGTTGAAGGAGGAGAGCCTCTTGACAGCCTCCAGTTTAGCCCGTTGTGCTGACATGTGACCTGGCAACCGGAAGAGACTCTGGATGCCCGTGGTCTCATCCAGCACTGCAAATCCGGATACATACGTGTCGTCCAGACAGAAAAGTCTGTCTTCTGGATGTCTGTCGGTCCTGAATATTTGTGATGTACTGGAGGGTGATGGTTGACCACAGTCATGTTCGGTCCCTGTCATGTTTAACAACTGGGACAGAACATACTTTGCCTTGTGGTCCACTATCAGATTCCGGCCACTGAGGTCCAGGATCCATTTCCCGAATCTCTGTTGGGAGACTCCAGGGAGTGTATCTCTGAGTAAAAGAACCAAAGAAGAATGTGGTGTCTGTACAGTCAGAGATCTGAAACCTACAATATGCTCATTGGTTTTAACGGCATAGTGTATGGCAGCCAGTTGTTTGGCACATTCGTCGAACCCTCGTTCGACCGGCGAGAGTAGTCGGGAAAAGTATCCCTGTGGTCTACTGTCATGTCCTATCTGCTGTAGAAGGACAACAGAGATAGACTCCTTCCCAGCATGTGCCTGGATGGCCATTTCTCCATCTGGGTTGGGGGTGGCTAACACAGGTGCAGAGGAGAGGTCTCTTTTCAGAGTTGAAAAGGCCTCATCCTGTGCTTCTGACCAGCCCTGGAGTGAAGGTTCTTCTCCTCTGAGGAGTTCATAAAGGGGTTTCGCTTTGGCAGCAAAATCCTCTATGAATTCCCTCATGAAGTTAGCCACTCCCAGGAACTTCCGTAAGTCCTGTAGAGTGCCAGGCTGAGGTAACTTGACCATAGCTTCCACTCGGGCCGCCACAATTCCTTTGGCTCCAAAAGAGACCTGCACCCCAAGGAAAGTCACCTCTGTTCTGGCCAAATTTGCCTTGTGAGGACTCAGTTTGAGTCCAGACTGTTTGTTCCCCACTGTGAAAGCAAATTTGTACCTACAGTTTTCTGTGAGTTCAATAGAGAAGAACCCATTGGCGACATCAATGGTCGAGAATATGCGGCTTTTGCCACTTATCCTCGCCATTATGTCAGGAGTTTGTGCAACTACGGGGGCAGACATCGGAGTGTACTTATTAAGGACACGTAGGTCTATGGTGAGACGCCACGCATCAGTGTCCTTTTTCTTCACAGGCCATAGAGGGTTGTTGCACCTTGAATTCCCCTCTATGACCACACCCTTGTTCTCCAATTCCAGGACAGTGTTGACTATCGACTGTGTCGCTTCTGGTGGAAAGCGATATTGACGTTGAGGGGGTGGGTCTGGCCCCTGTATGTCCACCTGGACACCAATCAATCTTCCACAGTCGTTTTTACCCTGGGCCCACAGATCAGGATGTTCGTACACAATGGGTTCAAGGTCTATATTATGAGAGACCTCTGGCCATTTGTGTTCGAGCATATCAACTGAATTCTCCATTGCTGGCAAAGGTGGTCCCAGACACTGGCGTTGTATGACACACACCTTGGATTGTCTGGGTCCCTTCCACACAATGCAGTTTGCCAAATCCAGGATCCATCCATTTTGGGTCATTACATCAGTTCCGATGATGTTGTCAGAACCAGGGTAATACCACATTGGGATCTTGAGGGTTAAGTGTTTGGCAATGTGGACAATCACTTCCTCAATTCTGTGGGCCTTCACCCCCCCTTGTTGGTGATCAAATCCGATCACCACACACTGAGGGCTGTTTGGATGCAAATCATGTTTGATATTAGTAATGTAGATTTCCGCACCAGTATCAAGCATAATTTGTGTGTCCTGATCTTTAATTCTGGCTTTTATGTGGGGCCTCCCTGAAGAATCCAGTATGACAGGACATACTGGAGCCAGCTCTTTAGGGATCCCTAATTGTCAATCGATGTTGACAAGATTTCCAGTAGGTACCTGAGAGGTACACACTGCAATTTGGAGATCCTCAACTATAGTTCTAGTTGTGGAATCAGTAGATTCCACAACCCCTGAACTATCAACTGGGGCATTTACAGTGGCAACACATTTTGGTGTCTGCTCTTGTAAATATCCCCGAGACCCATCAGCCTGTTCCCCCACTGTTCTGGCATAATTAGGTTTCATCTTGAAACCATTATTATTGCCAGATTTTTCAGGGCTGTTTCGGCTCCGTGCCCACTGAGGACAATTTTTCTTCATGTGCCCAAATTGCAAACATAGAAAGCATTGAATGCTCCCTGTCCTCTCAAATGGTGGGGCCGAGGGGCGAACAGCTGACTTCTTTCTAGCATGGCGCACACGTTCATCTTGTGATCTAACGTGTACAGGCACATGCTCCCTAACTTTAACCGACTTTTTATTGTGCAGTAGATCTTGTCTACACTGCTCAATAATCATGGCCGCATCAGTGAGCGATGGTTCCCTCGCTGCACTCAACCTAATTGCAGTATCAAGGTATGGGAATTTTTCCACAAACATGCGGATCATGCCTTGTGGAATACCGATACCTTGATCCATAGTGACCTTCCTGTACATAGATTCAAACCGACTACACAGCGATAAAGGTTCATCGTGTATAGTTGGCCTGAATTTCATCAGGATTTCTGGAGTCACGTCCCTGTGGCCCGTTGCCAGTGTCATTAGTAAGGAAAGGCGTTCTTCCTTATCATGAAACTGTCCATTACTGGGTCCCGTGCTCCCCATTGCCTCATACCTCTGATTGAGGTGTGTAGGCAACCACAACTTGAATAGCTCCATTCGAAGTTCTGGAGCCACAGAATATTTATTGCAGTGACCATCAAAGATATCACATGCAGTAAACGCATCTAGACTGGGATCATATTTTGGGATCTCCTTGCAGATCCGTAACAGAAATTTTATCCTTTCCATACTGTTACGGTTAGGATAAAATTCATCTGACCTTACTGAACGATTTGGCGGATTGGAAGTGGTGTGATCCCTTTCCCACCTACCTCCATATCCCCAACTCTCGTCCTGACCCTGGAAGCGGTCGCTACGTGTATACTCCCTTGGTGTTTGAGTGAAATGTAGCGACCGTTCCACCTGTCCCCTGGACTCTATAGCTCCGGATCTGTGATCCATGGGAGACGTGGACCCTGTTGCCGCGGTCTCCCCATCCTGTGCAGTACCCCAAACACAAACCTGTTTCGTGGGCAAAGGCACCATGCTATTTGTACCAGGCCGTGACAGATTAGAGGTGACCTGTTGCAAATTCACAATCGTTTGCGACTTTGCAGCCAGATCCTCTCTAAGTGTGCTCACTAGTGCATCCATGGATGCAACTCTACTCTTGAACTGATTTATCTCAGTATACAGACTGAGGAGCTCTCTATCCATGTCAGAATAATAGGTTTCTTTCTCTGATATCCTAGATTCTAACACACAGATTTCCCGGCCCCTGTCGGCTGTACACTGGGCCCTTTCTTCTAGCTCAGTTTCTAGAGTGTGTATACGTTTTATGCTTTCCACACAACAATGGCAGTGTAGGTTATCCGATGTGGAAACTTTGTCTGCCTTTCTTGTGGTAGCAAGTGTTTCCACATGCTCCGGCCTGCAAATGCTGTCCTCAAAAGTATATACTAATTTTGCCAGCATTTGGAGACGTTTCTTAGTTTTGTGGAAAACACTTTTACTAATACAAACTCTATCATGTGCGTATGCTTGGTCCAGTAAAGTTGACCAGAGCATCTCTGTGGACTTATATGCGGTGGGCAGTATTGGGTTAAATGTGCTATTTCTACACAGGTGTTTAAGGGTGGAGAAGTTCATACTCACCTGTTCAGATGCCATGTTGCTTGGTGTCGTCTGTTCCTTCGTCCCTCTTGTGCTGCTTGGATAAAGGTCCTTTACTCCGGAACGCCTTCTTTCCCGACCAGCTGGACTCCTCAGATGAACCAAACGTTGATGGTGTTTGAACGAAGTGACGTGATGATCTGCCTCGCCCATAGACGTGTATCGTGTAAAGGAATCAGAAAAATCGTTAAAATCAGAAAAAGGCTCTCTGATGAGGACTGTGTCCTGTGTCTTACTAAGACTGAAAACTGTGTCACCGTCTGAGCTATCAGGGCACTGAACGCACAGAATAACGGATCACTTCACCGTGCCTCCTGTTATCTGTGTCCACGTTCCTCTGGCCTGATCCGCTCCAGATGATGACCACAGGTTTTCAGTACAAAAGACACTAGAACAACCTCAAACAGTGGGCCTAGGCTCGCCAATTTGTTGTAGGTCTGGTTCTGTTTATCGGTTATTATTGTCGGTTATGACTACAATCACCGATATCCAGAATCTTCCCTTCCTTACCACTTTCTGTTCCTATGCTGATTAACTATATATATATATATATATATATATATATATGTATATACCGACTACTTAATGAAAACAAGTCTGTTCTAATAAATGAATATTTATTAAACACACCCAAAAAGTCTACAACAATAATATATAGATTTCTAGATAGCACGATAACTAAGACACAATCAATTACTGTTACAATGATGTAAAACCCCCAGAGTTACTAATACCCACGTTACCTATATATATACAACAGGCACACTATATTAATGATCTAACTATCCCTATAGAAGATAGATAGCAATTCAAGGGTTGATCATAAGAGAGATATACAGAGAGATATACAGAGAGATATAGAGAGAGAGTGATAGAGTTATAGATGATACTTATGCCAAAGGTGATGTTCTATTTCATCGTGCGTCCAGGTAGAAAAGAGAGCGAGCTCTTGTGTCTCAGTCCATTTTAACCTGTCCCTCAGCTGTGCACGTGACGGACACACCTCCTCATCCGTGCACTTCTGACAGGGTTGTAAGGGTGCACGCTCACCATGCACTATATTGAAATGAGGTATCTCCTGCCACTATAGATTGGCAAACAATGGGAATAGTCATGTCTACTTATCACGCCAGACATCTTGGCTGCTGTGAACTGTTAGAAGAAGGGGTGAGAATAACCCTTTGTGGCAGCAGCCTGTAGATCTTTGATATTTAAATTAAGAGTCTTATCTGATAGCTTCCCACATTAAAATGCAAGAATGGACATCTTCTGATATGGTAATTAACCATGT